>JBBBDQ010001880.1:705000-1160000 GCA_037127315.1 Ascarosepion bandense
ACACACGTGGCAACCCAACGACTGTGATCACTAGAATCTGCTTAATGACGAGAGGCTGATACGTCATTTTTATGTAAATTTCGACCTGAATTTTTTTTTTATATAACATGTAATTTATGATTAATATTCAGACCTGAATAATTTCAGAAAAACGTTTTACAATAGATGAGGGTTTTTGTTAAAAATGAAAAGCTTCTTGGTAGAAGAAAAGATTTCTTCATAATTGAGTTAAAGACAAATTGTCGTAGCTGCATACAAATCGGAATCAATATTTTAGTAGACTGATTTTGAATATTCATTGCATATTGTTCTATCGTTTTGATCCAGTCTGAATTAAGTGCTAAAACAATGAAAAAGATTATAATGAATTCATTGGAATGAGTTTATTCCCATATATATATATATATATATATATATATATATATATTTTAATCATATCACCCCAAGCAAGGCGGTAACGCCACTGATGCGCAGGGGGCTACGTAAGGGTAAAAAGAATGGAAAAGAGAAAGCCGGAAACCACATCCTAAACAGGAAACAAGGGATGAGCCTCTTCACCTGTTCAATAGATGTGGGTGGAGTGTGAACCGGGCGATAGTTTAGTCTATCTACTCCAATTGAAAAAAAAATAATAAAAAAGGAAAAGAGTGAAAAGATTGGAAAAGAGAAAACCGGAAACCGCATCCTAAACAGGGAACAAGGGATGAACCTCTTCACCTGTTCAATAGATGTGGGTGGAGTGTGAACCGGGCGATAGTTTAGTCTATCTACTCCAATTGAAAAAAAAATAATAAAGGAAAAGAGTGAAAAGATTGGAAAAGAGAAAACCGGAAACCGCATCCTAAACAGGAAACAAGGGATGAGCCTCTTCACCCGTTCAATAGATGTGGGTGGAGTGTGAACCGGGCGATAGTTTAGTCTATCTACTCCAATATATATATATATATATATATATATATATCTTTTTATTCCCTTTTATTAAGTGTACTTCTATAGGTATGTATATAATAATTGTAATTAATTTTTTTTTTTTTTTTTTTTTTTTACCTAGTGTTGTCTTTATTTAGTTTAATTTCAAATGACCTAATTTTTTTAAAAAAATAATTTTATTTTAAATCCTATATCTTTTTATTCCCTTTTATTAATAATTATGCCTTTTTAAATAAAGGCCTTTTTCTAATACTTCAACGTTTTGGGGAAGTTAGGTTTTTGAATTTGTCCAGCGTCTGTAATATTTAAAAAAAAATTTTTCTTTAGTTTCTTTCTTTTTCCCTCCCTTCCTTCTTTTATCTCTCTTACCACCTTTTTTCCGTGTTGCTTAAACTTACGTCGATTTAACACGGCTGTCTGTTAATTTTTAGTTACATTCTCCCTTTTTTTTGCGAACCCAGACGATGTCAATTTTTTTTCTTTTCTTATTTAATTGATTTTATTCTATCTTTTTCTTTTTCGTTTTCTTTTTCTTTTTCTTTCCCTTTATTTTTATTTTTATTTTATTTTATTATTTATTTTTTAATTTCTTTGCAATCTATTTAAAAAGGAAAAGTAGACTAATTTTTCTCCAGTTTCTGAAAGTTTTTTTCTGTTGCTGAGGTGATGTGTCGTCCCCCGTGGGGATCTTCATATCGAAATGGCCATTCAACATCTTTGAATTAAGACTTTTTTAATATATATATATATATATATATATATATATATATATATATATATATATATATACTAGCACTATAGCCCAGCGTTGCTCATTTGTAATGAAACCTTTAAAACTAATCCATGGTCCTGGAGCTCACACCTTTTTGATGTTGGCACGAAAGACAGACTAAAAAGCAATAGTTGTTTCCAGTTAAAGCGAAACCGTAAACTGAAAGAAAAATGAATGGATGTAAGTCAAATTTTGATTTCCTGGTATCGATATCAAGTTTTTTTCGTCGTAACATGAATTTTGAAGGATAAATAAGTCCTCTGAGTATATAGTATCGTGGCAGAGATTAAGAACTACAATTATACTTACTTAGAGCCAAACTCGAAGCAAAAACTAAAATAAAGAGGCTGAAAAAGATACAGACATACAGACAGATAAACAGACACACACACAAACATCTTGCCTTTAATATATATATATATATTATCGATTTTCTGCACTATTGTAAGAACTGCAACCTTGAAACTTCTGAATATCGTTTCTTATGTCTTTGTGTATGAGTGTATCAAATTTGATTAAAATCGGACCACTCTTTCTATAACCCGATTTTTTCGATTATCGATTTTCGATATTTATCGGGGGTACCTCAACACAAAACCTAGCTAAGAACACTCACAGACGCTTATCGTACAACTGTGTAAATATTCAAGAAAATCGGTTCCGCCGTTTCAGAGTCTATAGGTAACGGACACACAGACACACAGACACACACACACAGAGGAAAAGTTCCATTAATAAATAGGTTTAGATATGGTTGGTATATCTTAATATATTTTGGTTGATTTTGTTTAGAGGCATGTCAACGTCTATGGGTTATTTAATACTGAAATCTAAATATTTTACGCACAATTTTATGGCTTCGACTACAGATAAAATGTACTGGTCATTTTGTAATAAAATATATTGTTGGTAATACTCAGGCTTTGTACCTATACATGTTTGTGTGGACATAATTCCTAGAGGTGGTAATTATTTATGCAAAAATTAAACGGACCTAGAGACCATGAAAAACTAAAACTAAAACAGCGAAATGACACAATTTACATTAAAATTTATCTCCAATTGACTCTGGCAATTAAATAATACACATTTTGTCACCTGGAATATTGTAGCAAAAAAAAAATAAAATAAAATAAACAAATATTACAAAGTGAATTCATGCTTTTGTAACAAAATTATTTACCTATAAAAATCTACGCCCTTGTGCAAATTAACTGAAATGGAACAAATAATGTCTTCCTAGGATCTTTCGCACTTTTCCTGATCACGTATACGTTGTCTCTTGGCGTCATTTTTCTTTTAAGTTTTCGACTGATGGATGAAGTTAGTTTACTCGTTTTGATGACACTTCTTTCTGGATTTTTTTCAAGGATCTTTGAATATTTAGTAAGAGCACATCTATCTATCTATCTATCTATCTATCTATCTATCTATCTATCTATTAACATGAAGCATCTAAATCTCTCTCTCTCTCTCTCTCTCTATATATATATATATGTATATATATATATATATATATCAAAATTAAACTTCTATCTATCTATCAAAATTAAGCACGTATCTATCTATCTATCTATCTATCTATCTATCTATCTATCTATCTATCTATCTATCTATCTATCTGAATCTACTCACTATCTATCTATCTATCTATCTATCTATCTATCTATCTATCTATCTATCTAGCTAGCTAGCTAGCTAGCTAGCTATCTACCTGAATCTACTCACTATCTATCTATCTATCTATCTATCTATCTATCTATCTATCTATCTATCTATCTATCAGGTTAAAAACTTACCGTAGTTAATTTATTTTTGTACCATACATTTTCCATACAAAAAACTATTCATATTTTACTTTAATCGCAATTTCTACCAGAGTAGAAACAAAATACTGATGGAGGTTGTAGTCAAACAGAAGAAAGAAACTACGAATTTAGGTAGCTCCATTCAATTACCAAAAGACAAAAAAAAAAAAAAAAAAGAACAGCATATCATGATGTTAAATGAGCTCAAACTTAATAAAAACAATGTTTTATCATTAAAATCTTTATGCTATTATTAAGAGAAAATATCAGATTTTGTTGTTATTATTTAAAAGTTTTTTAAATCCTTTTTAACACGTTCGAAATTTTGATTAAATTTATGTTTTGGTTTTACATTAGCGATTAACGCTATGTTTACGTAAGGCAGCTATTAAGAAAAAGTAAAATGATTTTAGGGCGAGTAAATTTGCCCTCGCTCTCGACCGCAGGTCGAGGGATTTGTTTTTTAATCTCAAAGGCTGTTCACAAGTATAAACAAATACAAAATATATGGTTAGTATATCTTAATATATTTTGGTTGTTTTTTTTTTTGTTTTTTTGCAGCATATTTATTTAAAGCCGAAATCTAAATGATTTTTGGCACAATTTTCTGGCTTCGACTAAATATGTTTTGAAAGCGGTTACATGCCTTCATTAGCAGAAAGAGTGCATAGCTAGTAATTTTACTAAAAAAATGTAATTTCATTAATTTTAAAATACAGTGTCAATAATGGTAATTTAACTTTTTTCATGTGCCGTGTACCTTCGGGACGTAGGCGATCATGGACTTCCATTTGGCCTTGTCTCTTATCTCTCTCAGTACTTTTTCTCTTGATATCTCTCCGAAACCCCGCTCCCCAATCCATTTGCTCAGACCAATCAAATATGTCTCGAGCTACTTTACACAGTCTCTCTTTTCTTCTGTATACCCTGTGAATATTAGATTCTCCAAGCCTTCCTTTCTCATTTCGTGTCTCACACTTTTCACATCTGTGAACACGCTTCAGTAATTCCTCAGCGTAAGAATCTTTGGACTGATGTCTCAGCCAATAGCTCACAGCACTTTTGACTTCATCGTCACTTTCAAATTTCGTGCCTCAGGGGACCAAACAGGTGAAGATCTGGACTATAAGGGGGATGAGGTTGAAGTTCCCAGCCCAGCTCGATGATAGTCTGCTGTGTGCGGCCTTGCGTTATTGTGATGTAGTAGGCAAGGCCATCACGGACAATTTTGTGTATTGTCCCAACAGATAGGCTCAAAGTCCTTGCATTGTCATTCACTGTCACCCTTCTGTCAGACTGAATGAAGTCATTGACTGATTCGATCACCTCAGGAGACCTCACTTTTGTAGGCCTCCCATGTCTGTCTTTATCAATCAACATTGTTCCGTCCTTTTTTAAACAATTTAGCCCACTTGAAGACATTCTTTTTACTGAAACATGTGGCACCATACACAGTTGACATTCTCCTATGAATTCCGACTTATTTGCAAACTTCAGCAACCAAAAACTTCATAACTGACCTCTCTTTAACCTTGGAACATGCTTCTTGGTCGGTCATCTTTGTTAATTCCTAAAACTCTCAAAGTTTTATTTTTCAATATGAAAAAAAAAATTAAATCCCTTTAAAAAAGAAGTAAAGAAATTTTTTAAAAAAAAAAGTAAGCTGTATTAAAAGTTCTTATACAGAAAAATTCACCTTATTTATTGAATGACAGTCGTAGAAGTCCTTATACCGAAAAATTCACCTTATTTATTGAATGACCCTCGTAGAATTCCTCGTACCGAAAAATTCACCTTATTGATTGAATGACCCTCGTAGATGACCTTATACCGAAAAATTCTCCTTATTTATTGAATGACCCTCGTAGATGACCTTATACCAAAAAATTCACCTTATTTATTGAATGACCCTCGTAGAAATCCTTACACCGAAAAATTCACCTTATTTATTGAATGACCCTCGTAGATGACCTTATATCAAAAAATTCACCTTATTTATTGAATGACCCTCGTAGAAGTCCTTATACCGAAAAATACACCTTATTTATTGAATGACCCTCGTAGATGACCTTATATCAAAAAATTCACCTTATTTATTGAATGACCCTCGTAGAAGTCCTTATACCGAAAAATACACCTTATTTATTGAATGACCCTCGGAGATGACCTTATATCAAAAAATTCACCTTATTTATTGAATGACCCTCGTAGAAGTCCTTATACCGAAAAATTCACCTTATTTATTGAATGACCCTCGTAGAAGACCTTATACCGAAAAATTCACCTTATTTATTGAATGACCCTCGTAGAAGTCCTTATACCGAAAAATACACCTTATTTATTGAATGACCCTCGTAGAAGACCTTATACCGAAAAATTCACCTTATTTATTGAATGACCTCGTAGAAGACCTTATACCGAAAAATTCACCTTATTTATTGAATGACCCTCGTAGAAGACCTTATACCGAAAAATTCACCTTATTTATTGAATGACCCTCGTAGAAGACCTTATACCGAAAAATTCACCTTATTTATTGAATGACACTCGTAGATGACCTCATACCGAAAAATTCTCCTTATTTATTGAATGACCCTCGTAGAAGTCCTTGTATCGAAAAATTCTCCTTATTTATTGAATGACCCTCGTAGAAGTCCTTATACCGAAAAATACACCTTATTTATTGAATGACCCTCGTAGAAGACCTTATACCGAAAAATTCACCTTATTTATTGAATGACCCTCGTAGAAGTCCTTATACCGAAAAATTCCCCTTATTTATTGAATGACCCTCGTAGATGACCTTATACCGAAAAATTCTCCTTATTTATTGAATGACCCTCGTAGAAGACCTTATACCGAAAAATTCACCTTATTTATTGAATGACCCTCGTAGAAGTCCTTATACCGAAAAATTCCCCTTATTTATTGAATGACCCTCGTAGATGACCTTATACCGAAAAATTCTCCTTATTTATTGAATGACCCTCGTAGAAGTCCTTGTATCGAAAAATTCACCTTATTTATTGAATGACCCTCGTAGATGACCTTATACCAAAATATTCACCTTATTTATTGAATGACCCTCGTAGAATTCCTTATACCAAAAAAATTCACCTTATTTATTGAATGACCCTCGTAGAAGTCCTTATACCGAAAAATTCCCCTTATTTATTGAATGACCCTCGTAGATGACCTTATACCGAAAAATTCTCCTTATTTATTGAATGACCCTCGTAGAAGTCCTTATACCGAAAAATACACCTTATTTATTGAATGACACTCGTAGATGACCTTATACCGAAAAATTCTCCTTATTTATTGAATGACCCTCGTAGAAGTCCTTGTATCGAAAAATTCACCTTATTTATTGAATGACCCTCGTAGAAGTCCTTATACCGAAAAATACACCTTATTTATTGAATGACCCTCGTAGAAGACCTTATACCGAAAAATTCACCTTATTTATTGAATGACCCTCGTAGAATTCCTTATACCAAAAAAATTCACCTTATTTATTGAATGACCCTCGTAGAAGTCCTTATACCGAAAAATTCCCCTTATTTATTGAATGACCCTCGTAGATGACCTTATACCGAAAAATTCTCCTTATTTATTGAATGACCCTCGTAGAAGTCCTTATACCGAAAAATTCTCCTTATTTATTGAATGACACTCGTAGAAGACCTTATACCGAAAAATTCACCTTATTTATTGAATGACCCTCGTAGAAGTCCTTATACCGAAAAATTCCCCTTATTTATTGAATGACACTCGTAGATGACCTTATACCGAAAAATTCTCCTTATTTATTGAATGACCCTCGTAGAAGTCCTTATACCGAAAAATACACCTTATTTATTGAATGACCCTCGTAGATGACCTTATATCAAAAAATTCACCTTATTTATTGAATGACCCTCGTAGAAGTCCTTATACCGAAAAATTCACCTTATTTATTGAATGACCCTCGTAGAAGACCTTATACCGAAAAATTCACCTTATTTATTGAATGACCCTCGTAGAATTCCTTATACCGAAAAATACACCTTATTTATTGAATGACCCTCGTAGAAGTCCTTATACCGAAAAATTCACCTTATCTATTGAATGACCCTCGTAGAAGACCTTATACCGAAAATTTCACCTTATTTATTGAATGACCCTCGTAGAAGTCCTTACACCGAAAAATTCACCTTATTTATTGAATGACCCTCGTAGAAGTCCTTACACCGATAAATTCACCTTATTTATTGAATGACCCTCGTAGAAGTCCTTACACAGAAAAATTAACCTTATTTATTGAATGATCCTCGTAGAAGTCCTAATACCGAAAAATTCACCTTATTTATTGAATGACCCTTGTAGATGTCCTTATACCGAAAAATTCACCTTATTTATTGAATGACCCTCGGAGAATTCCTTATACCGAAAAATTCACCTTATTTATTGAATGACCTTCATATTAATTTTCTTTTCGTTTACATCCTCTCCAAACTCCTGGAGGCTGCTCACATGGTATTCAAAGCATCCTTCTATGGTACGACATTTCTGTTGCTTCGTTTCTCACCTTCATATTCGATGAGATTGTCAAGCATTCTCTGCAATATTGAAAAACTCATATCACATAGCCATCCGGTGCTCTCTTTTTTGTTTTTAACAAAATCTTCTTGTCTCTTTATACTCTGCTCAGGTTTCAGAATGTGACATTGGCCATGTCAACACACCCTAGGATCTCAGTGTCACAGTTTTAATTCTCTATCGGAACACTTCTCAGATACAAGTATACCTCACCTTACATCGGTAATTCGTTGCAGGAGAAACGACTTCTGTTGAAAAAGGACTAACCATATTAACAATTTTACTATTAATAAGCGTTTAAATTAATGCATGCAAGATTTCACAGCTCTATTATCAGGATGTGCGTTATGGAGTATCGGATATCGGCTCGGAACGAGAACCCGGGGAGCCGAGTTCGAATTCCAGCCGAATTCATTGCTTTCACTTACTCGCAAATACCATTGGGAAAGGTATTAATCCGTCTATTCCTTCCAGTTATGGGTTAAATAACAGGACAGATTGGGTTCTATAGCTTTGGCTGGCAACTATTCTACCGCAGAAAGCAATGGCAACCAACTGCGGGATAATCTTCTGCCCAGTCAGTCATGTTTCTTTCGAAACATGATCTCCTAAGCGTGTATCACGTATGACACTTGAACTGACTGACATAGACAGACTATGCAATTTTCTGCCTTCCTCGTATTTAATATATATATATATATATAAATTTTTTTTATACATGAAACTTTGTCTGTGTGTGTGTTTGTGTGTCAGTGTACCTATAGACTCTGAAACGGCGGAACCGATTTTCTTGAAAATTTACACAGCTGTACTATAAGCGTCTGCGAGTGTTCTTTGCTAGGTTTTGTGTCGAGGTACCCCCGATAAATATCGAAAATCGAAAAAATCGGGTTATAGAAGGAGTGGTCCGATTTTAATCAAAATGATAAGCTCATAGACAAAGACATAAGAAACGATATTCAGAAGTTTCAAGGATGGAGTTCTTACAATAATGCAGAAAATCGATAATATATATCTATATAAATGGCAAGATGTTTGTGAGTGTGTCTGTTTATCTGCTTGTATGTCTGTATTTTTTCAGCCCTTTTATTTTAGTTTTTGCTTCAGGTTTGGGTCTCAGTAGGTATAATTGTAGTTCTTAGTCTGAGCCATGATACTATTTACTCAGAGGACTTATTTAGCCTTCAAAATTCAGTTTACGACGTAAAAACTTATTTGATATCGATACCAGGAAATCAAAATTTGACTTACATCCATTCATTTTTCTTTCAATCTACGGTTTCGCTTTAACTTGAAACAACTATTGCTTTTTTAGTCTTTCGTACCAACGTCCAAAGAGTCTGAGCTCCAGGACCATGGATGAGTTTTAAAGCTTTCATTACACCCAAGCCATGCTGGGCTATACTGCTAGTATATATATAAATAAATGTAAACTTATGGCTTTACTCGTTTCGAAAAACCCTGAGAGTACATACGCGAAAGGAAAAAATGGTAATAAAAAAAGAACGAGCTAAGCATTTGGACATCAGTCAAAGTACGTAGGCCAAAGAAAAAACCCCGAGAGGAGTAACCTAAAACAAAAAGCGCTCAATACGCAAGTAGAGCAAACTAAATAAGTAGCTAACCTAAAGAGCCAACGAACCTACCAAGGTTTCACCTAACGGATCTTCAGGGAAGGTAACCTTTATGTTAGCTATTTACTATACCTATATATATATATATATATATATATATATATATATATATATATATATATATTACGGATAGAAGTTTTGCTTTTTGTAGCAGTATCAGAAATATACACTTAAAAAAAGCTAATTGTTTCATGCGTCAGCCTTCTTAGGTAAATATAGATTAAGAAGGCGACTGTAGAGAAAAAGAAACAAAGGCTTTGATCAAGTTGTAGATGAGTTAAACTAGAATATACCCGATTAGATCAAAATATACCCGCTTTTTTTCCCCGCGTAAAAAAGGTATATTATTGAATTCATAGCCGGGGATATTACAGATCATGGCTGAATGATTTTACAACCTTCAATTTTATATCAATTTCTTGGATTTCTGGTTAGTAAAATTAACTTCTTGATAACTATTTGTTTTCTCATCTCCCAGTTACTATATCCTTCGATTTCAAAGCAGCCATTATTACCAAATGACAGACAAGGAGCATTCATTCACTTAAGTTCCATACGTGATACACGCTTGGGCGATCATGTCTCGAAAGAGACATGACTGACTGGGCAGAAGATTTTCTATCCTGCTCTTTAAACTATAGTTGAATGGAAGAAGAGATGTATTGTATCAATCAGTAGTAATTAGTGGGGGATCAGTTTATTATTTCATAACAATGGAAAACCGATCCCCCACTTTATGCCCAGTAGAAGACTTAATCATGTTTCCATCTATTATATTCAGTCAGTCAGTTAAGTGCCATACATGATACACGCTTGGGCGATCATGTCTGACTGGGCAGAAGATTATCCCCCAGTAAGTTGCCATTACTTTCTGCGGTAGACTGGTTGCCAGCCAAGGCTATAGAACCCAATCTGTCCTGTTATTTAACCCATAACTGGAGTGAAAGGGACGGATTATTACCTTTCCCAATGGTACTTGCTCGTAAGTAAATGTAAGGAATTCCACTGGAATTCGAACTCGACTCACCGATTTTCTCGTTCCAAGCCGATATCCACTGCACCACTACGCACATCCACATTATTAAATTCATAACCGAGGATACTACAGATCATGGCTGGATGATTTTACGACTTTCAATTTTCCACCGATTTCTTGGTTTTCTCAATTGTTAAATTGACTTCTGGATAAGTATATGTTTGGGTTTCCCCGTTACTGAATCCTTCGATGTCAAAACAGTCATTATTACCAAATGACTGACAAGGTGCATTCAGTCAGTTAAGTGCCATACGCGATACACGCTTGGGCGATCATGTCTCGAAAGAGACATGACTGACTGGGCAGAAGATTATCCCGCAGTAAGTTGCCATTGCTTTCTGCGGTAGACTGGTTGCCGACCAACGCTATAGAACCCAATCTGTCCTGCTATTTAACCCATAACTGGAAGGAAGAGACGGATTAATACCTTTCCTAAGGGTATTTGCGCGTAAGTGAATACAATGGATTCAACTGGAATTCGAACTCGGCTCCCCGGTTTCTCGTTCCGAGCCGATATCCACTGTACCACAACGCACATCCCAAGGTGCATTAGATAACATTTTAATAAGAAAAACAGTTTCTAATCAAAGTTTTTTTTTATTATGCTATGTTGTTTTTTTTAGAAAGGATTAAAAAATATTAATAAAAAAGCGAAATAATAATAATAACAATTCAATAAAAAAATATAATTTGGTGTTTCATCTTAATAATAACATCAACGAAAAACAGCATAGAGTAATGAAAAAGGCCACAAACTTAATGAAAACAAAGTCCTATCGTTGATGTCATCTTAATAATAACATCAACGATAGGACTTTGTTTTCATTAAGTTTGTGGCCTTTTTCATTACGCAATGCTGTTTTTTTCCGCAATATAGTGGAGGTGCCCATAACACACTATACACCGGAGCACACACACACACACACATTTACAAGAAGTATACACACATAAACACGCACACATGACTCAGTCACGGACACGCACACACCACGAGATAAAGCAGATAGATAAAACAACAGTAATAAAACAAATCCTCTTCAACATTTAGCAAAAGTCAAACTAACGGTCAGGTCAACGCATACTTAGATAAACCACATATCAAAGCAGACTGATATCATCAGATCAGAAAAAGGTCCCAACTGTCAATGCCATGAACACACACACACATACATACATACATGCTCTAACACACACACACACACACACACACACACACACACACACACACACACACACACACACACAAGCACTCCAGACAATTAATGACAGCAGCAGCAACCAGGAATGACCATTCTTTGAAAGGCACGGACTCACTCGGACAGACACAAGCTCCTCTACCATTCTGAAGATGAGATTTTGATCTCGAAATATTAATGTATAATCAGCCAATTAAAAATACTACCTAACAACTTCTTTATCTTCCTTTATTTTACTAAACGCATTGTGACAGCCTTCAAGACCTAATCATACACCTAAAGTTTTCTTATTTTTTTAATTGGCTGATCGAGATCAAATGCTCATGAGACTTTCTCGTCAACCATCAGTGTCCTGCATACAGATTGGAAAGCCATTCGGTTCATAAGACAGCTGCTCACTGTTGGTTGCTTGGCGACCAACCTGTCTTGGCTATGCATGCAGGGCAGTAGATCACACTCAATTTCTTCTTTTGCTCGTCAACAATATCCTGCAAAACGCAAAAAGTGATCGCATTAGACTTTTGAAACATGATAGATGGGTTCATAAAGATGTGATTTATTCGAATGTTGTACCCAAAGGATATTAAGTGTAGCTCTCAACATCCGAGTGTAGGTTCCATCACTCGTCGACTCTTGGGTTTTAGTTAATGTTGACCATATCCACCATAGTTTATGAATATAGAATACAGCGCAGTACTTAATCTGTTCAATGAAACAATGTCAAAGATTAACACTCACGACTCAGACACTCTAGTGAATCTGACTATATCGTCAATACTCGGGAAAATATGGTCGCCTTTATACACGTAACATTGAATATTTTGAGCCTTCTGAATGGTTAATCCTTCTATTGGTGAACTATAAAATGAGTCAGCTCATGGCTGGCTCGCTTGTACACAAAGGCACTAAAAAACTCCAAAAATTAATGTCTACGCAGTAGAAACATAGATTAATACAACCTCTAAGTTTACTCGAAACAATATCTATTTGAGTTTTTCTGGTAGACCAGGTTTCCAGATTACATCTGTTTTGTTGAAGGCGTCCCAGGTTTTAGTTAAGCGAATTTCCATATCCTTTCCTGTTGAATTTGTTGTTCGTTTTGGTGCAGTGGGTATCGGTTTGGAACGAGAAATTGTAGAACCGAGTTCGAATTCCAGTTGAATTCGTTGCATTCACTTACGCGTAAATTAGTTTGTGGAAAGGTATAAATCTGTCTCTTCTCCCTCCAGCTATGGATTAAATAACAGGACTGATTGGGTTCTATAGCCCTGGTTGGCAGCCAGCATAGGGCAGAAAATAATAGCAACGTACCGCGGGAAAATCTGCCCCGTCAGTCATGTCTCTTTTCGATATATATCCTCTCTTATTTCATTTTTGCGTTTTTTCGTTTCGCTTTTCCTATATATTCTTGTTCTCTTAGATTTTCCTTCCTTTATTTTTTCTTTCTTTCTTTTATTCTTGTCGGCATTAAATAACCCATTAAGGCTGATATGCCGTAAAACAAAATAAACCCCAAACTCCGATCTACAAACTGATTTTTAACAAAGAATGCATATTATGTTCATACAAATTTATTGTAAAAATATCTCGGCATTAAATAACCCATTGAGGTTGATATACCGTAAAACAAACTAAAACCACTCTTAATAATAACAACAATATCTTAGATCAACCAATCTTTTTTTTCTCTTTCTTTATTGGCACACCTTATGATTTTATCTTTTTTATAAATTTCTCTCTTTATATCTATGGTTTCCATCCGACCAACTATTTTGTAAATACATTTTTCGTTGTTACTTTTGCTCCTTCCAAAGTTCTCCAAAATCCCACATTCATTCCTTCCGTTATTCGTTTCTTTTTTCCTTTTATTAATTCTTTCTTTCAGCTTTCTTCTTTTTTATTTTTCGTTTTCATCTATATTCATTTTCCACACTTCATATTTTCACTTCCGTTTTAGTCTATCGCTCTTCATTTTTTTCACTTCCGTTTTAGTCTATCACCCTTCATTTTCTCACTTCCGTTTTAGTCTATTGCCCTTCATTTTTTCACTTCCGTTTTAGTCTATTGCCCTTCATTTTTTCCATTCCGTTTTAGTCTGTTGCCCTTCATTTTTTCAATTCCGTTTTAGTCTATTGCCCTTCATTTTTTCAATTCCGTTTTAGTCTATTGCCCTTCATTTTTTCACTTCCGTTTTAGTCTATCGCCCTTCATTTTTTCAATTCCGTTTTAGTCTGTTGCCCTTCATCTTTTCACTTCCGTTTTAGTCTATTTCCCTTCATTTTTTCACTTCCGTTTTAGTCTATTTCCCTTCATTTTTTCACTTCCGTTTTAGTCTATCGCCCTTCATCTTTTCACTTCCGTTTTAGTCTATCGCCCTTCAGCTTTTCACTTCCGTTTTAGTCTATCGCCCATTATTTTTTTCACTACCGTTTTAGTCTATCACCCTTCATTATTTTCCCTTCCGTTTTTGGTCTATCGCCCTTCATCTTTTCACTTCCGTTTTAGTCTATCGCTCTTTATTTTTTTCACTTCCGTTTTAGTTTATCGGCCTTCATTTACAACTACCTCTTCATCTAATTGCTTTCCCGACGAAGATCTATCCTTGATTCGCAAAGCTTCTTCCCGTTTCTTTCGAACAATCTCACTTCTTTCTTTTTTTCTTTCATTCTATTTTTTCCCTAACATGACTTAAGTCGTCGACCCATACCATCTTCCTCCATTTTCGTCCTTGCTCGTCATCGTCGCTTATCGTCATTCGTTCCCTATTTATTTTTTGTCATTCCCCACCTTTTTGTGTTTGTTTATCTAGCTTTTTTTTTTATACAACGCTGAAAACATGCACGGTTTTTGCTATTTGTACCTCAAACTCAACATTCCATTTAGACTTTATCGAAATCACGACTTCGTCTCTAAAAAAAAATTATATAAATAAATGATTGTCGCTATCTATCTATCTATCTATCTATCTATCTATCTATCTATCTATCTATCTCAGCCTGTTCATTATCTATCTATCTATCTATCTATCTATCTATCTATCTATCTATCTATCCTGTTCTATTATCTATCTATCTATCTATCTATCTATCTATCTATCTATCTATCTATCTATCTATCTATCTATCTATCTCAGTCTGTTCATTATCTATCTATCATATCTATCTATCTATCTATCTATCTATCTATCTATCTATCTATCTATCTCAGTCTGTTCATTATCTATCTATCTATCTATCTATCTATCTATCTATCTATCTATCTATCTATCTCAGTCTGTTCATTATCTTATCTATCTATCTATCTATCTATCTATCTATCTATCTATCTATCTATCTCAGTCTGTGTTTATTATCTATCTATCTATCTATCTATCTATCTATCTATCTATCTATCTATCTATCTATCTCAGTCTGTTCATATCTATCTATCTATCTATCTATCTATCTATCTATCTATCTATCTATCTATCTCAGTGTGTTCATTATCTATCTATCTATCTATCTATCTATCTATCTATCTATCTATCTATCTATCTCAGCCTGTTCATTATCTATCTATCTATCTATCTATCTATCTATCTATCTATCTATCTATCTATCTATCTATCTATCTATCTCAGCCTGTTCTTATCTATCTATCTATCTATCTATCTATCTATCTATCTATCTATCTATCTATCTATCTATCAGAATCTACTTAGACCTTAGTGTCTATCTATTTGTCTACATCCGTTTCATAATATTCCTCTCTATTCCTATTTCGGGACTATCTGTCAATGTTTAGCCTTCCATATTTGTTTTATTCTTTTTTTTTCCCTTCGCCCCGGCAATGATACTGGAGTAAATTTCGTAATGTAGTGACTATTTGTAGGAACACATGCAATACAATCCGAGAGAGGCATTTGCATCAATTGGGAAAAAAAGAAGAAAAACCGGGGGAAAATAAATGACAAAAAAAGACGCTAGAAAAAGGCGGGCAGAAAACAAACAAAAATACGATAGGAAAATAAATCAAAAATAGATATGAGACAAAAAAAAAAGGACATCACATTTTTTTATGTTCCTTCTTTATCTTTTGGCAAACCTTTCCTAAATTCTTTCCTCTTAAGCAGACATTCTTCTCATTTTCCGCAAAAAGGTTTAATTACAATTCGTGGCAATTACACTAATGACAAGAGCCCTATATATATATATATATATATATATATATATATATATATATATATATTCGTGTATATGTATTAATGTCGTACCTTTTATTTTAGTTTGCATGTCTCCCTATACATTTACCTCTCAATAGTTAAATTCACAACTAAATACACATATGTAAGCACACATACAGTGACATCTATATGCAAACATATATATATGTGTGTGTGTGCATGTGTAAGGTTGTATATTTAGAGATTTAAAGCTATATATATATATATATATAGTGTATCGAGGCAGCAGATAATTTTCTAAACATGTACTGTTAAATATTAGAGACAATAAATGTCTGTTATGTTTAATCATGAACCGTTCTAAACGTCGTATTTTGGCTTTAATTTCAGGTGAAAATAAAGACAAAAATTCTCCAAAATTTGGATAATTTTTTATTAATTTGGTTCTAAGCTTTCGGCTCATATGAGCCATCTTCAGAGAGTGGATGCGTTAACATAAAAACATCCACCAACAGCGACATTTGTATCTTGTTGACATAAAATTTCACCTGAAATTAAAGCCAAAATACGATGTTCAGAACAGCACATGATTAAACATAATAGAGATTCATTGTCTTTGATATTTAACAGTATATGTTTAGAATATATATATATAAAGCAATCGGATGTCTTACCATACTGATGAGCTGTGACACAGCGAAACAGATCTGTCTGCATATATATATATATATATATATATATATATATATATATGCACTGCCGGCCATAATCATTAGGCCACCAAAGGTTTTAAAAAGAGATGATGTACTTCATATATTTTTAGTATTTACTGCCAAATGTAATTTTAAATGAGAATAGAATAGTTCTTTCTTCAAATACTGCACAATAACATGTGCATCAAATGAACTGTTCTGGTGTCCAGTTTTTGTGCTCTCTTCCCCATGACAGTCTCCTCTTCTTATTGGCTGGCCGAAGCAAAGGCTTCCTGGATGCCTTGTAAAATTTTGCAAAATAATAATAACAAAAGAGCAATGCTATTTTCATTCAGAATTTTCCACTTGGCAATAAATACTGAAAATATTATGAAGCACATCACTTTTTTTAAAACTGAGGTGACCTAATAATTATGGCCGATAGTATATATATATATATATATATATATATATATATATATACTAGCAGTATATACGGAAGTTGCTCGGGTGTAATGAAAGCTTTAAAACTAATCCATGGTCCTGGAACTCAGACTCTTTGGACGTTGGTACGAAAGACTAAAAGCAATAGTTGTTTCCAGTTAAAACGAAGCCCTAGACTGAAAGAAAAATGAATGGATGTAAGTCAAATTTTGATTTCCTGGCATCGATATCAAATAAGTTTTTTTCGTCGTAAACTAAATTTTGAAGGCTAAATAAGTCCTCTGAGTAAATGGTATCATGGCTGAGACTAAGAACTACAATTATACCTACTGGGAGCCAAACCCGAAGCAAAAACTAAAATAAAAGGGCTGAAAAAATACAGACATACAGGCAGATAAACAGACACACACACAAACATCTTGCCTTTCATATGTATATATTGTCAATTTTCTGCACTATTGTAAGAACTGCATCCTTGAAACTTCTGAATATCGTTTCTTATGTCTTTGTCTATGAGTGTATCAAATTTGATTAAAATCGGACAACTCCTTCTATAACCCGATTTTTTCGATTATCGATTTTCGATATTTATCGGAGGTACCTCGACACAAAAACTATGGTTGGTATATCTTATAGCGGATTTTGTTTAACGGCATGACAACCTCTATGGGTTATTTAATGCCGAATTCTAAATAATTTGAAGTCAATTTTATGGTTTCGATTAAATATATTTTAAACACAATTGTATGTCTTCAACTACAGATAAATATATATTGTTGTTAGTTCTACTATAAAATATTTGGTTGGTATATATTTTAGTGGATTTTGTTTAACGCCATATCAATCGCCATGGGTTATTTAATGTAGAAATCTAAATATTTTAAACACAATTTTATCGCTTTAAACCTAAAACACTATGGGTATGTAGTACCCAGCGCAAATGACGCCATTTTAATTACAATTTAATTAAATGTTTAGTGCCTGATTTTATTCCCCAAATAATATGTTTTTCAATTCCTATTAATGTTAACTCAATGTACACATTTTAAAGTGACTGCATGTAAAATATTTCAAGTAAAGATTCATATTAATATTTTTTTGATATTTTCGAAATCGAGTACGATATACCCATGGCTATTAGTGGTGTAACTTTAATTGTTCATATTTCGTTGAATAAATACAATAGGGAAAAATGGTTAGGCTACACAATTATTCATATTTAGTTGAATAAATATTTAAGGGCATAATTATGCCTTGTGATTTAATTACATTAAATTGATATTCGAACTAAAATAAAACTAGAATAAAACTAAAATAAAAGTTAAAAATTCGAATATATATATATATATATATATATATAAACTTATTTATAAATGGAACTTTGTCTGTGTGTGTATGTGTGTGCGTGTGCGTGTGTGTGTTCGTTACCTATAGACTGCGAAACGGCTGAACCGATTTTCTTGAAAATTTACACAGTTGTACTATAAGCGTCTGCAATTGTTCTTACCTAGGGTTTGTGTCGAGGTACCCCCGATAAATATCGAAAATCGATAATCGAAAAAATCGGGTTATAGAAGGAGTGGTCCGATTTTAATCAAATTTCATACACTCACAAAGAAAGACATAAGAAATGATATTCAGAAGTTTCAAGGTTGCAGTTCTTACAATAGTGCAGAAAATCGATAATATATATATATAAAAGGCAAGATGTTTGTGTGTGTGTCTGTTTATCTGCCTGTATATCTGTATTTTTTTCAGCCCTTTTATTTTAGTTTTTGCTTCGGGTTTGGCTCTAAGTAGGTATAATTGTTGTTTTTAGTCTCAGCCATGATACCATTTACTCAGAGGTCTTATTTAGCCTTCAAAATTCAGTTTACGACGAAAAAAACCTATTTGATATCGATGCCAGGAAATCAAAATTTGATTTACATCCATTCATTTTTCTTTCAGTCTACGGTTTCGCTTTAACTGGAAACAACTATTGCTTTTTAGTCTTTCGTGCCAACGTCCAAAGAGTCTGAGCTCCAGGACCATGGATTAGTTTTAAAGCTTTCATTACATCCGAGCAACGCCGGGCGATACTGCTAGTATATATATATATATATATATATATATATATATATATATATATATATATATATATATATATATATATATATATATATATATATATATAATGCGATTGGTAAATTGTCGCCATTATTTTATTATTTCAAATATACTTTAGGCTGAGTCTGAGCTCCAGGACCATGGATTAGTTTTAAAGTTTTCATTACACCCGAGCAACGCCGGGCTATACCTGCTAGTATAGAATATCTCTTCCATGACAAGTGAGAGCCACCAACAACACACCGACGGATCAGTAATATTAAAATCCGAAATGGAAGCTCCACTGGCCAGACTGAACAGAAGCAAAGTAGCAGGAACAAACAACATCGTAATGGAGATGCTGGCAGCGTTAGATAAATTCTGTGTAGACAAAATTTCATAAATAATAAATGAAATCCCCAACACTGGAAGTATACCAGGAGACCTACGCAATAAAATTAGTTATAGAATATGAAAACAAAAAATGCATATGAAAATGAATACATTGTAATCAGTCAAAAGAGTAGCCCAAAATGACAAATCCAAGTAGTGGCTAATAAAACTAAACAGATTCAGAAATTTAAATAACTGGGTAATGTCTTGACACAGGAATTAAAGTGTGATACGGAGAATCGAAGGCGTATTGGCATGGCCAAGTTCGCATTCCAGAAGCTAAGCACAGTATTAAGAGACAAGAAAATTTCGCAGAAAACAAAGAAGAGAGTACTGGATTGTTATGTGATGTCTGTCCTTCAATATTGGCAGCGAAGGCCGGACAATCTCATCAAAGATGAAAGAAAGACTTGAAACAAACCGAAATGTGGTTCTACAGAAAACTACTGGATATAAAGTGGGGAATCAATATGATATTACAATCAATATATAAACTGACCCCTCACTTTGTCGTAACAGCAGTTTCTATACATTTATGTTCCTGAGATCAAAAAGCACAAGGATGCATTCCAGAAGCTGAGTAGACTGTTATGAGACTGGAAAGTTTCGCTAGAAACAATGAAGTGAGTACTGGATTGTTATGTGATGTCTGTCCCTCAATATGACAGCGAAGGCCGGACAATTTTATTAAAGATGAAGAAAAGACTTGAAGTAACCGAAATGTTGTTCTAGAGAAGCATAGTGGATATAAAATGGGGGATCAATTTCATATTACAATCAATATATAAATTGATCCCTCACTTTGTGGTCATAGCAGTTTTTATACTTTTATATTCCTGAGATCCAAAAGCACAAGGATGCATTCCAGAAGCTGAGTAGAGTATTAAGAGACAGGAAATTTTCGCTAGAAACAAAGAAGTGAGTACTGGATTGTTATGTGATGTCTGTCTTTCAATATGACCGTACAATTTCATCAAAGATGAAGGAAAAACTTGAAGCAACCTAAATGTGGTTCTACAGATGAATGCTGAAAATATCGTGGACAGAACATGTGAGCAATGACGAGGTTTTGGAGAAAATGTACACAAAAAGAAAGAAAGCTAAAAGAGATGGGAAGATGTGGAGAGATATGATCGCCTACAGTATACACTAATGTTAATATTAATCGCATGTAGAAACTGAAAGTTAAAACCTAGGTTGCGGAAATGACTAATTTCCAAATATATATATATATATATATATCTGCAGACAGATCTGTTTCGCTGTATCCCAGCTCATCAGTACGGTTAGACATCCGATTGCTTCTAGCCAGGATTGAAACCCGACCGAATTGATACCAGTCGGCGATTCTAACTTTGACCTGACCTCGGTAGAAGAAATCGGACTTTAGCGTGTTATATCCAATGTCAACAAAGCCAGTAGCTGAGAATGTTCAAATTAATTACTGAACGATCGATGCGTAGATCCGTGAATAGCTATTGTTTTTCAAAGTCTACCATTAATCTACAGGGTGAAAGAGTATATATATATATATATATATATATATATATATATATAATTTTTATATAACTTTAATCCAAAAGGAAAAACAGGTAGGTAAATCCCCAAAATCCAATCATTAATATTAATCGCATTAATATTAAAATTGATCAAGGGGGAGGGCTCAATGCAATTTATATTCAAATTACAGAGCCAATTATAAAATAAAACAAATTCCGATGTTCAAATTCGTTGAATAGCCATTTCTACGGGAGAAAAAAATTGTCGTGTCCTCAGCAACGAATTTTATTCCCTCCCACAAAAAAAACAAATTACAAAATGAACAAAGATATACCGGCAGAAAGCAAAAAAATAAATAAATAAATAAATAAATAAAAAATAAAAAATTCATCACAGAAAATTAAAGGGGTTGGATTAATAAGAAAGCAAACAGATATCTATGTCTATTTTTATTATTAGATTTTTTGAAACCCCCTACCCCTTAACTGAGTCGAGAGTTTAAAAGTTGAAATTTAGCATTCTCTGCTAAATATATATATATATCTTGCTCATAGAGCGCTGGTTCTGATTAAAAAGTGCAAGATTTGAAATGAGTTTTAAATTTCTATATTTTCATATTATTTTAGGTTTGTATATTTTAATATAATTTATTTTTTGGAACGAATATCATTATTCCCACTTTATTTTATACATATAAAACAACTAGCAGTATAGCCCGGCGTTGCTCGGGTGTAATGAAAGCTTTAAAACTAATCCATGATCCTGAAGGTCAGACTCAGCCTAAAGAATATTTGAAATAATAAAATAATTGCAACAATTTACAAATCGCACCTAAAATATATATATATATATATATATATATATATATATAGTAGTATAACCCGCCGTTGCTCGGGTGTAATGAAAGCTTTAAAACTAATCCACTGTCCTGGAGCTCAGACTCAGCCTAAAGAATATTTGTGTGAAGTTTGGTGAGAATCGGATAACAATTGTGGATTTGCATAAAGGACACACAGACAGATAAACAGACACACACACAAACTTCTTGCCTTATATATATATATATATATATATATATATATATATATATTGTTGATTTTCTGCACTAGTGTAAGAACTGCAACCTTGAAACTTCTGAATATCGTTTCTTATGTCTTTGTCTATGAGTGTATCCAATTTGATTAAAATTGGACCACTCCTTCTATAACCCGATTTTTTTCGATTATCGATTTTCGATATTTATTGGCAGTACCTCGACACAAAACCTAGCTAAGAACACTCGCATACGCTTATATTACAACTGTGTAAATTATCAAGAAAATCGGTTCAGCCATTTCGGAGTTTATAGGTAACGGACACACACACACACACACACACACACACACACACACACACACACACATACATACACAGACAAAGTTCCATTTATAAATAAGTTTAGATAAAATTTCGTCTATTTTAAATGCAGCATATATTTTTTAAATAGAATAGTTCAATCCGCCTATAATATATTTACTAAACGGAATTACATTTGACGAATAATTTTTATTAAAAATTGAATTTTATATCGTCAGTCTCTAACCAGTAAAGGAAGCGTGCATGAAACTATGGGTCGGGCAATATATATATATAATATTCATCCCTCGCAGGCAAGGAAGACCATTCTACTCACTAAGGGTTTTTGGGTGGATGTGGCTCTTGAGGCCAATGTTTGCACGGAAGAGCCTGTTGCAGCAGAGTTATGGCTGCGATCGCCATTGGGTCCACACCTGTCGCTTTGCCACTTGACCATCGCCGCGGGTCTTTGAAGCGATGGTAGAAGTCATGACTTGCGCTTTAACTGGATTTAAGTGAGTGAGAATTGAGCATGGTCGTCAGCCTCACTCTCTCTCCCTATTCTATCTGGGTCTGTTGGCACGACATAGGCGAAACATGACAGTCAGAGATGCAGTGGATGGACAACAGTGATATTATTGTCTTCACTGTTCTCTGAATGCGTTCCACAGCGCTTAGGTAGTCATTTTTCTTTAATTATCCTACAACAGGTTGCCACTACCTGTTCTGGTAGACTGGTTGCTAGCCAAGGCTATAGAACCCAATCTGTCCTGTTATTTAACCCATAACTGGAGGGAAGGGACGGATTAATACCTTTCCCAAGGGTATTTATCGGACCAATCGTATATATATATATGAATGTATTTCTTAAATTTACTGTCTTGTATTTGAAAATGTACAACCTTAAGAAAAGTTCAATCCAAGGTCATCTTATCGTCTGGTTCTTTTTCGTAAACGCAATATTGTAACCATAACATCCGCTTAAAAAATTAGCATCGTAAACTTGACTCCCTCTCTAAACAACAAAATATTTTTCTTATTCCCTTTCCCTCCACTTTTTTTTCTGTCTGAGTAAATCAAACCCACTAATTTTTGTCAATAATTTTAAGAAATATCTTAAAACAAAAATGAAATACTGAATGAAAGAACAGAAATTACGACTAAGTGTAACCATTCTTTAAAAAAAATACCTATTAGGGACATACAAACATGGAAGACCATGGTTTCTAGGTAGAAGTTATGACTTGCGCTTTAACTGGATTTAAGTGAGGGAGAATTGCGCATGGTCGTCAGCCTCACTCTCTCTTCCCATTCCATCTGGGTCCGGTGGCACGACATAGGCGAAACTTGCCGGAGACCGTCAGGAATGCAGTGGATGGCCAACAGTGATATAATTATTTTTACTGTGCTCTGAATGAGCTACACAACGATTTCGTAGTCATTTTTTTTTTTTAATTATCCAGCAACAGGTTGCCACTATCTGCTCTGGTAGACTGGTTGGCAGCCAAGGCTATAGAACACAATCTGTCCTGTTATTGACCCATAACTGGAGAGAAGGGACGGATTAATACCTTTCACAAGGGTATTTGAGCGTAAGTGAATGCAAGGCATTCAACCGGAATTCGAACTCGGCTCCCCGATTTCGCGTTTTTAGAAATCAAGTGTACCACAGCGCACATCCATCAAGAACGCTTACAGCACATTGCATTCCCAAGCAATCACCCATCTGAATACGGGCCAGACTCAACGTTGCTTAACTTCGGCGATCGGAGGAGAACCGGTGTATTCAACGCGATATGACCGTAAGCAATATATATATATATATATATATATATATATATATATATATATATATATATATATATGTGTGTGTGTGTATGTGTGTGTGTGTGTTTACGGGATGGGAATAAAACAAACATGTGGGATATAAGATGATATACAGGCAAAGAGTGAAAGATTGATCAATCTATTGTCAGCGTAATCCAAGTAAAAAAATGAGAGAGACAGACGACAGATAGATAAAAGGCGCCATAACACTTAGCCAATACAAATCGCAGTTCTCCAGTTGTACGCTCAGTCAGAGAAAATAGGCTTGGATGAACGGCGTTGCATTTTTTCACACGCGTCTTCAGAGATGTACAAGCACATTGTAACATAATATGGACTATGCCTGGATTATAGGACGACTCAAACCATGAATTGCTCTTTACAGATCGGCACGTGGATGATTAACGCCAGCCTCTCCAGACAAAGCTGAATCCGACATTAAGAGCTGCTTCAGAATATTGCGAGTAGCCTCTTCTGCTAGAAGGAGACACAGTATATATATATATATATATATATATACCGTACTGTGAAAAAGTATTGGGACAAGAACTATTTTATCTTTTATGAGGCATATTGACAGAAAATAAACAATTTAATTAAAGTAATTTTATTTGATTTACTCAACAAATGCTTTAACAAGAAAAAAAATACTTGTTACAAAACAAATTTAATATTTAGTATCATAGCCGTTTTGCTTTCATCACAGCCTTCATTCTGTCAGGCATTGACATCACAAGCTTCTTCAATGTATCTAATGGTATCTCCTGCCAAGCAGCTTGTATTTGTTCCCAAAGTGTGTTTTGCAAAGTCACATTAGATTTACCAATTTTTTTTATCCAAAATATCCCATAGATGTTCAATAGGATCGGAGCTTTGTGGGAGCCAATTCAAATTTCGAAGCATTCCTTTCTCTTCCTTTTCAGTTAAATAATTCTTACAGAGGTTTGAAGTATGTTTAGAGTCCTTGTCCTATTAAACGTATCCGCGATGGGACACCATGGCGGATAAGAATATGGTGATACATTGTTTTTATCCATGTAGCCATTTTCAATATATCATTTTAAAACATGCATCCTTCAACCCCTTATAAACAATGAAGAAAGTTTCTAAGCCCAGAGGTTAGCTTTGGTAAAGGAAGTGGTTAGGAGGTATTAGTTTTATTAAGGTAGGGCTCGGGAAAAATTTAGTAGTAATAACCTCTTTGGTAGTGGGAGGTATGTGGCGTGACCCTTGAGTTAGTAGTGGTAGGTGGTGGAGAAGTAACTACTTGGTCAAATTTTTAAAAAATTCTTATTGTGACTAATTGGAAGAATAGGATAATTATTGTAATTTTATACTTATTTCTATGGTGGGGGATACTTATGATCTCCCTTCGTTTGTTTAGGAACTAGCAGTATAGCCCGGCGTTGCTCGGGTGTAATGAAAGCTTTAAAACTAATCCATGGTCCTGGAGCTCAGACTCAGCCTAAAGTATATTTGAAATAATAAAATAATGGCGACAATTTACCAATCGCACATTATTTTTTTTTTTTTTTTTTTTTTTTTTTTAATCATATCACCCCAAGCAAGGCGAAAACGCCACTGATGCGCAGGGGGCTCCATAAGAGTGAAAAGACTGGAAAAGAGAAAGCCGGGAACCACATCCTAAACAGGAAACAAGGGATGAGCCTCTTCACCTGTTCAATAGACGTGGGTGGAGTGTGAACCGGACTAGCTGTATAGCCCGGCGTTGCTTGGGTGTAATGAAAGCTTTAAAACTAATCCATGGTCCTGGAGCTCAGACTCTTTGGACGTTGACACGAAAGACTAAAAAGCAATAGTTGTTTCCAGTTAAAGTGAAAACGTAGACTGAAAGAAAAATGAATGGATGTAAGTCAAATTTTGATTTCCTGGTATCGATATCAAATAGGTTTTTTCCTCGTAAATTGAATTTTGAAGGCTAAATAAGTCCTCTGAGTAAATGGTATCATGGCTGAGACTAAGAACTACAATTATACCTACTTAGAGCCAAACCCGAAGCAAAAACTAAAACAAAAGGACTGAAAAAGATACAGACATACAGGCAGATAAACAGACACACACACAAACATCTTACCTTATATATATATATATTATCGATTTTCTGCACTATTGTAAGAACTGCAACCTTGAAATTTCTGAATATCGTTTCTTATGTCTTTGTCTATGAGTGTATCAAATTTGATAACCCGATTTTTTCGATTATCGATTTTCGATATTCATCGGAGGTACAAAACCAGCTAAGAACACTCGCAGACGCTTATAGTACAACTGTGTAAATTTTCAAGAAAATCGGTTCAGCTGTTTCGGAGTCTATAGGTAATGGACACACACACACATACACATACACACACACTGACAAAGTTCCATTTGTAAATAAGTTAAGATTTAGATATATTTTGGTATAGAAATTTCAAAATTTTAATTTTTTCTGTCAAACATAGATTACATCGCTCTCTTAAGTTATTAGGGATCCTAGCCTTGCCTATGGACTCCCATTTTATCTGGGGATTTAAGTTACTTTCTTTTAATGCCCATTATCTTCTAGAAAGGGCTGTTAATCGTGGCCCAGGGGTAGAGTCGCCGGCTGACGCCACATCGGTCGGGTTTCGAGCCTGGGTTGTGTAGCAATCAGAGTCTAACCGTACTGAGGAGCTGTGATATATATATATATATATATATATATATATATATAGTTGCAGATTAGCATAGAAGTGTGTTGGCATAGGTTGGCGTATGTCTATTCCTATGAGTGTACTAAATGTACGCTAATAATAATAGACTTCAGTTAAGTGCCATACGTGATACACTCTTGGGCGATCATGTCTCGAAAGAAAGGAGATTTTCTATCCTGCTCTTTAAACTATAGCTGAATGGAAGAAGAAATATATTGTATTAATCGGTATTAATTAGTGGGGTATCAGTTTATTACTTCAAAACAATGGAAAACCGATCCCTTACTTTATGACCAGTAAAAGACTTAATCATGTTTCCAACTATTATATTCAGTCAGTCAGTTAAGTTCCATACGTGATACACGTTTGGGCGATCATGTCTCGAAAGAGACATGACTGACTGGGCAGAAGGTTATCCCGCAGTAGGTTGCTATTGCTTTCTGCGGTAGACTGGTTGCCGACCAAGGCTATAGAACCCAATCTGTCCTGTTATGTAATCCATAACTGGAAAGAATAGACGGATTAATACCTTTCCCAAGGGTATTTGCGCGTAAGTGAATGCAAGGAATTCAACTGGAATTCGAACTCGGCTCTCCGATTTGTCGTTTCGAGTCGACATCCTCAGAGCCACAACGCACATCCTTTATAATTGCTGCTGAAATGAGTTTAATTTTCATGGATAAAGTTGACTTACGACTGGGTGAGCAATTGTTCAGCGGTCGACAATATGTAGAGGCTAAGATGTCGGGCGCTGATTTTACATGTAGATGCGTATTACTTTCACGAAACAGATGCAAATTTCCTCTCAGCTTCATTAAATAAATACCAGTATATTTCTTGATATCTTCATGTATACATTTATATAAATTTAAGAGGCCATGATAAACTAGTTATTGGTGTTGTCTGCATTATTTAATTTTTTAATGATGGGAATATGGCTACAAAATTTTTAATTTTACACACCCAACTCCAACGTTTAATCCTATTTTCCCATATAACTAAGAATTATCTTTCTATTAGCTAATCGAGACTTACCCACAAGACGATTTTTAATTCTGTTCTTATGCCCACTTAACTACCTGAAAAAATTTAACGAATTGTTTTTAAATTTCCATAAATTAGCATTTCTATCATCTATTATCAACCATCGCATGATGAAATACAATTAATAGGATTTAAACATTATAGCGATGAAAATGTATTTTTTAATAATAGCTACTTAGATTAAAATATTACAATAATATTTGTTTACTTTGTATTAAGCGCTTTTAAAAAGTAAATGCTACAACCGTTACTCCATTTGTTTTTACTCTAATATATATATATATATATATATATATATATATATATATATATATATATTAATCATTTCACCCCAAGCAAGGCATTCCACTGGCACTATTGCACTTGGGGCTACATAGGGGGAGGTAAATAGAAAGAGTGTTTAGATATAGGAAATGTCAGAAGGGGGGTGATAGATAGTTGGGTGGGTGGGAAGAGTGTTTGAAAGAATGGAAATTAGTGTGTTTGAAAGAATGGAAGTTAGTGTGTAAGGAGGTGTCTATTGACCTTACATTTAAACTCCTGGAGATTGTAGCCGTCTGGGAAGCAGTCATGTGGAAGAGAATACCACAGTCGGGAAGTGCGAGCAAAGAAACTGTTGGAGTAGAAGTTGCGGTTGCATTTTATCCGTTTCATTGTAAAAGGGTGGGATCTAGTTGCTAATCTAGTATCTCGTGCAAATTCGAACCTAGGGGTACCAGTGATCTAAGTTCATCGGAGCAGAAGCCGTGAAAGTATTTATAGAAGAGACACAGGGAAGCCACGTCGCGCCGGTGAAAAAGAGACTGCAGGCGGTCTGCTAAGTCGGTATCGATCACATTACAGACCTTCCGCTGTACCTTGTCTTGAAGCCCAAGGACAATAGCAGGGGCACCCGACCAGATATAGCAACAGTATTCAATGCAGGGGCGGATGGTAGATTTATAAATGTGCAGGATAGATTCAGACGGAAAAAACCTCCGGGCACTGCACAGAGAACCGACTTTCATAGCAGCGGATTTAGCAATGGATTCGATATAGTCATTCCATTTGAGGTCCGCTGAGACCAAGGAGGCGTAGTGTTTTACTCTCTGGGAGGCAAGCCTGGTCCATGCTAATAGTTGGTAGGTGCGATTGTCTATGATGATTAATTGATAGTAGATTCGTTTTAGAAGCATTAAAATTTACGAGCCATTTCTTACCCCAGTCCACTACGGATTGGAGGTCCTTTCCAAGCTCGGCTGCAAGGTTAGCTTTGTCGCCCGCACCAGATTTTTGGTCGAGGCGAGAATAAACTGTGGTGTCATCGGCGTACATACCTACTTGGGATCTTATGGTATCAGGGAGATCATTAATGTAGATCAGAAAGAGCGTAGGACCTAGGATGGAGCCTTGAGGGACACTCGCGTTCGTATGGTACTTCTGGGAGGCATGTCCGTTTAATACCACTTTCAATATGCGGTTAGATAGAAATGACTGGATTAGTTCAAACAATTGTCCAGCTATACCATAGCTCCGCAGTTTGCATAGAAGGCCAGCATGCCAAACTCTGTCGAACGCTTTAGAGAGATCCAGTGCAACGGTTCGGGCTTCACCATTCCTGTCGAGTGCCTGATATTTGTAATCGGTGATGGTCGTTAGCATATCAGCAGTAGACCTGGTGAAGCGGAAGCCATACTGTTTGTCTGAGAGGAGCCCGTGTGCCGTGAGATGCTGAACCAACTCGGCGTTGATAATGGCTTCGAACATTTTGCCGAAGATCGGAAGAAGGCTGATAGGTCGGTAAGTTGCGGGGTCCGAGGGTTCTCCAGTGTTTTTAAAAATAGGAACTACAGAGGAAGATTTCCAACAGGCAGGAAAGCAGGAAGCAGATAGGCAAGAGTTGTAGAGCTTAGAAAGTACAGAGGAAAATTCGGGGGCACATTTCTTTAAGACTATGATTGGGATTCCGTCTCCTCCGCTCGCTTTGTGAGGGTCAAGTTTTGAGATTATTTTAGAGACAAGCGAGGGTGTAATATGGACGTCATTCAGTTGAGCATCAGTTCTAGGTGGGAAGTCGGGTGTAGAAACTCCAGACGAGTCCAGTCTCGAATTATTCGAGAATCTGCGGGCAAAGCATTCAGAATTCATTTCGAAGAATATTTAAAAATGTAGACATGGTAAATTTTCGTTTTAGGACCCGAAGGCTAATATCACTTATATACGCAAACACACGCAAATAACTTTTTATACACGCAAGTAACTCTCATTTTTTTCACTTGCTTCAATGTCAATAACTTTTTTCTGAAATTAAGTACCGAAAAAAAAATCGCATACTAATTTCTGCAAAGACTTTGCTGTAAAGGAAGTAAATAGGCCCAAAGTTTCTTCCTACGCTTAAAATCGTTCAGCAACAAATGACTCTCACTAAGCCGGTACTGGCTGATAAAAAGAGCGAAAAGAAGTCCGATTTTTTCTGGTCGTTAACATCAAAAAAGGTCGGTTTCTTCAATATCTAATTGTTGATTTGAGTTCAACATATACATTTGCACGGAAATAAGACTATTTTGGAAAAATTTAAAGGGATATTAGCCTTCGGGTCCTAAAACAAAATTTTACCCTTTTCTTTTTACTTTTTTTTTTTTTTTTTTTTGAAAAAACACTTTTTTAAAAAAGTATTTCTTTTGTTTCAAAATTACAGGGAAAAATTTTCACATTTTTTTGTCGACCAAATGAATTTTTAAAAGGTCGGAATAAAAATTAATTATGAAGGCTCATTTTTTTCAGTCGTGTTTGACACGTGTGATTTGAGTTCTGTGACGTAATCTAGCAACCATCTTAGATCTTGCTTTACGGAGCAAATGTAAACAATCGGCCCCATTGGCCAAAAAGTGCGAAAGGGGAAATTGCTGAACTTAAACTCAAAAAGTATATGTCGACCTAACTTCCCTTTAGATATATGTCCCCAGAACGTTTGAATGGCGTAGCTTAAAAAATGTAGGCGTGCATAGATTACAGTCACGCACAGACTCACAGATTGTCTTTTATGTATAGAGAGTCGAGACGTAAACGTACAAAAAAGAAGTAGATTGAAAAGCAAAAGAAGAAAGATGAATGTTTAATGTATAAGTGTTCAACTCAAGTGCCATACGTAATTCACGCTTGGGCGATCATGTCTCGAAAGACTGACTGGACAGTTAATTATCCCGCAGAAGGTTGCCATTGCTTTCTGCGGTAGACTGGTTGCCAGCCAAGGCTATAGATCATAATCTGTCCTGTTTTTTGCCTCATAGCTAGAGGGGGAAATAGTATTATATCATTAAGTAGTAATTTGTGGGGGATCAATTTATTACTTCATAACAATAGAAAATCAGTCCCTCACTTTGTGCCCAGTAGAATCCTTAATCATGTTTCCAACTATTATATTCAGTCAGTCAGTTAAGTGCCATACGTGATACACGCTTAGGCGATCATGTCTCGAAAGAGACATTACTGACTGGACAGAAGATTATGCCGCAGTAGTTTGCCATTACTTTCTGCGGTAAATTGGTTGCCAGCCAAGGCTATAGAACCTAATCTGTCTTGTTATTTAACCCTAAACTGGAAGGAAGAGACGGATTAATAGTTTTGCAAAGGTTATTTGCGCGCAAGTGAATGCAAAGAATTCAACTGGAATTCGAACTCGGCTTCCCGATTTCACGTTCCGAGCCGATATCCACTCGTTCCCGTCATTTCCTCTCTCACACGGTGAAGAAGAGGACGAGTCGCTCAGCGTCCCTCTTACAAGCGCGAAGGGCGCTGGCCCCTGTCCGATTGTGGCCCTCGCTCGACCCTTAGCCGGCGACCGCGCAGGGCGGTGAGTTTGACTTGCGCGGTACGACAGTCAAACGGTGTAAGTGTTCCAGAAGTTGGAAAAAGCCATGATTGCTTACGTCAACGGTCGGCAACCTACGACCCGCGGGCCGGATCCAGCCCGTGAATGCATTTTGACCGTCACGCGGTCCTGATTACCAATGACTATTTTTAACATGAATTCAACAAAAGGCTATCTTCCTCTGATCCACCCAACCGAATTTGAATACTATGACCGCAAAAACACGATCAAAACCCAATCACCTCCATTTCTGCATAAAAAATTAAAAAAAAAAACATAAAACAAACTAAGAGCCGATTTGACCAACCGACCGGCGACAGACATTAGGCAGGGACACCTTCAAAGAGACAATGTTGTCTCAGTCGGCTTTCTATTTTATTTCTCCAACAGCGACCCCCCCATCGCTTCCTCCTGCCACCTACCCTCCGTAAGTTACTGGAATCTTTCAATGGGCCATGTTCTTATCTTATCATACGTAAGTGTATATGTTTGCAACTATTTTTACTAGTATGTATGGGTATATATTTTTCGTTTTTGTTATATGTGTGTCTGTGGTTCGTTTGTGGTACAATTTTTAATAACAGTCTCAAACCTACACGTCATAATTTCATCCATTTCACTTCGGTTGATTTTTTTCACTTTTAAGTATTTTGACGTTCCTTTCTTAGGTCTTATTTAATTTTAGATTTTCTTTTGTTTTTCTGATTTCTCAATGTTTATTTTCATTATGGTTTTAAATATTTAGGTCGACATGGGTCTGCATATGTAATTTTCCTTGATTTTTCATTAATGATCTTAGTCCGGCCCGCGACCCGCCATTATAACACGATCCGGCCCGCGGGGTCGAATGAATTGCCGACCCCTGACCTACGTCATAGAAAGGAAAATAAGCAAAATTCATGAACGAAATGTATTACAAATCAGGAACAAAGAGAAGTGCCCTATAAAATAATTCAGCATTAAATAACCCGGCATATCTTAACATGTCCTAAAAAAAAATTAATCTGACCTAACTAACTGACCTGTGATATTGCATCTGACTGGGAGCTCTATAAGAAAAAAAAAAAAAAAAAAAAAAGATAATCGATAAATAAACCAAAAATAGTCGACTTTTCGGGATATCAATTAATTTGAACTTAACGTTCTTGTTGATGAGTTGGGTCCTCACTGGGTGTTATATACCAAAATCGACATTAAATAGTCCAGTGTAGCTTGATAATTAAATTAATCTGACCTAATATACTGAGTAGTGAGTTTGGTCCTCACTGGTGCGCTATGCAATGCATGGTTGGTCACTGGTATCCAAGGATATCTGTGTTCAATAGCGGCTAGATAATCCCAACTGCAGACGCTAACGCAGACATATAGATAAACATCTATATGTCATTAAGTAGTAATTTGTGGGGGATCAATTTATTACTTCATAACAATAGAAAATCAGTCCCTCACTTTGTGCTCAGTAGAATCCTTAATCATGTTTCCAACTATTATATTCAGTCAGTCAGTTAAGTGCCATACGTGATACACCCTTAGGCGATCATGTTTCGAAAGAGACATTACTGACTGGACAGAAGATTTTCTATCCTGCTCTTTAAACTATAGCTGAATGGAAGAAGAGATGTATTAATCAGTAGTAATTAGTGGGGGATCATTTTATTACTTCATAACAATGGAAAAACGATCCCCCACATTATGGCCAGTAGAAGCCTTAATCGTGTTTACAATATTCAGTCAGTCAAGTGCCAATATTCAGTCAATCAAGTGCCATACGTGAAACACTTTTGGGCAATCATGTCTCGAAAGAGACATTACTGACTGGACAGAAGATTTTCTATCCTGCTCTTTAAACTATAGCTGAATGGAAGAAGAGATGTATTGTATTAATCAGTAGTAATTAGTGGGGGATCATTTTATTACTTCATAACTATGGAAAAACGATCACCCACATTATGGCCAGTAGAAGCCTTAATCATGTTTACAATATTCAGTCAGTCAAGTGCCAATATTCAGTCAGTCAAGTGCCATACGTGATACACGCTATTGGCGATCATGTCTCGAAAGAGACATTACTGACTGGACAGAAGATTATCCCACAGTAGGTTGCCATTGCTTTCTGCGGTATATTGGTTGAGTTTAACACTCACAGTACCCACCCGTTGTTAATACAGCAACTATGCTGAGCCAACATTAGTTACAGTGTCCGGGTGAGGGCGCGTTATCCGACGTGAACAAGGCCAGGGTCGCTTATACCCTTCGTCACGATGACTTGTGACTTCGAGATACCGCAACCATCAAAGGAAGCCATCTACCCAATTTCACTCACAATACTTGAATCAACCCGTGGGGTATGAGTTTCAGGCACGCTGGGATCGCCTCCTGCAGACCGATTATATCCTGACAAATCGACCGTGGTGAGATTCGAACCCGGGGTTCATGGAAAGCAAACGTTCTAACCACTCGGCCCACGCGCCCATATACGCTCCACAATGTCCAACATTACATGACCCCGGATCGTTTACGATGCTGCAGAATCAACCAACCCAATCGAACAAAGTAGCGATTTTGACTCTCACCGGGTGCTAATTAAGAAATTTGTTGTTGAAGAACACAAAAAGAACTGAGAAGTGAAATGAACAAGTCTAACCTAACGTGCTGAGTTCGATCCTCACTGTGTGGCCTGTAAAATATTCGATATTAACCGGAGAAGTGTTGAGACGTCATAACAGCAAAGAACCTAACTTAACAGATGAATTAATTAATGCGTTTACACACACACACACACGCATACGCACACACACTCACATACACATACACGCACACTCTCACACAATCACACACTTACACACACACACGTTCTCACACACATACACACACATTCACACACATACACACATACACACAAAATCACACACACATACACACACACTCACACAGACACTCACACACACATACACACACACTCACACAGACACTCACACACTCACACAGACACTCACACACAAACATAGACACACACTCACACACACATACGCAGACACTCACAAATACTAACACACTCACACACATACACATACACACAGATACACAATCACACACACATATATGCACACTCACACACATAAACACTCACACACATATACACTAACAAACAGACACACTCCCGCACACATACACACAGATACACTAACATACACATACACACGCACTAACACACATACACACACCCATACATACACGCACCAACACACACACAGACACACACAGATTTGTGATGGCGCAGAAAGATTAGCAATGAAACACTATCGCCAAAAAAGTGTGTGTGACAGGTCATGCCAATTGGAATGCGCACGTGAGACTTGAGCACGATTATCGGCAAACCAAATAGGAAGAAAGAAAGAAAGAAAGAAACGCTAAAGTGTAAAATATATATTTAAAAAATATATCACGAAAGAAAAAGAATTTCCAATCGTACTTTAAAGTAAGAGTGCTCCTCGATTTGAAACCGTGACCAACCCAGCAGAGAATAAAGCAATCGATGGTTAATGTTCATGGCATTTGAGTTCTAGGGACTCACCCTCACCTAGGTATATATTCCCTTGACTCGCAGAAACCATACCTTCAATATTCTGTTTCTACTCTGGTAGAAATTGCGACTAAAGTAAAATATGAATACTTTTTTATATGGAAAATGTGTGACATAAAAATAAATTAACTACGGTAAGACCTGATAGATAGATAGATAGATAGATAGATAGATAGATAGATAGATAGATAGATAGATAGATAGTGAGTAGATTCAAATAGATAGATAGATAGATAGATAGATAGATAGATAGATAGATAGATGATAGTGATAGAAATAGATAGATAGATAGATAGATAGATAGATAGATAGTGAGTGAGTGAGTGAGTGAGTGAGTGAGTGAGTAGATTCAGATAGATAGATAGATAGATAGATAGATAGATAGATAGATAGATAGATAGATAGTGAGTAGATTCAAATAGATAGATAGATAATGAACAGGCTGAGATAGATAGATAGATAGATAGATAGATAGTGAGTAGATTAGAAATAGATAGATAGATAGATAGATAGATAGATAGATAGATAGATAGATAGATAGTGAGTAGATAGATAGATAGATAGATAGATAGATAGATAGATAGATAGATAGATAGATAGATAGATAGTGAGTAGATTCAGAGAGATACATAGATAGATAGATAGATAGATAGATAGATAGATAGATAGATAGATAGATAGATAGTGAGTAGATTCAAATAGATAGATAGATAGATAGATAGATAGATAGATAGATAGATAGATAGATAGATAGATAGTGAGTAGATTTAGATAGATAGATAGATAGATAGATAGATAGATAGATAGATAGATAGATAATGAACAGGCTGAGATAGATAGATAGATAGATAGATAGATAGATAGATAGATAGATAGATAGTGAGTAGATTCAAATAGATAGATAGATAGATAGATAGATAGATAGATAGTGAGTAGATTCAGATAGATAGATAGATAGATAGATAGATAGATAGATAGATAGATACATACATAGTGAGTAGATTCAGATAGATAGATAGATAGATAGATAGATAGATAGATAGTGAGTAGATTCAGATAGATAGATAGATAGATAGATAGAGAGATAGATAGATAGATAGATAGATAGATAGATAGATAGTGAGTGAGTGAGTGAGTGAGTAGATTCAGATAGATAGATAGATAGATAGATAGATAGATAGATAGATAGATAGATAGATAGATAGATAGATAGATAGATAGTGAGTAGATTCAAATAGATAGATAGATAGATAGATAGATAGATAGATAGATAGATCGATAGATAATGAACAGGCTGAGATAGATAGATAGATAGATAGATAGATAGATAGATAGATAGATAGATAGATAGATAGATAGTGAGTAGATTCAAATAGATAGATAGATAGATAGATAGATAGATAGATAGATAGTGAGTAGATTCAAATAGATAGATAGATAGATAGATAGATAGATAGTGAGTAGATTCAGAGAGATAGATAGATAGATAGATAGATAGATAGATAGATAGATAGATAGTGAGTAGATTCAAATAGATAGATAGATAGATAGATAGATAGATAGATAGTGAGTAGATTCAGATAGATAGATAGATAGATAGATAGATAGATAGATAGATAGATAATGAATGAATGAGATAGATAGATAGATAGATAGATAGATAGATAGATAGATAGATAGTGAGTAGATAGATAGATAGATAGATAGATAGTGAGTAGATTCAGATAGATAGATAGATAGATAGATAGATAGATAGATAGATAGATAGATAGATAGTGAGTAGATTCAAATAGATAGATAGATAGATAGATAGATAGATAGATAGATAGATAGTGAGTAGATTCAGAGAGATAGATAGATAGATAGATAGATAGATAGATAGATAGATAGATAGATAGATAGTGAGTAGATTCAGATAGATAGATAGATAGATAGATAGATAGATAGATAGATAGATAGATAGATAATGAACAGACAGATAGATAGATAGATAGATAGATAGATAGATAGATAGATAGATAGATAGATAGTGAGTAGATTCAAATAGATAGATAGATAGATAGATAGATAGATAGATAGATAGATAGATAGATAGATAGATAGATAGATAGTGAGTAGATAGATAGATAGATAGATAGATAGATAGATAGATAGATAGATAGATAGTGAGTGAGTGAGTGAGTGAGTAGATAGATAGATAGATAGATAGATAGATAGATAGATAGATAGATAGATAGATAGTGAGTAGATAGATAGATAGATAGATAGATAGATAGATAGATAGATAATGAACAGGCTGAGATAGATAGATAGATAGATAGATAGATAGATAGATAGATAGATAGATAGATAGATAGATAGTGAGTAGATAGATAGATAGATAGATAGATAGATAGATAGATAGATAGATAGATAGATAGATAGATAGATAGTGAGTAGATTCAAGATAGATAGATAGATAGATAGATAGATAGTGAGTAGATTCAGAGAGATAGATAGATAGATAGATAGATAGATAGATAGATAGATAGATAGATAGATAGATAGATAGTAGATAGATAGATAGATAGATAGATAGATAGATAGTGAGTAGATAGATAGATAGATAGATAGATAGATAGATAGATAGATAGATAGATAGATAGATAATGAACAGGCTGAGATAGATAGATAGATAGATAGATAGATAGATAGATAGATAGTGAGTAGATAGATAGATAGATAGATAGATAGTGAGTAGATTCAGATAGATAGATAGATAGATAGATAGATAGATAGATAGATAGATAGATAGATAGTGAGTAGATAGATAGATAGATAGATAGATAGATAGATAGATAGATAGTGAGTAGATTCAGAGAGATAGATAGATAGATAGATAGATAGATAGATAGATAGATAGATAGATAGATAGATAATGAGTAGATTCAAATAGATAGATAGATAGATAGATAGATAGATAGATAGATAGTGAGTAGATTCAGATAGATAGATAGATAGATAGATAGATAGATAGATAGATAGATAGATGGATAATGAACAGGCTGAGATAGATAGATAGATAGATAGATAGATAGATAGATAGATAGATAGATAGATAGATAGTGAGTAGATTCAAATAGATAGATAGATAGATAGATAGTGAGTAGATTCAGATAGATAGATAGATAGATAGATAGATAGATAGATAGATAGATAGATAGATAGTGAGTAGATTCAAATAGATAGATAGATAGATAGATAGATAGATAGTGAGTAGATTCAGAGAGAGATAGATAGATAGATAGATAGATAGATAGATAGATAGATAGATAGATAGTGAGTAGATTTAAATAGATAGATAGATAGATAGATAGATAGATAGATAGATAGATAGATAGATAGATAGATAGATAGATAGATAGATAGATAGATAGATAGATAGATAGATAGATAATGAACAGGCTGAGATAGATAGATAGATAGATAGATAGATAGATAGATAGTGAGTAGATAGATAGATAGATAGATAGATAGATAGTGAGTAGATTCAGATAGATAGATAGATAGATAGATAGATAGATAGTGAGTAGATTCAGATAGATAGATAGATAGATAGATAGATAGATAGATAGATAGTGAGTGAGTGAGTGAGTGAGTAGATTCAGATAGATAGATAGATAGATAGATAGATAGATAGATAGATAGATAGTGAGTAGATTCAAATAGATAGATAGATAGATAGATAGATAGATAGATAGATAGATAGATAGATAGATAGATAATGAACAGGCTGAGATAGATAGATAGATAGATAGATAGATAGATAGATAGTGAGTAGATAGATAGATAGATAGATAGATAGATAGATAGATAGATAGTGAGTAGATTCAAATAGATAGATAGATAGATAGATAGATAGATAGATAGATAGTGAGTAGATTCAGAGAGATAGATAGATAGATAGATAGATAGATAGATAGTGAGTAGATAGATAGATAGATAGATAGATAGATAGATAGATAGATAGATAGATAGATAGATAGTGAGTAGATAGATAGATAGATAGATAGATAGATAGATAGATAGATAGATAATGAACAGGCTGAGATAGATAGATAGATAGATAGATAGATAGATAGATAGATAGATAGATAGATAGTGAGTAGATAGATAGATAGATAGATAGATAGTGAGTAGATTCAGATAGATAGATAGATAGATAGATAGATAGATAGATAGATAGATAGATAGTGAGTAGATAGATAGATAGATAGATAGATAGATAGATAGATAGATAGATAGATAGTGAGTAGATTCAGAGAGATAGATAGATAGATAGATAGATAGATAGATAGATAGATAGATAGTGAGTAGATAGATAGATAGATAGATAGATAGATAGATAGATAGATAGATAGGTAGATAGATAGATAGATAGATAGATAGATAGATAGATAGATGGATAATGAATGAATGGAGATAGATAGATAGATAGATAGATAGATAGATAGATAGATAGATAGATAGATAGTGAGTAGATTCAAATAGATAGATAGATAGATAGATAGATAGATAGATAGATAGTGAGTAGATTCAGATAGATAGATAGATAGATAGATAGATAGATAGATAGATAGATAGATAGATAGTGAGTAGATTCAGATAGATAGATAGATAGATTGTCTGTGCATTGTATCATATTGCTACATCAGCTCTTGTGCTCATACTAAATATTTCAAGATTCTTGAAAAAATCCAGAAATAACTGTTATCAAACCGAGAAAAGTAACTGCAGAAAACTTAAAATGAAATGTGGGTTAAAGAAAAAATAAGAGACACCTATAGACTCCGAAACGGCTGAATCGATTTTCTTGAAAATTTACACAGTTGTACTATAAGTGTCTGCTAGTGTTCTTAGCTAGGTTATGTGTCGAGGTACCCCCGATAAATATCGAAAATCGATAATCGAATAAATCGGGTTATAGAAGGAGTGGTCCGATTTTAATCAAAATTGATACACTCATAGACAAAGACATAAGAAACGATATTCAAAAGTTTCAAGGTTGCAGTTTTTACAATAGTGCAGAAAATTGATATATATATATATATATATAAAAGGCAAGATATATGTGTGTGTGTCTGTGTATCTGCCTGTATGTCTGTATTTTTTTTTTCAGCCCTTTTATTTTAGTTTTTGCTTCGGGTTTGGCTCTAAGTAGGTATATTTGTAGTTCTTAGTCTCAGCCATGATACCATTTACTCAGAGGACTTATTTAGCATTCAAAATTCAGTTTACGACGAAAAAAACTTATTTGATATCGATACCAGGAAATCAAAATTTGACTTACATCAATTCATTTTTCTTTCAGTCTACGGTTTCGCTTTAACTGGAAACAACTATTGCTTTTTAGTCTTTCGTGTCAACGTTCAAAGTGTCTGAGCTCCAGGATCATAGATTAGTTTTAACGCTTTCATTACACCCGAGCAACGCCGGGCTATAATGCTAGAATATTATATAGTAGAATTACTAAAAAATACGTTTTTATTTGTAGTTAAATGCAAACAATTGCCTTCTAAATATATTTACTTAAAGCTATAATGTAGTATTAAAATATTTCGATTCGATATTAAATAAAACCTAGAGGTGGTGATACGACGTGAAATAAAATGAACCAAAATATACTAAGATATACCAACCGTATATTTTATGGTAGAATTAACAACAATACATTTCATCTGTAGTTAAAGACGAACGATTGAGTTCTAAATATATTTACTTGAAGCTATAATGTGGTATTAAAAAATTTAGATTTCCACATTAAATAACCCATAGATGTGTTAATTTGCCGCTAAATAGAATCAACCAACCAAACCAATGAAAGATATTTAGATTTCGACATTAAATAACCCATAGAGGTGGTGATATGCCGCCAAACAAAGTCAACCAAACAACCAATCATAATATTTTGTCTTCTGTTGAAGGCATACAATTGTATTCAAAATATATTTACTCGAAACAATATAATTTTGTTGAAAATTTCTAAATTTCGGCATTGAATAATATATAAAGATTGATATGTCACTGACGAAAACCAAGCAAAATATAGGCCCTCTGCATGACGGTAAACTGCATCCGGCAGCACTACCTCTGACTGGGAGGTTTGAGTAACATGGAACCACCTCTTAATTGCTGTTGTTCCCAGGTCCACCCTGACCCGGTGTAGTAGCACCTGCTGGGCTCCCAGATATTGGCAAATAGTTAACTCCAAAACTGGGGTGAAAATATTATGAAAGTATAAAAATACACTTTTATAGAAATATATACATAAAAATAGACTTTTTAGAAAAACATACATTTCTGAAGGAAAAATATTACCAACGATACATTTTTGAAAAAAATTATTACCATAATATTTTCGAAGGAAAAAAATTATTCTCAGCAAAACATTTTTAATACAAAATTAGAAGACATTTTCAGTTTTCTAAAATAGAATAGAGTAAAAGCAAAAAATCATCATTAAAATCTGACTAAATCAACCTTCTCACTATAACTGAACACTTAAAAAATACCTTAAAACCCCTCCTTATTGGCATTAAATAATCCACAGAGGTTGATATGCCGTTAAAATAAAAACAAAAAATCTTCATTAAAATCTGACTAAATGAATCTTCTCACTATAATCGAACATTAAAAAAACTTAAAACCCCACCTTTTTGGCATTAAATAACCCACAGAGTTTGATATGCCGTTAAAATAAAAAGAATAAAAACAAAAAATCTTCATCAAAATCTGACTAAATCAACCTTCTCATTATAACCGAACATTAAAAAATACCTTAAAGCCCTAGCGTAATTTCTACTCTAACAGCTTCTTTTCTCGCACGTCCCGCCTGTGGAATTCTCTTCCATATACTTGTTTCCCCGACAGCTTCAATCTCCGGGAATTTAAATATAAGGTCAATAGACATCTCCTATCTCACTAACTCGCGTCCACTCTCTCAAGCTCTTTTTTCATCTACTTCACCCCCATCCTCGGTATCCTCATCCGTCTGTTAACCCCCCTCCTGACATTTCCCATAACTAACCCCTTTTTCTCATCACTTTCCCCTATGTAACTTATGGGGAAACACACCTATTCCTCAGATAATGGACTCTCCCTCTTATATTAATAAGAGTTAACAGGAAGTTAACGGAAGAAGTTCTTAGAAGTTCTAGGGAGTTCTACTGGAGTTCAGTAGAACTATTAGTTAGTTCCAGTTTGAACATAGTTGGACTAAGGCAGTTGATATTAGTCGGCAGTTAGTCGATTACTAAGGAGTCAGCTTACTGTGGAAGATTACCAAATTCCTAACATTTTGGGTGCGTTAAGTCGATAAGTAACCGACATAGTACGATTATAAACTTCAGTGCAAGACTACTCCACAACCCCCTGCACAACAGTAGTAGTAGAATGCATTTCTTGGGGTGAGATGAATTAAACAAAAAAAAATGTAAGAAATAATGTTTTTGAATAAAACATTTTAAAATATAAGTTCTGAATTTATCCAATTTATGACCAAAAGTCAAATTGACTGATGAACTTTATAAGTAATACACTAACCTGAGCAATATAGTTATCTGTTTTCAAGAGTTCTGAAATAACTTAACGTTCTTGTATAAACCCATTCGTTTCGTGTTTGTCTTTTTTATTGCTTAACTATTGAAAGAATGTAATGACTTATGCGGGAAACAATTCGCTAAATATGTTTATTTATACAAGTATCCGCTTAGATTATTTTTTTGCTTGTGGCGAAAACGAGGAAAGAATGTAAAAGGATTCGAATGCTTTCGAGGCATCTTCAAAAGGCCGGCCCAGAATAAGCCATGAGACTCTGATAATGTGTATCAATCCATTTGTTTACCGTTCATTTAGCAATTATTTCCTTGATGGAGACAAATCGACAGCCACTACCGCATAATGACTTCTCCCGCCTATGGTGTGATCGTTGGTTTTGTTTTAATTATTGGTGCGAATTCCCATTTTTTTTTTTTTTTTTGGTTTTTCGATTCGATGCAAAGGTTAGGAATTCCTGAGTGTTTTGTTTTGTTTTGTTTTTTTCTCTTAACCTTACAATTACATTCTTTCCAAATTTCTAAATGGTCTAACATTAAGCGATGCATCTGTTTGATTTCTTCATCTCGTCTTTCTGGAGGAAAATTCTACACCTCCAAACTCTCTATTTCCAAATACACTTTACTTATTAACTAAATCATTAATTCAGGTCCTCAGCATAACGGTAAACTGCATCCGGCAGCAAGGCCTCTGATCGGGAGGTTATGAAGATCATGGAATCACCTCTTAATTGCTGTTGTTTCCAGGTCCACCCTGACCCGGATTGGTAGCATCTATTAGGGTCCTAAATATGGGCAAATAGTTTACCCCCAAGCAGGGGTCAAAACACTATGAAAGTATAAAAATAGGCATAGACTTTTATAAAAATATATGCATAAAAATACTTTTATAGAAAAATATACATTTTTGAAGAAAAAATATTAAACATTTTTACAACGAAAAAAAAATATAACCATAATACATATTTAAATGAAAAAGTTATTACCACCAATACATTTTTTAATAGAAAACTAGAAGACATCTTCAGTTTTCTATAGAAATAAAAAAAAATTCATTAAAATCTGACTAAATCAACTTCTCACTATAACTGAACATTTAAGAAAATTTAAATCTAAACTTATTTATAAATGGAACTTTGTCTGTGTGTGTATATGTGTAAGTGTGTCTGTGTGTGTGCGTCCGTTAACTATAGACTGCAAAACGGTTGAATCGATTTTCTTGAAAATTTACACTGTTGTACTAGAAGCGTCTGCGAGTGTTCTTAGCTAGGTTTTGTGTCGATGTACCCCCGATAAATATCGATAATCGAAAAAATCGGGTTATAGGAGGACTGGTCCGATTTTAATTAAATTTGATACACTCATAGACAAAGACATAAGAAACGATATTCAGAAGTTTCACGGTTGCAGTTCTTACAATAGTGCAGAAAATCGATATTATATAAATATATAAAAGGCAAGATGTTTGTGTGTGTGTGTCTGTGTATCTGCCTGTATGTCTGTATCTTTTTCAGCCCTTTTATTTTAGTTTCTGCTTCGGGTTTGGCTCTAAGTAAGTATAATTGTAGTTCTTAGTCTCCACCATGATACCATTTACTCAGAGGACTTATTTAGCCGTCAAAATTCCGTTTACGACTAAAAAAACTTATTTGATATCGATACGAGGAAATCAAATTTTGACTTACATCCATTCATTTTTCTTTCAGTCTACGGTTTCGCTTTAACTGGAAACAACTATTGCTTTTTAGTCTTTTGTGCCAACGTCCAAAGAGTCTGAGCTCCAAGACCATGGATTAATTTTAAAGCTTTCATTACACCCGAGCAACGCCGGGCTATACTGCTATTATAACTTAAAACCCTACATTTTTGGCTTTAAATAAGTCACAGATGTTGATATGCCGTTAAACAAAACTTAAACTCAAATAATTAATTCACTTAAAGAAAAAAATAACATTCAATTGAAAAAGCATATGAAAGAACAACATAACTTTCATACTTCTTAATATACCTTGTCCTTTCAGGACGTATGAAATTCCATTTGTCCCTATCGCTTGTGGCTCTTAGCATTTATCTTCTTGGCATCTCTCGCAAACCCCGCTATTAATTTTCTCAAGACAATCAAGTCTCTCTTTCCCTCTATCCGTTCTGAGAGTATAAGATTCACTAAACAGTGTTCCAGAAATATAAACTTTCTCTTCCTGATGCTAAGCATAAGTTCCTTTTTCATTTGCACCTTCTGCAAAAACCTAGTTGTTGCTGATATTTTCAGTCCATTGTATCCTCAGCATCCTTCTGTAGAACCACATGTTTGTTGCTTCGAGTTTCTCCTTCATCTTTGAGAAGATAGTCTAGCATTCTCCACATAAAAGTTTTTCATCAGTTACGGTAGTCTGAGTATCAGTGCTTATCTCGGGTGATGACAGCTTTAATGGCAACCGGAAGCTCCCAAGAAGGCTAAAGTAGGGAGGCTAAAGGCGACAAAAATATACGAATGTAATTTTTTATTTAAGGGAAGACAACCCTTGAATCATGTGACCTTTTAATGATAAATATCACGTCCGGCCACCCGTACAAATAAAGGTACGGGCAATCAAAATGCACACAATTAAAATGTTTTAATTATTTTAAAAATTGACGGGGTCAATCATTTGTATTAAGCTTTTAAATTTTCGATTAGTAATTGTAGTCTTCATGCATTAATTACATACCCTAGCCGGCCCAATAGAGGAAGAAATTTAACAATAATTTTGAAACATTTTATAGAAAATTTTTATATATAATTAAAAAAATGAAAATACCTCTTGTAAAAATTAATTATTCATTGAATGTTTTTTTCTTTTCCGACTATGATATGCTTAATTTATATTGTTCATAAAAGCAATCAGAAGTTTTTTTATGTGAAGGACAGATATCATACGAGGATCATTTCAAGAATAAGTTTAATTTTTCGGCGTAAGAATTTCTAATACAGATAGAAGCTTACTTTTTTATTTTTTTCTCCCATAAGTATCACACACTTTTCCCATCTGTTCAAAAATTTCCGTATTCCCTCAGAATAAAAATCTTTGATGTCTCAGCCAATTACTCACAGCACTTTTGAATTCATCGTCACTTTCAAACTTCGTGCCTCTCGTGAACGCTTTCAAGGGATCAAACAGGTGAAAGTCTGAAGGGGAAAGGTCTGAGATGTAAAGGGGATGAGGGAGCAGTTCCCAGCTCAGCTCGTTGATGGTTTGCACTGCTTGAGCTGCTGAGTGTGCTGACCTTCGAGTATTCAAGGTCATCATGGACAATTTTGTGTGCTGTCCCAACAGATAGGCTCTAAGTTCTTGCAATGTCATCCACTGTCATCCTTCTGTCAGACTGATTCGGTCACCTCAGGAGACCTCACATCTGAAGGCCTCCCATCCCTGTCTCCATCCTCAACACTGCTCTGCCCTTCTTTAAAAGATTTAGCCCACTTGTAGACATTTTTGGCTGAAACAGGTGGCACCATACACAGCTGACATTCTCCTATGAATTTCAACTGGTTTGCACCCTTCAGCAAACCAAAAGCTTGATAACTGACCTCTGTTCAATCCTGGAGCATACTTCTTGGTTGGCCATCTTTGTTAATCTCTAAAATTCTGAAAGTTATTTTTCAATCTGCAAAAAAATTAAATCCCTTTGTTAAATAAGTAAATGAAAAAATTAAAAAAAAAAAGTAATCTTCTATCCGTATTAGGAGTCCTTATACCAAAAAATTCACCCTATTTATTGAATGACCCTCGTGAAAATCCTTCTATCGAAAAATTCACCTTATTTATTGAATGACCCTGGTGGAAGTCCTTATACCGAAAAATTCACCTTATTTATTGAATGACCCTCGTAGAAGTCATTATACCGAAGAATTCACCTTATTTATTGAATGACCCTCGTAGATGTCCTTATACCGAAAAATTCACCTTATTTATTGAATGACCCTCGTAGATGTTCTTATGCCGAAAAATTCACCTTATTTATTGAATGACCCTCGTAGAAGTCCTTATACCGAAAAATCCACCTTGTATATTGAATGACCCTTGTAGAGGTCCTTATGTCGAAAAATTCACCTTATTTATTGAATGACCCTCGTAGAAGTCCATATACCAAAAAATTTACCTTATTTATTGAATGACACTTGTAGATGTCCTTATACCAAAAAATTCACCTTATTTATTGAATGACACTCGTAGAATTCCTTATACCGAAAAATACAAATCATTTATTGAATGACCCTCGTAGATGTTCTTATACTGAAAAATTCACCTTATTTATTGAATGACCCTCGTAGAAGTTCTTATACCGAAAAATTCACCCTCGTAGATGTCCTTATACTGAAAAATTCACCTTATTTATTAAATGACACTCGTAGAATTCCTTATACCGAAAAATACAAATCATTTATTGAATGACCCTCGTAGATGTTCTTATACTGAAAAATTCACCTTATTTATTGAATGACCCTCGTAGAAGTTCTTATACCGAAAAATTCACCCTCGTAGATGTCCTTATACCAAAAAATTCACCTTATTTATTGAATGACACTCGTAGAATTCCTTATACCGAAAAATACAAATCATTTATTGAATGACCCTCGTAGATGTTCTTATACAGAAAAATTCATCTTATTTATTGAATGACCCTCGTAGAAGTTCTTATACCGTACAATTCATCTTATTTATTGAATGACCTTCGTAGATGTCCTTATACCGAAAAATCCACCTTATTTATTGAATGACCCTCGTAGATGTCCTTATGCCGAAAAATTCACCTTATTTATTGAATGACCCTCGTAGAAGTCCTTATACCGTACAATTCACCTTATTTATTGAATGACCCTTGTAGAAGTCCTTATATCGAAAAATTCACCTTATTTATTGAATGACAGTATAGTATTCGTTTTCTTTTTTTTTTTTCAACTAAATCTTTCTGTCTTGCAATACTCTGGTTAGCTTTTTGGGAATGCATCCTAAACCCTGTGATTGCGTCTTCAGATCGCAGGAACACACATTCCTTTATCTGTCAAAACACTTATAAGTCGTTAAATTTCGTTTTATTTTAGTGTCCCTGAGCTGTATTTTTCATTTTGGGGTCCGTTTTTTTATTCTAATTTAAAGAGGAGATTCCCAGAAAATATAATTTAGAATTTAGATTTTGTTGGGGAAAAAGCTAGAAATCCTCCCGACTCAATCGACATCGACTCAGAACGTAAAATTAGAAGAGCCGAGTTTAAGTTCCATTTAAGTTCGTTGCATTTACCTACGCGCAAATATATTTAGGAAAGGTTTCAATTCATCTTTTCCTTCCAACCGTGTGTTGAATATCGAGAAAAAAAGGTTTCTTTAGATTAGAATGGTAATCAGTCTGCCACAGAAAGAACCTTACTACGCTAATATCTTCTGCCTATTCAATAATGTCTCTTTCGAGACATGATCGTCCAAGTGTATATCACGTATGGCAGTTAACTAACGAAGTGAATTATAATGATCTCTCTTGGAACAATATAAGCGTACAGGTAAGTTGTTACAAAGATAATAGCCGATTTAAGAAAGATAATTTTATTCTTATAAAATTAACTGTAGAAATGTTGAAAGTAGTTAAAACTAGCATTATAGCCCGGTGTTTCTCGGGTCTAATGAAAGCTTTAAAACTTATCCATGGTCCTGGAGCTCAGACTCTTTAGACGTTGGCACGAAAGACTAAAAAGCAATAGTTGTTTCCAGTTAAAGCAAAACCGTAGACTGAAAGAAAAATGAATTGATGTAAGTCAAATTTTGATTTCCTGGTATCGATATCAAATAAGTTTTTTTCCCCTTAAACTGAATTTTGAAGGCTAAATACGTCCTCTGAGTAAATGGTATCATGGCTGAGACTAAGAACTACAATTATACCTACTTAGAGTCAAACCCGAAGCAAAAACTAAAATAAAACGGCTGAAAAATATAGACATACAGGCAGATAAACAGACACACACACAAACATCTTGCCTTTTATATATATATATTGTCGATTTTCTACACTATTGTAAGAACTGCAACCTTGGAACTTCTGAATATCGTTTCTTATGTCTTTGTCTATGAGTGTATCAAATTTGCTTAAAATCGGACCACTCCTATAACCTGATTTTTTCGATCATCGATTTTCGATATTTATCGGTGGTACCTCAAAACAAAACCTAGCTAAGAAAACTCGCAGGCGCTTTTAGTACAACTGTGTAAATTTTCAAGAAAATCGGTTCAGCTGTTGCGGAGTCGATAGGTAACGGGGACACACACTCACACACACACATACAGACACAGACAAAGTACCATTTATAAATAAGTTTAGATACGCGACTTGACCATCTCAGCATCTCTGTCATCGATCAACAAGATTATTTATTCCTCGTTGTGTGAAATAACGAAATCTTTGAAAGCTGATTTTAACTCTGGTTTGGGCTTAAAAGTTTTACTATTTTAAAATATACTTAGTTTCTAAAAGATGAGTGAAAGATGAGGAGAATATTGAGGATGTGATAAACTCTTGTATCCCATATCTGTGATTTGTGCAACGTCATTCTTTGCAAAAATCGGCTGCACATTATCGAGAAGCGGAATTGGACCGCATCAATTCAATAATGCATGTCTCATATTTACAAGTGTTCCTGCATTTCAGCAAGTTGATTACAGTAAACTACGGAACCTTACATGTTGTATCCCTTCAGTACGTAGCTGATCATGGCACTCCACATCTTCCTTACCCTTGTAGCTCTTAACACCATATTTTCTTGTTACCTCTCCCAAAACCTGCTCTACCAACCGTTTGCTCAAGCCTATCATGTATGTCATGCGTTGCTATCCCCTGCTCTCTTTTCTTCTTGCCGCCCTGTGAGTATCAGATTCTCCAAGCCCTCCGTCTTTATTACATGTCTAAGAAACATCAGCGATCATGTCTCAAAACAGACATGACTGACTGGGCAGAAGATTATCCCGCAGTATGTTGCCATCATTTTCAGCGGTAGACTGGTTGCAAGCCAATGCTATAGAACCCAATCTGTCCTGTTATTTGACTCATAGCCAGAGGGGAAGATATGTATTATATTATAAAATATCAATTAGTGGGGGATCAGTTTTTTACTTCATAACAGTGGAAATCCGGTCCCCCACTTTATGCTTAGTAGTAGCCTTAATTATGTTTCTAACTATTATATTCAGTTAGTCAGTTAAGTGCAATATGTGATACACGTTTTGGGCGATCATGTCTCGAAAGAGACATTACTGACTGGGCAGATTATCACACAGTAGGTTGCCAGCCAAGGCTATAGAACCCAATCTGTCCTGTTATTTAACCCATAAGTGGAGGAAGAAGTCGTATTAATACCTTTCCCAAGGATATTTGCTCGTAAGTGAACGCAAGAAATTCCACTGGAATTCGAACTCGGCTCCACTGTTTGTCGTTTCTGAGCCGATATCCACTGCACCACAACGCACATTCTTTTACTTGACTAAACAGATATATGCAATAATTGTAGCAAATTGTCGAGGAAGAACTCTTCGCAAATGTAAGTTAAACGCACGCCTGGAAGCAAGAGGCCGGAAGATAGTCTAACAGTTCATTTGAAGAATGTCTAATACTAAATGTCTACGTACAATAGTAAAATCTGGTTTTATGAAGACGTTTGACCAACAAAAGCCGCTCATTTTGTGAAGAATTTCTACCTAGTTCCACGGGCGTTTGAATCTTTGAAAGCCATGTTTATTTTAACACTAGCAGTATATCCCGGCGTTGCTCGGGTGTACAGAAAGCTTTAAAATTAATCCATGGTCATGGAGCTCAGACTTTTTGGACGTTCGCACGAAAGACTAAAAAGCAATAGTTGCTTCTTCTAGTTAAAGCGAAACCGTAGACTGAAAGAAAAATGAATGCATGTAAGTCAAATTTTGATTTCCTGGTATCGATATCAAATAATGTTTTCCTCTTAAACTGAATTTTGAAGGCTAAATAAGTCCTCTGACTAAATGGTATCATGGCTGAGACTAAGAATTACAATTATACGTACTTAGAGCCAAACCCGAAGCAAAAACTAAAAGGGCTGAAAAAAAATACAGATATACAAGCAGATAAACAGACACACACACACACACATCTTGCCTTATATATATATATATATATATATATATATATATATATATATATTATCGATTTATATTGTACTTGGAACTTCGGAATATCGTTTCTTATGTCTTTGTCTATGAGCGTGTCAAATTTGATTAAAATCGGACCAATCCTTCTATAACCTGATTTTTTCGATTATCGATTTTCGATATTTATCGGTGGTACCTCAAAACAAAACCTAGCTAAGAAATCTCGCAGGCGCCTATACTACAACTGTGTACATTTTCAAGAAATCGGTTCAGCTGTTTCGGAGTCCACACATACACACACACATACATACACATACACACAGACAGACAAAGTAGCATTTATAAATAAGTTTAGATACGCGACTTGACCATCTCAGCATCTCTGTTATCGATCAACAAGATTATGTATTCCTCTTTGATAGAAAGTTATAGGCTGTGATATAGCGAAATCTTTGAAAGCTGATTTTAACTCTGGTTTCGACCTAAAAGTTTTACTATTTTAAAATATACTTAGTTGCAAAAAAAATGATAATCAATGGGTGAAAGATGAGGAGAATATTGAGGATGTGATAAACTCTTGTATCCCATATCTTTGATTTTTTGCAACGTCATTCTTTGCAAAAATCGGCTGCACATTATCGAGAAGCAGAATTGGACCACATCAATTCAATAATGCATGTCTCATATTTACAGGTGTTCCTGCATTTCAGCAAGTTGATTACAGTAAACTACTGAACCTTACATGTTGTATCCCTTCAGTACGTAGCTGATCATGGCACTCCACATCTTCCTTACCCTTGTAGCTCTTAGAACCATATTTTCTCGTTACCTCTCCCAAACCCTGCTCTGCCAACCGTTTGCTCAAACCTGTCATGTATGTCATGCGTTGCTTTCTCTTGCTCTCTTACGGAGTCTATAGGTAACGGACACTCACACTAGTCACACCCACACTTACATACATACATGCATACATACATACATACACACACACACACATACACAAACAAAGTTCCATCTATAAATAAGTTTATTTTAACACTTTCTGAGCCAGATATATTCAAACACGTATCTGATATGAATCTAGTCGCAGAAAATAAAGGGAAAAATTCCGTCGGAAAGCAATGCTCGTTGAAAGAGGTAATGCAGATACTGAGAGAAGCAGGCCGTTTTGTAAAAAGGGGGTTTGAGTCTTTCACCGGGTTGGTTGTGGGATGCGTTCATTTCTACAGATCTAACCTGAAAGGAGCTTTAAAGATGTCAGATTTCAGACTGGCGTTTGCGGTTGGGGCTGAATACAACATTTGGTGAGAGAAGCCGCCTCGTTCTTTTGTAGTTTCGTCCAACGCAGGTGATACTAACATTTCAACAGTCGATTCGTGTCACCCGTTATTGCTGAGGGCGTGTCCGAATAGAGCATTATTATTATTATTATTATTATTATTATTATTATTATTATTATTATCATATTTCTATTTCTGCTTTGGTCACATGATCAACCAAGTCCGCGAGAAGACCTAAGGAAGGTCGTGGTGTGTTTTTATGGCTACATTTCAATAATTGGTTTTCTAACTCCCTTAACGACACCGGTGTTACATGGACAAAAGTCTTCTTAGTGTGTGGATCTCAAGAAATTTTTAAACAATTCTTTTAAGGTTGGATTTCCAGGGTGTTTTTCAATGTGTTGTTTTGTTCCATTTTTTATCATTCCAAGTGCACCTACTATCACTGGAACGACTCTTGTTTTTTAGTTTCCATTATTATTTTTATTATTATTATTATGTCATTTTTCATCATAGTTCGATTTCTGCTTTGGTCTCATTACCAACCAAGTCTGCGGGGACCTAAGGCAGGTCGTGGCTTGTTGTTATTACTCCATTTCATGTTTTTCTATCTTCCCTATCATCCCTAGCATTACATAGATAAAGTTTTCCTTAGTGTGTGGGCTGTACTTAATAAGACATTTTTTTGTATATCTCTTAAGCTGGGGTTTCCAGGGATTCTTTGAATGTGTTGTTGTGTTCCATTTTTTATCATTCCAAGTGCACCTACTATCACTGGCACAACTCTTGTTTTCAATTTCCACATTTTTTCTATTTCAATTTCCAGGTCTTTATATTTTGACAGTTTTTCAAATTCCTTGATTGCTATGTTACAATCCGCTGGACAAGCCATATCAATTAATAGACAAGTTTTCTCCTTCTGGTTTTTATTATTATTATTATTATTATTATTATTATTCGCTTAGTTATACGACTGTCTTATTCCGTTTCTTCTCTTCTTGTTCTTGCTTCATCCTTCCTCCGTATTCATCACGTTCTACTTTTGTTTTTGTAACTTTTTTCTTTCTTCCAACTTTTCTTCATCTTCTTCTTCTGCCTTCTTCTTCTTTTTCTTCTCCTAATTTTTCTTCTTCACCTTCTACCTTTTCTTTCTTCTTCTCCCTTTTCTTTTTCTTTTTCTACCTTTTTCTTCTCCTCCTTCTTCTACATTTTCTTCTTCTAGCTTTTCTTCTTCTTCTTCTTCTTTTTCTTCTCCTTTTCTTCTTCTTCTTTCTTTTCTTCTTCTTCTTCCACCTTTTAATTCTTCTCCTGCTTCTACATTTTCTTCTTCTTCTTCTTCTTCTTCTTCTTCTTCTTCTTCTTCTTCTACCTTTTTTTTTCTTTTCCTTCCAACTTTTCTTTTTCTTCTTCTTTTTCGGGAAGTCAATTTTTAGTCGTATGTGTCATAACTGTTGTAATGAATATGCATACACCTTGGTTCCCCCTCACAGTTATGTGATTGGCTGGTGTCAGCCATAAATACAGACCAAGGCGGGGACGCCTAGGACTACGCTTATTGGATACGCGTTGTCAAATTGTTTGCTTTTGGGGCGGAGAGTAATGGCCAAGTCGAGACTCCGCCGAAGGGCGGAATCTCGTCTTGGGAACATTAGTAAATTTTTGGCCGGTCTATATCGCCCGGATTACCCACATTAAAAAGGCCTTGTGCCACTTTTTATCTTAAGTGGGAAAACAAATAATTATTAATACGCCTATTGGAATGCCTATGGACAACTTGGCTACTTCAAATAATATATATATATATATCCCTTTCCGGGCCATATTACTAACTTACTAATTGTTATGGGGGAACACACCTATTCTTCAGATAATGGACTCTCCCTCCTATATTAATAAAGATTAACAGGAAGTTCGGAAGTTCATAGAAGTTCTTTAGACTTCTATTTGAGTTCAGTAGAACTACTAGGTAGTTGATATTAGTCGGCAGTGAGCCGAATACTAAGGAGTCAGCTTTCAGTGAAAGATTACCAAGTTCCTAACATTTTAGGTACGTTAAGTCGATTAGCAACCGACATAGCCCGGTTATAATCTTCAGTGCGAAAACTACACCACAACCCTAATCATATGAGGCAGTTAAAAACAAACTTCGACTACACCAATAGTTTTTTTAATTCGCGGCAGCGTACACAATGGATTAAAGCTACGTTTTCAAACACGATGCTGGATAAGTAAGTCTAATAAATATTAAGACCTTTGGATAAATTCTCGCTGACTTTTCATGAAAAGTAAAGTTTTTCTTTACAAAAATGAATAAAAACATGGCACTAAAATAACTGTCCATCGCCAGCCACTACATTTTCCCATATTTTTGGCAGTACTTGAATTCCACGTCGGAAAACTACACACGTTTGAGGCTAACCACGATTCGACCTATTTGTTTGGTATCATCATAAGAATGAAAGTGCCTCTCAGCTAGGCGATGTGATATCGATGGGAACAAGTGATATTCAGACTAGGCAATAGGTCTGAGCAAATGGTTGACGGAGCGGGGCTTGGAAGAGATACCAAGAGAAGAATTACTCAATATATAGATATAGTTTACACTATTTACATTGTTCGGACTATTGTCCTCATCTTTGTTGCTATGTTTACGACGTTTCGGCCATTCTACGCTCCGGCCTGCTGTACTTGTCTATACTTAAGAGATTAGGTAGTTTTTACATTACTTACATTGCTCGAGTTGTCATCCTCATCTTTATTGCCATGTTTACGACGTTTAGGCCATTCTACGCTCCGGCCTGCTGTACTTGTCTATACTTCTGAGATGATGTAATATTTACATTATTTACATTGTTCGGACTGTTGTCCTTATCTTTATTGCCATGTTTACAACATTTCGGCTGTTGTACGCTCCGGCCTTCTGTATTTGTCTATACTTCTGAGATGAGGTAGTGTTTACATTATTTACATTGTTCGGACTTTTGTCCTCATCTTTATTGCAATATTTACAACGTTTCGGCCGTTGTACGCTCTGACTTTCTTCAGAGACTAGTAATTTAGAATGGGAATAATTATATCCCAAGGGTTCGGCTCAAAATTTCTAGCACTTGAGGAAGACCCGAGCATACAACAGCCAAAATGTCGTATACATTGCAATAACGATGACGACAATAGTTCAAATAATGTATATAGCATAAATACTACCTCATCTCAGAAGGATCGACAAATATAGATATAGTTATTCAAAACTATTCAGAACGGCGTTTGTTGGTTTTTTCAACAACATCATTTTAAAAAAAATTGTCCATAAAAATAAAAATGAAATAATTTTAAAAAATGATTATAAGAGACGCAAAAAATGGCGAACAGCTGGCAGTGAAGATTAGCGTCTCGGTTGAACGCATGCGCACAACGCTTAGACTTAAGCTTTCCATTTGTACTCCGAGGTCAAATGACCCACTTTTTAACTGAACCGTATGTCATCAACAAGGCCTTGAATGAGTGTCAGAATCCCAGCTGAAGAGAGGAGATGAAAGAAGATTTTTTTAAAAATGAATATCGATCATTAATTGATTAAATTAAGATTATAAAATTCATCAACTGAATATTATATCTTTCTTTTCCTTTTCGTGTTTCGTCCTTTTTGCTTTTGTGAAACTCCTTCTTAAGTAGACACCTTCACTAAATCCCTAAAAAAAGCATGGTATCAATGAAAGAAAAAGGCCCCATACTTAATAAAAACGAAGTTTTTACTTATTTTTAATAAAATTTTAATCTCCTCTAACTTAAATTTTGGTAAAATATCTTGTTTTGATTTGAGTTAGCAGGTAACCAAATTGTTATGAGAGTTTACAATGAAAAACGTAATATTAAACAACTCAGTTTTCTTTCCAATGACAAACAAATTTATTTGAAAATTCTTGCAAAAATCAAATATTTGTTGGAATTTAATGAAACTTACAGGACATATTCGTAAATGAATGAAATTAATTTTGAAATTATTAATTATAAAAAAATCTTGGGAGAAATATTTGGCGGACCTGAAAGGAATATCACCACCTTTAAATTTGTTCTTTTTTTTTTTCATTTTTTTAACTTTTTTTAGTGCAGTCTTATCGATTATTACATAAAGTTTCCGATTATAAAAAAAAATTGGAAATATCTTAGTATTTAAACAATTTTAGGCAGGCTCAGTTTCTCATACATCGTTATAGTAAATCGATCCTTTATTTTGTAACAACTCGCGTTGAGGGGTCTCTTTTTTTTTTTCTTTTTTTTTTAGGGGGGACGAGTTGATACTCTTGTTTTTGTCTTTTTTCATGTTTAGTTTAGTTCTTACGATGGCATCTTCCTCGGAAACTCCAAGAATGGCTTTTTTTTCAAAAAATTCGCAAAGGATTTCGTTGTTGAATATGCCAAAGAAAAAAAGTTAATTGCACAGGATCGATTTACTATATAAGATTGTATGAAAAACTGTGTCACCCCACTAAAATTGTTTAAATGTTGAAATTTTTACAATTTGTTTTTGTAAATCGGAAAGTTTAGTGTTTAATCGAAAGGTTGCACTGAAAAAAGTAAAAAAAAATTGATAATCAGCAAATTTATAGGTGGTGGTAATATTGTACTGGTGTGTGGTTCCAAAATGGAGGATCGATTTACTATAACGTTGTATGAAAAACTGAGCCCCCCTAAAATTGTAAAAAAACAAACATGAAAAACAACAAATTTATAGGTGGTGGGAATATCGTACCGGCGTGTGGTTCCAAAATGGACGATCGATTTACTATAATGTTGTATGAAAAACTGAGCCCCCCTGAAATTGTAAAAAAATAACATGAAAAACAACAAATTTAAGGTGGTGTGAATATCGTACCGGCGTGTGGTTCCAAAATGGAGGATCGATTTACTATAACGTTGTATGAAAAACTGAGCCCCCCTAAAATTCAGGTCCGCCAAATATTTTTTTTTGCATCTGTTACCTCCGCTCCAGATAAATTCATGAAATTTCAAAAGATTAAATTCTGAATGCAACCGTAGATTTATTAGTTAAACGCGGGATTCAGTGAGGAATGTAAATCATGTATTTTTATTTTTTAAAACCATTTAGTCATTTTTATCGAAAATCTGCCCCGATTAGTAAAATAAATACAATAAAACTATGATATTATTTAATTAAATCAGCTTTTAATTGCTTTAATAAATAAAATAAATGTCAGACATTATAGCATAAAGAAAAAAGTTTCGATTAATAATGAAATTTTAAAAGAATTGTTTTCATTCTTTTTTTTTAATTATAATAATTAATAAAGTTTCAAAAATATTTTAAAAATATTTCCAATCCTTGTAGACGTTCAGCTGGCAGGTTATATTGTGAAGGCTCAATTTGCTAATCGAAAATTGAAAAGTTTTATAAAAATCATTTAACTATCGTATTTTAAAAATAATTTTCAATTTTTCTGTGGGTTTGTATTTTAATTTTTTTATTTTTGTATGGTAATTTCTATGTGTACATTAAAAGGTCATTGTTTCAGGGTTACTCCCCTTTACCGGAGAAAAGTTTTTACAATCATGGCACTTGTAATCGCCATACGCGTATCTTATCTCGATAACACATTTCAATTACGGTGGATAGGTTAGAAAGGTCAACTCTGTGTAAATAGTTTTAATCTAAATGCCTTACTATAAATAAGTATATTTTATTTTTGCTAGAATTGTTTACAAATCTGTCAATCGCACTTGACGGACTAACAAATTTTTGGGACTTATATGGAGTTCTTTATTTAAGGCATCTGGCCTAGTTCATTTGTGTTACTGGGGTTGTATTATTTACTCCACAATAATAAACAAGGAAGTCTAGCGAGTGAAAGAGAAACAATGCAATACTAATATAAAAGCAGAGAATATTAACTGCACATCTAATACAGTTCATATTTTTAGGGACGGGATCGCAATTTTTAAAATTCAATTTAAAATTTAGCTATAGAAAATGAGTAGATGTCAGTCAGTTAAAGTGCCATACGTGATACACGCTTGGGCGATCATGTCTCGAAAGAGACATGACTGACTGAGCAGGAGATTATCCCGCAGTAGGTTGCCATTGCTTTCTGCGGTAGACTGGTTGCCGACCAAGGCTATAGAACCCAATCTGTCCTGCTATTTAACCCATAACTGGAAGGAAGAGACGGATTAATACCTTTCCCAAGGGTATTTGCGCGTAAGTGAATACAATGGATTCAACTGGAATTCGAACTTGGCTCCCCGGTTTCTCGTTCCGAGCCGATATCCACTGTACCACAACGCACCTATTCTTAAAAGAGTATATCTGCGTAGTTTATTTTATCGTAATTTCTCTGCCGATGCTTCTGTGTGGGAGTGCGGGAGCTATCAACCGGGGACCATATTGACACTGGGTTCCATGCAACAGTACCAGAGATTCACACACAAAATTAGAGTTCAACTGTAATATTTTACTTGTCGGTAGAAAATTTTCACTTTGGAACGGTTGTTGCAACTAAGAATAGGTCTTCCTTCAGTAATGTATACCATATAAAAATGTCTAAAACTAGCATAAAATGAAATCAAGCGATGTGGAATATTATTATTATTATTATTATTATTATTATTATTAATATGTTGTCATTTTTCATCATATTTCTATTTCTGCTATGGTCGCACTTCCTACCAAGTCTGCGGAAAGACCTAAGGCAGGTCGTGGTGTGTTGTTATGGCTCTATTTCATGTTTTTTCTATCTCTCCTATCATCCCTAGCGTTACATAGACAAATTTTCCCTAGTGTGTGGGCTGTAATTAAGAGAATTTTTTGCATATTTCTTAAGCTGGGGTTTCCAGGGATTCTTTCAATGTGTTGTTTTGTTCCATTTTTTATCATTCCAAGTGCACCTACTACCACTGGCACGATTCTTGTCTTCAATTTCTACATTTTTTTCTAATTCAATTTCCAGCACTTCAATTCTTTTTTTACCTATTTCTCTGTAAAAAGTCTTTGCATCGGTTTAAAAAATCTTGTTTTGTCTGTAGAATCTTGATCTTTTCTCATAGCGTCTTATTCTTTGAGCCTTCAGTTGTACTGTTTTCTTTATTTTTTCCTTAGTTGATAGGAGTTCATTTTCATTTCTAATGTAGTATTTTCTCTCGACTCTTCTGCCTTTTCTAGTTCTTACATTTATTCCTCTTGTCAGTTCATCGAGTACTGATAATTTACTTCTAAGTTGTTCGATTTCTTTTTCTATTTTTCTTTTCCAAGATGGATCTTCATGTCTGCGAGACTGCCTTGTTTTTAATTTGATGTTTAATTTTTTGTTGCTGCTATATGCTGATGCATATATTGCTTCATTGAGATTTATATGAATGTCTTCTTCATCCAAAATTAATTTGAGTGCTGCATTGTAATAGAGCTTAATAGTTTCGATGTTATGCTTTGTTGGTTGTAATTTTGGGAGTTGTTCTCGTTCCGCCATTGCAATATTTTGTATCTGACTTATATGGTTCTTGATTTCTTCCTTGGCTTCTTGTATACTGTTCTTGTTTTCGGTAAAATAATTCTGTTCAATGTGTATTGAACTCGTTTTGTAGTCGTTTTGTAACTGATTCAGATCACACCTTTCCAGCACATCTAAACTTACAGCATTATCTTCACAGTGATTTGTGTGTATCACGGTTTCTACATTATGACCTGTGGCTTGTTTGATGTTACTACTTTTTATTTCTGATTCCGGTTCCCTTTCACATTTTGTTGATTCGTCTATTCTGGTTACAGTTCTTTTTATCTCATTAATTTCGGACTCTGTCAATCGGTTATTTCGCATGATGTATCTTCGTACATTGGCTAATTTATTTTCGTCAATGTACTTTCTTTTTTTAGGATGTGCGTTGTGGTACAGTGGATATCGGCTCGTGAACGAGAAACCGGGGAGCCGAGTTCGAATTCCAGTTGTAATCCATTGTATTCACTTACGCGCAAATGCCCATGGGAAAGGTATATTAATCCGTCTCTTCCTTTCAGTTATGGGTTAAATAGTAGGGCAGATTGGGTTCTATAGCCTTGTTCGGCAACCAGTCTACCGCAGAAAGCAATGGCAACCTACTGCGGTATAATCTTCTGCCCAGTCAGTCATGTCTCTTTCGAGACATGATCGCCCAAGCGTGTATCACGTATGGCACTTGGCTGACTGACTTTCTTTTTGTTTGTCCAAACGTTTCTCACCAAATAGTATTATTATTATTATTATTATTATTCCGAAACCACGCAACGGTAATAGCAGATCATGTCAGCTTTGCTTGTCAGCCGAGAAACGAAGTGTCGCTTCACATGTAATGACTACTTTTGGCACGAGTTGTAAAAGATCAAAAGCGATTTTATTTTATATCGATTACATTTAACGCTCATACAAAAAAACATTATTGGTTTATCGGTGACCGTCAAAATCTTGCACGTTACTGAGAAGCCAATTGATTTACTTGTAGAGCAATAACTGCCAACCCATTCCGGAAAAATGGATCGAGCATGTGAGCAATGATGTGGTTTTGGGAAGGATGGGAACGAAAAGGAAATTATTACTGAGCATCAGAAAGAGACAGCTGAAGTTCCTGGGACATGCAATTAGGAAGGAAGGCTTGGAGAACATGATACCGAGAGGACAAACAGAGGGAAAAGGAGACAGGGCAAAGCAGCGGATCACATATTTGAAGAGGCTTATTAGGTGGATGACGGAACGAGGGTTGAGTGGTGTAACAGGAGAAGGCGTGCTAAGAGTTACCAGGGATAGGGAGACACGGAAAGCCATGATAACCTATGCCCTGAAAGAACAGGGCACATAGAAGAAGAATCTGGACAGGTTCTGGCTACTCCTTAATTTCTCGCTTTGAGTTCAAAAGCGATCATTTGTAGGTGATGGATTATCTTTAATTTTGCAACCCTATCCGAAAAAACCTTACTAGTCTTCGCACGATTCTATTGCTGTTCTTCTTCTTCTTCTTCTATCTGCCCTGTCCCTTCAGGATGTAGGCGGTCATGGCTTTCCAAGTTTCCCTATCCCTGGTGGCTCTGAGCACGCCTTCTCCTGTTACACCATGCAACCCTCGTTTCATCTTCCACCTGATCAGGTCCTTCAAATATGTTATCCGTTACTTTCCCCTGTCTCTTTTTCCTTCTATCTGGCCTGTTAGTATCAGGTTCTCCAGACACTCCTTCCTCATTGCATGTCCCAGGAACTTCAGCTGTCTCTTCCTGATGCTCAGTATTAATTTTCTTTTTGTTTCCATCATTTCCAAGACCTCATCATTGCTCACATCGTTTATCTACCTGTATGTCTGTATTTTTTCAGCCCTTTTATTTATTTTTTGCTTCGGGTTTAGCTCTAAGTAGATATAATTGTAGTTTTTAGTCTCAGCCAGGATACCATTTACTCAGAGGATTTATTTAGCCTTCAAAATTCCGTTTACGAAAGAAAAAAACTTATTTGATATCAATACCAGGAAATCAAAATTTCACTTACATCCATTCATTTTTCTTTCAGTCTACGGTTTCGCTTTAACTTGAAAAAAACTATTGCTTTTTAGTCTTTCGTGCCAACATCCAAAGAGTCTGAGCTCCTGGACCATGGATTAGTTTTAAAGCTTTCATTACACCCGAGCAACGCCGGGCTATACTGCTAGTATTAGAAGAAGCTGAAGGAGAAAGAACCTTCACGAGCCGATCATAAGAAAGAATTACAAATATCGACTGTCAACTACAGATTCCATATATAATGTCGTCAAAATGGCGGAATGAAAAAAACGATTGCATGTCCGGCGTCCTTTCTCTAAAGTCACAAGTCGCTCACTGTCTCGACCATGACCAATGGCGAATTAACTGAAAGTATAAAGAATTCGACGTTTATCGCCGACCACTGCACACAAAAGGGAGAAAGAAGCCACTGCGGGTCATATGGGGGGGGGGGGCGTTGTTGCTCAAGGTTTCCATAGTAAGTTTACTTCCGTAATCTCGTGATCCAGCGAGATTCGACAACGAGATTTTGCACACATAAATGATTTCGATTCATACCCTTCGTGCAGCGTCGGTACGACATACGCTCAGGCCGGAAGAAGAAGTCTTAAAGGTGGAGGCAAACACCTATTGCCAGATTGATGAGTCGGAGGAGCAGACGGGAAAATGATTGAGGCCAGAGGAAGACGTCAATCAATAGGGCAGGAGGACGTAAGATGTGTATTCACATCAGTTTATGTGCGCTAGACTGATGATGAATTCGAATATGGTGCCGAAACTTTGATTTAGATGCACGAGAAAGACAAAAAAGAAAAACCAAATTGGACATGAATAACAACAACAAAAACAACAACAAAAACAACAGAAATATTATTTGTAATAATAATAATAATAATAATAATAATAATAATAATAATAATAATCGAGTTTCAAACGGACAAACCTGTAGCGTAACTAGATGTTTAATTTTTATATTTGTTATATTTTATTCGGCCTTGTGTCAGACATAACCGAACTCCCTACAGCTTGCAAGTTTTATCCAAAATTATTATCAGAAGGTTTTCAACAGAACGTTGGTTATGTGTGGATTAGTGTAGAAGAGTGGAATATTAAAATATACATTTTGAATGTTAAAATCAAAATTTATCAAAAGGTGGAATAACAAGAATTCGCAGAAATTAATATTCAATGAGAAAGTTAAGCGTAAGTACAAAGTGTTCGTAGTAGTATTTCCGGAAAGAGATAAGGAGAAAGAGAAAGAAGACAGTGTCCAAGTCGCTTCAAGTTGAAGTTACATTTTAGGCGTTTCGTCTCGCGGCTCCCATCTGACTCTCTGACAGACTGACGCTGATGAAGTCCTTTTATTGTAATCTAGATTTTTCGCACTTACTAGTGAAGTCCTTTTTGGTCTTGCAAGTCGATTCCATTGTTCAAAAATCATTTTAAAACCTACTTGCAGAATCTGGTTTTGACTTTTTTCTTTAAGCAGATGGTTAATCATTTTTTTTTATTTGGGAAAACTGCCCCACGTCAGGATTTGTTATTGGAGGCCACAACCTGAACAACATAAGATATGCAGACGATACAGTGCTGATTGCGGACACGGAAAGGAAACTACAAGACCTCATACAGAAAGTAGCAGTGGAGAGTGACAAGAAGGGACTACAAATAAACTTTAAGAAAACTGAGTGCATGGTCATCAGCAAAAGATACAACCCAAAATGCCAAATGCAGGTGGGGGATAACAGAATCAAACAAATACAAGAATTTAAGTACCTAGGAAATGTTCTAACAGGAGATGGAAAGTGCGACACGGAGATCCGAAGGCGAATTAGCATGGCAAAGGACGCGTTCCAGAAGATGAGCAAAATACTAACACACAGGAAAATCTCAATAGAAACGAAGAAAAGAGTGCTAGACTGTTACGTGATGTCAGTTCTTCAATACGGCTGTGAATGCTGGACAATATCATCGAAAATGAGGAAAAAACGGGAAGCAGCGGAAATGTGGTTCTACAGAAGGATGCTGCGGATATCGTGGACTGAGCACACAAGCAACGATGAGGTGTTGGAAAGAATGGCAACAAAGAGGAAATTGATGCTGAGCATCAAGAAGAGACAACTGAAGTTCCTGGGACATGCAATGAGGAAAGAGAGCCGGGAGAACCTGATACTGACTGGACAGATAGAAGGAAGGAGAGACAGAGGAAGGCAGCGGATAACATATTTGCAGGGACTGATCAGGTGGATGACGGAACGGGGGTTGCCAGGAGCAACAGGAGCAAACATACTAAGAGCCACAAGGGATAGGGAGACGTGGAGAGCCACGATCGCCTAGGTCCTGAAGGGACAGGGCACATAGAAGAAGAAGAAGAAGAAGAAGAAGAAGGATTTCACACATCATTGTGAATTTTGTAAAAGTGAAGAGAAGAGTTGATTTTAATTAATTTCTTATCCGCTACAAACTCACTGAATAATCGCATCCGGCCGAAGTTCTTCTTTCAAAAAAAATATATTTGTTACATTAAGGACTCTAGGGTGAGTGCGTGTTGTAACGGATATAGGCTCGGAATAAGAAATTAAAGAGGCAAGTTCGAAATCCTGGTTCGTTTTAATCACTTAAGCGTAAAAATAACCAATAGGAAAAGTATGAATCAATCGCCTCCAACAACTATGGGTTAAATGGTAAAATTTGTATGAGCAAAAAATCATTGTTATTAGCAAAAAATATTAAATGCAATATTCACTCACCCAAAAATCGAAATATTTTTACGAACAAAAATATGAGCAAAAGATAAGAGGCAGATAAAATGTAGATCAGCATCAGCGATTAAAAAAAACAAAAAACAAAAAAACAAATAGTCCCTGCATATACTTACTCACAAATACAATTGGGAAAGGCATCTCTCCGTCTCTTCCCCCTAGTTATGGGTTAAATAGCAGGCTAGATTGGGTTCTATAGCCTTAGCTGGCAACCAGTCTACCGCAGAACGTAATGGCAACCTTCTGCGGGATAATCTTCTGACAAATCAGTCATTTTTTTCGAGACGTGATCGCATAAGCGTGTCTCACGTATGGCATTTCACTGACTAACTGATTATAATAGTTGGAAATATGATAAGGCTTCTGATGGGCAAAAGGTGGGGGACTGATTTCCTATTGTTATGAAGTGATAAACTGATCCCCCACTAATTACTACTTAATAATATAATGCATCTCTTCCCTCTCTAGCTATGAGTCAAATATCAGGACAGATTGGGTTCTATAGCCATTGTCGGCAACCAGTCTACTGCAGACAGCAATGGCAACCTACTGCAGGAATCAAAAGGACAGATTGGGTTCTATAGCCATTGTCGGCAACCAGTCTACTGCAGACAGCAATAGCAACCTACTACAGAAATCAAAAGGACAGATTGGGTTCTATAGCCATTGTCTCAACCAGTCTACTGCAGACAGCAATGGCAACCTACTGCAGGAATCAAAAGGACAGATTGGGTTCTATAGCCTTGGTCAGCAACCAGTCTACTGCAGACAGCAATAGCAACCTACTACAAAAATCAAAAGGACAGATTGGGTTCTATAGCCATTGTCGGCAACCAGTCTACTGCAGACAGCAATGGCAACCTACTGCAGGAATCAAAAGGACAGATTGGGTTCTATAGCCTTGGTCGGCAACCAGTCTACTGCAGACAGCAATAGCAACCTACTGCAGAAATCAAAAGGACAGATTGGGTTCTATAGCCATTGTCGGCAACCAGTCTACTGCAAACAGCAATGGCAACCTACTGCAGGAATCAAAAGGACAGATTGGGTTCTATAGCCTTGGTCGGCAACCAGTCTACTGCAGACAGCAATAGCAACCTACCACAGAAATCAAAAGGACAGATTGGGTTCTATAGCCATTGTCGGCAACCAGTCTACTGCAGACAGCAATAGCAACCTACTGCAGGAATCAAAAAGACAGATTGGGTTCTATAGCCATTGTCGGCAACCAGTCTACTGCAAACAGCAATGGCAACCTACTGCAGGAATCAAAAGGACAGATTGGGTTCTATAGCCTTGGTCGGCAACCAGTCTACTGCAGACAGCAATAGCAACCTACTACAGAAATCAAAAGTACAGATTGGGTTCTATAGCCATTGTCGGCAACCAGTCTACTGCAAACAGCAATGGCAACCTACTGCAGGAATCAAAAGGACAGATTGGGTTCTATAGCCTTTGTCGTCAACCAGTCTACTGCAGACAGCAATAGCAACCTACTACAGAAATCAAAAGGACAGATTGGGTTCTATAGCCATTGTCGGCAACCAGTCTACTGCAAACAGCAATGGCAACCTACTGCAGGAATCAAAAAGACAGATTGGGTTCTATAGCCATTGTCGGCAACCAGTCTACTGCAGACAGCAATGGCAACCTACTGCAGAAATCAAAAGGACAGATTGGGTTCTATAGCCTTGGTCGGCAACTAGTCTACTGCAGACAGCAATGGCAACCTACTGCAGGAATCAAAAGGACAGATTGGGTTCTATAGCCTTGGTCGGCAACCAGTCTACTGCAGACAGCAATGGCAACCTACTGCAGAAATCAAAAGGACAGATTGGGTTCTATAGCCTTGATCGGCAACTAGTCTACTGCAGACAGCAATGGCAACCTACTGCAGGAATCAAAAGGACAGATTGAGTTCTATAGCCTTGGTCGGCAACCAGTCTACTGCAGACAGCAATAGCAACCTACTACAGAAATCAAAAGGACATATTGGGTTCTATAGCCATTGTCGGCAACCAGTCTACTGCAAACAGCAATAGCAACCTACTGCAGGAATCAAAAAGACAGATTGGGTTCTATAGCCATTGTCGGCAACCAGTCTACTGCAGACAGCAATGGCAACCTACTACAGAAATCAAGAGGACAGATTGGGTTCTATAGCCTTGGTCGGCAACCAGTCTACTGCAGACAGCAATAGCAACCTACTACAGAAATCAAAAGGACATATTGGGTTCTATAGCCATTGTCGGCAACCAGTCTACTGCAAACAGCAATAGCAACCTACTGCAGGAATCAAAAAGACAGATTGGGTTCTATAGCCATTGTCGGCAACCAGTCTACTGCAGACAGCAATGGCAACCTACTACAGAAATCAAGAGGACAGATTGGGTTCTATAGCCTTGGTCGGCAACCAGTCTACTGCAGACAGCAATAGCAACCTACTACAGAAATCAAAAGGACATATTGGGTTCTATAGCCATTGTCGGCAACCAGTCTACTGCAACAGCAATGGCAACCTACTGCAGAAATCAAGAGGACAGATTGGGTTCTATAGCCTTGGTCGGCAACCAGTCTACTGCAGACAGCAATATCAACCTACTGCAGAAATCAAGAGGAAAGATTGGGTTCCATAGCCTTGGTCAGCAACCAGTTTACTGCAGACAGCAATGGCAACTTACTGCAGGAATCAAAAGGACAGATTGTGTTCTATAGCCTTGGTTGGCAACCAGTCTACTGCAGACAGCAATGGCAACCTACTGCAGGAATCAAAAGGACAGATTGGGTTATATAGCTTTGGTCGTCAACCAGTCTACCACAGATAGCAATGGCAACCTACTGCGAGTCAGTCATTTCTCTTTTGGAGACATAATCGCCCAAGCGTGTATCACGTATGGCACTTAACTGACTGAATAAATATAATAGTTGGGAACATGATTAAGGCGTCTAATGGTCATAAAGTGGGGGACCGGTTTTCTATTCCTATGAAGTAATAAACTGATACCCACTAATTACTACTTAGTAATATAATACATCTCTTCCAGTCTCCCGCAGAAAATAATGGCCACCTCTTGCTGGATTACCTTCTGCCCAGTCAAACATGTGTCTTTTGAGAGATGATCGCCCAAAGCGTGTATCACGTATGGCACTTAACTGACTGACTGAATATAATAGTTGGAAACATAAGTCTTCTACTGGGCATAAAGTTGGGGATCGGTTTTCCATTGTTATGAAGTAATAAACTGATCCCCCACTAATTACTACTGATTAATACAATACATCTCTTCTTCCATTCAGCTATAGTTTAAAGAGCAGGATAGAAAATCTTCTGCCCAATCAGTCATGTATCTTTCGAGACATGATCGCCCAAAGCGTGTATCACGTATGACACTTAACTGACAGATTGATATCCATCGATATAAGTTTTGGTGTAATGAATATCAGCTCGGAACAAGAAAATCGAGAGCCGAGTTCGAATTCTAGTTAAAATTCATTATGTTAAATTACGCGCATATACCCTTGGGAAAGGTATTAATCCATCTCTTCTCTCGATCTACGGCTCAAATAGCAGCAACCAGTCTACCGTAGAAAGTAATGTCACCTTACGGCAGGGAAACCTTGTGCCCAGTCAGTCATGTCTATTTTGAAAGATGATCGCCTTCGCGTGTATCCCATATGGAACTTAACTGACTGATATCCAACTAACAAATTTCAATTGACACTACATTATTTGGATTATTGTCCTCATCTTTGCTGCAATTTGTACGACATTTCGGCCGTTGTACGCTCCGGCCTCTTCAGGTGGTAGGAATTTCGAAACGAACACATTATTACAATCACTAGGGTATATGAAATCCATTCCATGCCTAATGCCTCTTCTAGAAGTCATGAGTTATCTCCCACTAACCCTGCAATTTACTTGTTCACTACTGCTTAAGGACACATGGCCCAGTGTATATAGACGTTGGTTAGTTCCTGTGACTTGACCTACAGAGTAGTGAGTTCAATTCCAGGCTATATATAAAAATATACATACTTCAGAACACCAAATAATATACATATATACACCATACACACATATTTGGCTCTGTAAATAGATAATACTTTATATATCGAGCCCTCTACCTAAATAATTATTAATTTTATTAATATTAATAGGATTTGGTTCTTAGGATTTTACCTATAAGCTTTTCCTTTTTTATGGATCAATATATAAAAATAAAGAATAGTTAGAGAGCCAGACAACTTACCTAGGATTCACCTAAACGGATGGCCAGGGTTTCTCAGTTGTATCTTCGTACATATTTTATTTTGCATTTTTTAGTAAACTGAATATTTGTTTGTGATTTATCTCTGTATTTTCATAAATCATTTTCTTTTCGTTTGTTACAACTTCTGACATGTAACAATATGAACACAGATATGCGAGGGTCATTCAATAAATAAGGTGAATATTTCTAATGCAGATAGAAACTTACTATTTTTATTTTATTTTTCAACGTAGTTTCCCAGCAGTGTCACACACATTTCCCATCTGTGCACCAGCTTCCGTATTCCCTCAGCGTAGAAATCTTTGGACTGATGTCTCAACCAATCGCTCACTGAACTTTTGACGTCATCGTCACTTTCAAAAATCTTTAAACAATTTAGCCCACTTCTAGACATTTCTTTTAGCTGAAACATGTGGCACAATACAGTTGACATTCTCCTATGAATTTCAACTGGTTTGCTACCTTCAGCAACCAAAAACTTGATAACTGACCTCTGTTCAGTCCTGGAGCATGCTTCTTGGTCGGCCATTTTTGTTAATCTCCAAAACTCTCAAAGTTTTTTTCAGTCTGCAAGAAAGATTAAAACCCTTTGAAAAAGAAGGAAAGAAAAAAATTCAAAAAAAGTAAGCTTCTATCTGTATAAGAAGTCCTTATACCGAAAATTTCACCTAATTTATTGAATGACCCTCGTAGAAGTCCTTATACCGAAAAATTGGCCTTATTTATTGAATGACCCTCTTAGAAGTCCTTATACCGAAAAATTCACTTTTTTATTGAATGACCCTCGTAGAAGTCCTTACACCGAAAAATTCACCTCATTTATTGAATGACCCTCGTAGATGTTCTTATACCAAAAAATTCACCTTATTTATTGAATGACCCTCGTACATTGGAGTCAGGCCACATATCACCAATACACGATCTGTTTCAGACGGTCATTCATTCAGTCAGTCAAGTACCATAAGATTGTGGCAGAAGATTATCCCGTAGTAGGTTGCCATTGCTTTCTGCGATAGACTGGTTGCCGACCAAGGCTATAGAACCCAATCTGTCCTGTTATTTAACCCATAACTGGAAGGAATAGGCGGATTGATACCTTTCCCAAGAGTATTTGCGCGTAAGTGAATGCAATGAATTTAGCTGGAATTCGAACTCGGCTCCCCGATTTCTCCTTCCGAGCCGATATCCACTGCACCACAACGCACATCCGCCAACTTTTCAAAAATACGCGAAAAAATTCAATCTATCCATGCTAATCGACATACGTATCATGAATTGATATTTCGTCGCCGTCGTTTGCTTTATTTCAGACTGGGCTGTCCATTTTGATTGAAATGATATCAGTTCTTTCAATAACTCAATTCTCTCTCCTCATGTCAACTGGTCGTCATTCGGTTTAATTTTGCGGTAACAAAATATATATATATTTTTTTAATCATTTCACCCCGAGCAAGACGGAAACGCCACTGATGTGCAGGGGGTTACATAAATGTAAAAAGATTAATTAGAAAAGAGTGAGGAGTACAAACTAGTTAGAAAGGAACAATAGAAAGCTGAGAAAGCAGGTGCAATGACAGATACATAGGTGGAGAGAAAGGGAAGGTTATACAGGGGAGGGGAGAGAGCTAGTGTCCAGTGGTTAGTAGGTGAGTATTAACTTTGCATTTAAATTTCTGGAGGTTGTAGCCGTCAGGAAAGCAAGAATACGGGAGCGAGTTCCACAGGCGGGAAGTGCGAGAGAAGAAGCTGCAGGAGTAGAATTGTCGTCTGCATTTGGCTAACCTGATGAAAACTTTCTCGAGACAACCTGTTTAAATTAGAACAACATAGACAAATATATATACAAACTTCATTAAAAACAACCAACAAGGAAGATTTTATAAATTTTATATTTAATTTTGCCATTATTCTTACGTGTATTGTTTCTGCTGAAGATAAGGAGTGTAAAACTGTGTTCCATTATTTTCGACTTTCCTTGCGCTTTCAGCCAGTTCGATGGCCGTTTGCAAGTATGTTATTTTTCCAATGTTTTTATTTTCTCATATAGATAGGTCAGTCAGTTGGGTGCCATACGTGATACACGCTTTGGGCGATCATGTCTCGAAAGAGACATAACTGACTGGGCAGAAGATTTTCTATCCTGCTCTTTAAAATATAGCTGAATGGAAGAAGAGATGTATTGTAGTAATTAGTGGGAGATCAGTTTATTACTTCATAGCAAAGAAAACCGCTCCCCCACTTCATGCCCAGTAGAAGACTTAAATAAGATTTTCTATCCTGCTCTTTAAAATATAGCTGAATGGAAGAAGAGATGTATTGTAGTAATTAGTGGGGGATCAGTTTATTACTTCATAGCAAAGAAAACCGCTCCCCCACTTCATGCCCAGTAGAAGACTTAAATCATGTTTCCAACTATTATATTCAGTCAGTTAAGCGCCATACGTGATACACGCTTTGGGCGATTATGTCTCGAAAGAGACATAACTGACTTGGCAGAAGGTTTTCTATCCTGCTCTTTAAACTATAGCTGAATGGAAGAAGAGATATATTTTATTAATCAGTAGTAATTAGTGGGGGATCAGTTTATTACTTCATAATAATGGAAAATCGATCCCCCACTTTATGCCCAGTAGAAGACTTAAATCATGTTTCCAACTATTATATTCAGTCAGTCAGTTGGGTACCATACGTGATACACGCATTGGGCGATCATGTCTCGAAAGAGACATAACTGACTTGGCAGAAGATAATCCCGCGGTAGGTTGCCATTGTTTTCTGCGGTAGACTGGTTACCATCAAAGGCTATAGAACCCAATCTGTCCTGTTATTTGACTCATAGCAAGAAGTGGAAGAGATGTATTATATTATTAAGTGATAAATAATGGGGGTTCTGTTTATTACTTCATAACAATATAAAACTGATCCCCCAATTAATGCTCAATAGGAGACTCAATCATGTTTCCAACTATTATATTCAGTCAGTCAGTTAAGTGCCATACGTGATACACGCTTGGGCGATTATGTCTCGAAAGAGACATGACTGACTGGGCAGAAGATTATCCCGCTGTAGGTTGCCATTACTTTCTGCGGTAGACTGGTTACCAGCCAAGGCTATAGAACCCAGTCTGTTCTATTATTTCACCCATAACTGGAGGGAAGAGACGGATTAATACCTTTCCCAAGGGTATTTGTTCGTAAGTAAATGTAAGGAATTCAACTGGAATTCAAACTCGGCTATCTACTGCACTACAATACACATCCTATAGATAGGCACACTAACTATTTTCCTTTATCATCAGGTTTACATTATTTAACAGTGGATATGGGGTTTTGAAAGTTTTTCAAAAATAGCAAACGCTCATGCGATGCCTAGCTGCCCACGTCATGTAATAGCTTTAAAGAACGCTCTTTTTTAAAAACACCAAAAAACGTTACAACATCAGAAAAAATAACAACCTTAAAAAATGGCCAGTGAAGTGGCTGAAAGCGCTTGGAAACTCTAAAATTTTCAACTATTTATGCGCTCCTAATCTTCAGCAAAAAGGCAACATACAAGAATACTGGAAAAAATAAATTAAAAATTAAAAAAATATCTTCCTTGTCGGTCATTTTTAACGAAACTTGCTTAAATGAAAGATTGCTGCCCAAATATACATATTTGTTTTTTTTATATAATCATATCGTTCCAAGCAAGGCATTTTACTGCCACTGTTTTGCAGGGGGTTACATAGGAGGGAAGTTATGAGAAAGAGTGACAGGTTATAGGAGGTGTCAGGAAGTGGGTACGAGAAGGATGAGTGTGATCATAAAGTGAGAGATCAGTTTATATATTGATTGTAATGCAGAATTGATCCCCCACTTTATATTCACATTGTAATAGTACAGAAATTATTTTTTTAATAATCATATCACCCCAAGCAAGGAACTTTACTGCCACTGTTTTGCAGGGGGTTACATAGGAGGAAAGTTATGAGAAAAATAAAATATAAAATGGCGACCATCTGCTCATCACATATTTTATAAGTGAGTTATTTTTTCCCGAAAGCGTTTTTTCTCTTGATGTCATCTGTTCATGAAAAAAGCATTCTTTTTAATCAGTTGACATATATACATTAGCGGCCATAATTATTAGGTAAGCGTAGGTTTTAAAGAAAAGTATTCATAGTCAAGTGGATACTTCCTAATGAAAATAGAATGGTTCTTTTGTTATTATTACTTTGCAAAATCTTACAAGTCAAGGAAGCAAAGATGAACTCGTCCGAATCACCCTAAATTTTCTTCATTCTTTCATTGATGAAAGTTGCAATATAGGTAGTTATTAAATATCTATAAATTCATTTGGTGCACATGTTCTTGTGCAGTATTAACAAAACAACCATTCGATTTCATTTACAATCATTCACTTGGTAATAAATATTAAAAATTGTATGAAGTAGATCATTTTTTTAAAACACTGGGGTGGCCTAAAATTTGGGGCCGGTATATATATATATATATATATATATATATATATATGTATATATTTCCATTTGTAAACGAGTTATTACGCGACCTAGGTTTCTACCATGAGAGGTGTCTTCGGGCGATTTGCAATAACTGATTTTACCGTTTACCGTTTTCACGTGGCAGGAAATTTTTGAACGCGCAATTTTTTTAAAATTACGAGGAATTATAGCGTTTTAATCCATTTTTGCATGACCCTAAGAGGTATTTTCTAGCATGGTGACACTAAATCATAATTTCCGTTCTTTCATTCAACGGTTCGCTTCTGTTTGGGAATAGCATAATCTCTAATTATTCAAAAGTTCTACAATATAATTGTATGTAACACTTTTTAATACAAATGTGCACTGGGCTAACCTTATTATGACCAGAAACTAAGTAATTAAACAATCAATATATATATATATATATATATATATATATATATATATATATATATATATATATATATGTTTCACCGTAAACTATCCAGCAACACTTATGTACTATGTAACTTGAATTTTTGAAGTTATAGAAAATCGCCAGAAGACACCATTCATGGTATAAACACACTCCACCCACGTCTATTGAACAGGTTAAGAGGCTCATCCCTTGTTCCCTATTTAGGATGTGGTTTCCGGCTTTCTCTTTTCCAATCTTCTCACTTTGTTTTTTTTTTCAATTGGAGTAGATAGATCTATCTATCGCCCGGTTCACACTCCACCCATGTCTATTGAACAGGTTAAGAGTATCATCTTTTGTTCCCTATTTAGCATGTGGTTTCCGGCTTTCTCTTTTCCAATCTTCTCACTTTGTTTTTTGTTTTTTTTCAATTGGAGTAGATAGATCTATCTATCGCCCGGTTCACACTCCACCCATGTCTATTGAACAGGTTAAGAGGCTCATCCTTTGTTCCCTGTTTAGGATATGGTTTCCGGCTTTCTTTTTTACGATCTTTTCACTATTACGTAGCCCCCTGCACGTCAATGGCATTACCGCCTTGCTCGGGGTGATACGATTAAAAAAAAAATCTGGGTCGCGTAATAACTCGTTTCCAAATGAAAAATATTCAGAAGTTCTACAACATAACTGTATTGAACACATTTTAATACAAATGTGCATTGGCCTAATTTTACTATGACCAGAAACTAAATAATTAAACAATCCATATATATATATATATATATATATATTGTCATACGCAGACAGATCTGTTTCCCCGTATCACAGCTCATCAGTACGGTTAGACTCCGATTGCTTTTTTTTATCCAGGATTGAAACCCGATCGAAATGGCATCAGTCGGCTACTCTACCCCTGGGCTATGGGCGTTCGGTGGAAGTAGACAGACGTTTTTGCGCATATCATTATACGCGCCCAATAGCTAGAGCGCTCTAATTCATTTCACTGAATATATATATATATATATATATATATATATATATATATACTTTCACGGTATATATATATATATATACTTTCACGGTATATATATATATATATACTTTCACGGTCAGGTCTGGACGACAAAGTGAACCTCGCTGCCGCACTTGAAAGGGACCTCCAATCCGTAGTGACCTGGGGTAGGAAATGGTTGGTTTTATTTATTCATTTTTACATGAATTATGGCACAAGGCCGAAAGGTGGGAGGGGGAACAAAACTTGGGGTGGTCTTCAGTTACTATATCCTATACCTAGCTAATCAGATTCACGACCCATACATACGTTACAATGATTCTCATTCACCATAAGAATTTGTCCATCAACACTCGTACTTATCTAGCACCAAAATATCGCAAAAACATACCGGGGACCTACAAAAACGCCCCAAATGTACATAAAAATTTGTGATTATTTACAAAAATAGATTTTAAAATTTGTACATAAAAATTTGTGACTATTTACAATTATAGTACAAAAATAGATTTTAACATTTGTACATGAGATGATATGATGGGGAGGGGTATGAAGAAACAAAAAATCCCCAAAACAAAACAATTTCAAATGAATATTTATACAAAATGTTAGTAAGACCCAAACACACCCTCGTAATTAAAGAGGCCACTGTATTCTGCCTGTAGAGACAAAATCAAGCCGCTCTCTTTCTAAGGGGAATGGAGGAGCTGGGTACAAAAATAAATTGGACTGGAGAATATGTAAGGCTGACCCAGCCGAGAATAAAACGGGGCAAAATAACAATGGTCAGTGGGAATCTCGAACTGGATCATAACAAAAGCAATGGAGCCGGGAACAGGCTAGGACAAATACATTCACTCACATTAACTAGGTATACAAAAGAAAGCTAACCTTAACCGCGGGAGGGGTTCCAGAGGAATCCACCCCGATGTGACTTGGCAGAACTAAAAAAGAAAATCAAGGCTAGCCCCGGTCACACGAACCAGGCTTGCTGCATATATCCACCTTTTGCTAAAGTCTGTCGGGTGCAGCCGTTTCCGTTCAGTTCTAATCTTCATTTTGAGCTGGTGCTCAAAATATCGGATTAGATCCTGATCCGAAAGACGACCTCCCCGCAAGACTTCCTCCAGACGCGTCATCCAAATCACCATTCTAGCCGTGGCCAGTAGCGACAGAAACACCATCCGCTTCACACCAGAGTACGGGGGCGACACATTGTCCACAGCGTATGCGCGATCAATGAGCACAAGCTCCCGCGGCGAGATACGAGCAGTCAACTCGCCGACACGCGCCCACAACGGGCGAACGCGCGAACAATGGAAGAAGGCGTGCGCCGACGTCTCCTTAATTCCAAGGTTGCAACGTTCACAATCTGGCAAATCCGCCAGGCCCATTGCGAAACGCTTGTCATTGAGCGACAAACCATTCCGAGCCAATCGCCAGGTGAGAGAAAACTCAGAGTTGCTGAGCCAGTCCGCACCTGGCGCCCAAGACCAATGAGAGCGGTACTCGACTCTCGACATGCCGAGCTTACTCCACAGCTTATCCTTCACGGCACCCTCCACTAATCCCCGATAGAAGAGTTTCCTAGGCTGTGAAAGGTCACTGGACCGTGGAATGGCCTGTAAGGCCGCCAGACATTCGAGCAGGAATTTCGGTCGCACCCAAGGCCTGACGGTCAGCCATAGGGTCGGGGGAGCGATGGTAAGGCAAGGGAACATGTCCCTCACTACCCCCGCAAGCAACCGATCTTCCTCCAACGCGCGCCTGAGAAATGCCAACCTCGAAGCGAGCACGTGGCTCCTCAAGTGTGGCATCCCCAGACCCCCCTTGACACGGACGGAGGCAACAGACTCCTTTGTCGACCATGTGTTTGCGTCCTCTCCACAGGCAGGAGAATAGCAAACGCTCGAGCGCCTTCTCATGATCGTCACAAAGGGGAAGTACTGACAGCCGGTAAAGGATCATGGGAAAGAGGTATGTGTTGCACACCTCCGCCAAGCCCTTCACGGAGAGACCCCGTCGACGCCAAACCTTGACCGACGCGCCGACCTTTGCCAGTACTTCAGACCAGTTTTTCTCCAACTGTAAGTCCGGACCGAACCAAACTCCGAGGAGCTTGACCGGCCCGTCCGTCCAGTCGAAGGGCCCCGGGAGGGAAACACCCTTCCAAGCGCCTAACCGCAAGCCGGAAGACTTGTCGCAGTTAATTCTGGCCCCTGTCACCTTCTCGTACCGTACAAGCGCCTGCTGTACCGCCTCTATGTCCCTGCGGGAGGACACAAAGGTCGTTACGTCATCGGCGTACGCGGAAACCCTGGCTCGAGCTCCGCCAGGGACTGCGATTCCACGTAGGACCGGACTGCCCGTCTCGTCCCTTAGCCGGCGAAGGAGGGGCTCCAACGCCAGGACGTAAAGGAGAGCAGACAGTGGACAACCCTGTCGGACCGACCTAGACAGCGCGAAAGCGCCCGACAGCTTCCCGTTCACCTGTACCACAGCCTTGGGGGAGCGATACAGAAGGCTAATCCAGCGGCTGAAGTCGGGTTTGAATCCGGCGGCCTGCAGGACAGCAGCCAGGTAGCCATGGTCAATCCTATCAAATGCCTTGGACTGATCCAAATTGATCAGCGCGGCCTCATCGTCGTCTTCTACACCCTCTACGATCGTGCGAATCAAGTGCAGGTTGCTCTGAATTGTTCGTCCCTTCACAGAACAAGTCTGATCCGGTCCCAACAGAGACTCGGCAACTAGCTGCAAGCGATTCGTCAGGATCTTGGCCAAAATCTTTAACTCTGTGTTTAGCAGAGTTATGGGCCTGTAATCATCTAGTTCCCTCCCAACCTTCTTGCCTTTTCTCAACAGCGTGATCACGCCCCTGGTGATCCGACCGGGGATGGACCCCTGCCGAAACCAGTGGTTGAACACGACAGCCAAGAGCGGGACAAAAAGGTGCGACATCCTCAAGTACATTTCATAGGGCAAACCATCCAAGCCTGGCGACTTGCCTCTGCCGACCTTCTTCAAAGCCACGTAGATTTCGTCCTCCGTAATCTCCCCTTCGCAGCTAGCCGCTTCAGCCGGCAAAAGCCGGGGAAAGTCAGCCAAATAGCTGCGAAACTCCTCGTCACGGAGTCCAGGCTCCTTGGTAAATCGGTGTTCGAAATGCTGCCGGAACGCCTCGCACATGTCGTTGGTGGACCTTAGGAGATGTCCCTCCGGGTCGCGTACCTCTCGAATGTACCGGTCGCCGGCCTGGCGAATTTCTTCCTTGCGCAGTTCTGCGCCCATGTTCACAGCTTCGGAAGACATCTTGCTTAACTTAGCCCTAATTACCTGACCCATGTAGCGCCCGCTAGTCGAACGCTCCAGGGCCTCCCTGGCTAAGGCTATCTCTAGGGGATCCCCTCCAGCCTCCGCCCGGGCGAAATTAGCACTAAGTGTCTTTGCCTCCGCAGCCTTATCTAGGTTGAGCCGCTGGCTATATTTGGTGGCAAAAGACCTAATGGTGTCCTTAAGGTTAACCCACCACCTACTCCCAATGACTCGCCCAGTTAATTCCCGCTGAACTAGTTTTGTCAGCTGGTCACGAAAGTCCCGTCTGTCCAATAAGGACTGATTGAACTTCCAATAACCAGCCAACCTAGGCCTAAAGTCTAACACGACCCGGGCACAAACGAGTTTGTGGTCCGAGTAGCCTAGCCAGTGGAACGTTGGACATTCTAAGAAGTCTATGTCGGCTTCTCTGACTAACATCCTATCCAGGTACGCGGATACCCGGGTAGAAGGCCAACTATGCGTCCACGTCCACATGCTCCCATCCGGATGATCGACCCGGTATCTATCGACGAGACCAAATTCGCCGATCAGATCAACCAGGCTACGATCACCACTCCACCCGCTAGCGCCCCTTCCTCTATCCCATTTGGGGGTTAGGACGGCATTCCAGTCCCCAACTAAGATTAGCCGTGTTGAATGCACCATGAAGGGCTCCAACAGCCGAAAGAAAGAGACACGCTCACCTGGGACATTGGGCGCATAAACCGCAATCAGCCGGAACGACTTGCTTTTCACTGCAATATCTGCCACGATCAGCCGGCCCTCGGCACCGACATGGACAAGGTCGATCCTCGCATCCAGGGTACGCTTGACCAGCAAAGAAACACCTCTGGCATGCCGGCTCCCATATGCTGAATAGACGACATAGTCGTTAGACAGCACACACGAGTCGACTTCGCAAACAAAGTGAGTCTCTTGGATCGCGGCCACATCCACGCCGAACGACAAGAGGTCACGAAGCAGGCGAGCAGCCTTACCCCGATCCCTCAGGCCATTCGCATTTATGCTGGCTATCTTAATAGACATGATTTAGTTCTGAAAAGGAAACAAAAACAACAAAAACATGCAACAAGAGCATTAGTCACATACGGGACGGAAATCCCTAGCAGATAGGACCCCGACGGACTGTCCTAGGGAACCCGTTCCTACATCGGACGTAATCCGTCCGTCTAGGACAATGCCGCCAACGTCCGTGGGGTATGTTAGTTTCACTACCCTATAGAGACTGGGGTGGAGTAAAACAGGGGACCTCCCCGAACAATTTTTTTCCATTTTTTTGAGTTCAGGTGTGTTGTGCTGAACCATAGTTATTTGCGAAAAGTGTCTTTTTGCTTCGTGGATGTGGTCCCAGACCCTCAGGTTGCCACCGGTGTTCCTCACCAGGGTGATGACACCTGGGGCCTGGGGAAAGTTTCTGGGATTTTCAGTGTTCTTGCCCTCCACTGAGGTCAGCCTCAGCAGGGGCTTTAAGAGTTTTCGCCTCTGAGATGACCACTCAGAGGCAACGTCCTCACTCACTTTAAGGAGTGCTTCCCCTTGGGGCAGGGCTTTTTTCTTTTTTGCCCGAGAGGGAGTGGACAGAGGAGGAGGGGAGGGAGTGGGGGTTAAAGTACATGATTTCAGGGGGGTCAGTTTAAAGACTGGGGACTGGGAGGCTTTTTGCGGGGATGAAGGAAGACTTCTTACCTTTAGCGCATATGTCTGTTTAACCGGAGACACTGGTAGAGAGCTGCATTTTTCGGCTCGCGGCCTCCTTTCGTTGCTCCGGCTCCTTCTCCTGGCCTTTGTGTTGTTGTGCTGCTCCTCTGCCTCTTCCTCTCTCCCACGTTTCAGGGAGGGTGTCCTTTGTACTTCCATTTGCTGGGGGGAAGGACTTCTTGCCTTCCTCTGTTTGGGAGGAGACACCTCCTTTGGTTTTGCCGGCGCCTTCGCCGGGGACTCCTTAGGTTTGGTAGGAGTCGACAGCCCCACCGGGGTCTGCTTGGCAGGCGTCTTGACAGGTGGCGGCACATTGTCCGGGGAAGGTTTTTTGGCTTTCTTCCTGGCCACCACCTGCCATTCGCCGTCTTTGTTGCTCACGGGAGACTGTGTGGGTTGTGCTTGTTTTGCGCCATCCTTCGCCTGTGCCGCCGGTTGCTGCTTGACTGGTTGGGCTGGTTGGGCCTTTGAGGCCGGATTCTTGGTTGGGCACGCTTTTGCCACGTGCTCCGCCGACCCGCAGACCCAACAGCACGGCTTCCTGCCTTCCACGATGACGAAGATGGCACGACCCCTGCAGGTGAGGATGTTGGGGATTTTGGCGATGTTTTCCTTGTCCAGGGTCACCTGCAGGGTCATGTCTCCCGTGAGGAATCCTGCTTTCGACCGCAGCGAGGAGACTTCGGCCACCCTTCCATATTGGACGAAGAAGGCGCCCACGTGGTCCTCAGCAATGTCCATGGGGACGCCGTGCAGCGTGATTTTCACCTTCTTCGTGCCCATGTACTCCGTGTGGAACTGGAGCGTTTTGGTCTCCAGAACCACGCCGATCAAGTTCTTGGCTTCTTCGGCGGAGCCGAGCAGGACGTCCCACGTGGTGTTGCTTCTCCTCGCTACGGCCCTGGCTCTGATCTTCAGTGTCTGCAGTCCCTCCTCGAACGTATCCCTGGGGACGCCGATCAGTTTTTTGGTCTTCAGGTCCTTGGTGATCAGGGTGATGACTCTCGCCTCGATCTGCGCCAAGTGGTCCGGCTTCGAGACGAGCTCCGTCCCCCTGATGTAGTCCGCGTAATCCTTTTGGATGGACTGGTAATAGTCCTCGTCCTTACGCGTGATCTTCTTGCCTCCTTTCCACCCAGAGGTCGAGGGTAAGGGGGACGCTGGTGCTGCTGCTGCTGCTGCTGCTGCTGTCCGTGCCGGCGGGGGTGTTGCTGCTGCAGTTGCCGCCGGTCTGGACGCTGCTGCAGATCCGGTCGCTGGAGCAGGTTTGGTTGCTGCTGCTGCACGTTTGGTTGCTGCTGCAGGTGCAGTCGCCGCTGCTGGATTGGTCGCTGCTGCAGGTGCAGTCGCCGCTGCTGGATTGGTCGCTGCTGCAGGTGCAGTCGCCGCTGCTGGGGTGGTCGCTGCTGCAGGTGCAGTCGCCGCTGCTGGTCTGGTCGCTGCTGCAGGTGCAGTCGCCGCTGCTGGGGTGGTCTCTGCTGCAGGTGCAGTCGCCGCTGCTGGTCCGGTCGCTGCTGACAGTGTGGCCGCCGCCGCCTCCGCTGGTGTGGGGGAGCCGAACAGCATGCTCTCCCACTCGGTCATGGTGCGGGCTATGACGTCGTCGTCGTCTGCGTCACACAGTTGCCAGTCTCCCACCGACGCCGTGGTGGGAGTGCCGACTTCCCCGGTCCTTCTGTGGCCATGCCACAAAAGTGACCGATCACCGGACAACTTCTTTCCGGTGTTTCGCGTTTTCAAAGAAACCGCTACTTTACGCTGGCCCGAGCAATGAACTCGGGCTGGAAATCAGTTGTCCAAGAGACAAAGTGCGAGCAGATATCACTGCGGAACAACTACTCCACTAGGCTCTTCCAACGAACAGGGGGAAGTGGCTAGGCCGTGGCCATGCCACGAGGTGGACAACTGCTTCCCGGTGTTTCGCGTTCCGAAGACCACTACTTTTACGCTGGCCCGAGCAATAAACTCGGGCTGGAAAACAGTTGCCCAAGACACAAAGCAATGGCAAATATCACTGCGGAACAAATGCTACGCTTTGATCTTATTACAAAAAAAACAACACAAAATCCCGGGTGGGGAATGGTTGGTTTTATTTATTCATTTTTACATGAATTATGGCACAAGGCCGAAAGGTGGGAGGGGGAACAAAACTTGGGGTGGTCTTCAGTTACTATGTCCTATACCTAGCTAATCAGAATCACGACCCATGCGTACGTTACAATGATTCTCATTCACCATAAGAATTTGTCCATCAACACTCGTACTTATCTAGCACCAAAATATCGCAAAAACATACCGGGGACCTACAAAAACGCCCCAAATGTACATAAAAATTTGTGATTATTTACAAAAATAGATTTTAAAATTTGTACATAAAAATTTGTGACTATTTACAATTATAGTACAAAAATAGATTTTAACATTTGTACATGAGATGATATGATGGGGAGGGGTATGAAGAAACAAAAAATCCCCAAAACAAAAAACAATTTCAAATGAATATTTATACAAAATGTTAGTAAGACCCAAACACACCCTCGTAATTAAAGAGGCCACTGTATTCTGCCTGTAGAGACAAAATCAAGCCGCTCTCTTTCTAAGGGGAATGGAGAAGCTGGGTACAAAAATAAATTGGACTGGAGAATATATAAGGCTGACCCAGCCGAGAATAAAACGGGACAAAATAATAATGGACAGTGGGAATCTCGAACTGGATCATAACAAAAGCAATGGAGCCGGGAACAGGCTAGGACAAATACATTCACTCACATTAACTAGGTATACAAAAGAAAGCTAACCTTAACCGCGGGAGGGGTTCCAGAGGAATCCACCCCGATGTGACTTGGCAGAACTAAAAAAGAAAATCAAGGCTAGCCCCGGTCACACGAACCAGGCTCGCTGCATATATCCACCTTTTGCTAAAGTCTGTCGGGTGCAGCCGTTTCCGTTCAGTTCTAATCTTCATTTTGAGCTGGTGCTCAAAATATCGGATTAGATCCTGATCCGAAAGACGACCTCCCCGCAAGACTTCCTCCAGACGCGTCATCCAAATCACCATTCTAGCCGTGGCCAGTAGCGACAGAAACACCATCCGCTTCACACCAGAGTACGGGGGCGACACATTGTCCACAGCGTATGCGCGATCAATGAGCACAAGCTCCCGCGGCGAGATACGAGCAGTCAACTCGCCGACACGCGCCCACAACGGGCGAACGCGCGAACAATGGAAGAAGGCGTGCGCCGACGTCTCCTTAATTCCAAGGTTGCAACGTTCACAATCTGGCAAATCCGCCAGGCCCATTGCGAAACGCTTGTCATTGAGCGACAAACCATTCCGAGCCAATCGCCAGGTCAGAGAAAACTCAGAGTTGCTGAGCCAATCCGCACCTGGCGCCCAAGACCAATGAGAGCGGTACTCCACTCTCGACATGCCGAGCTTACTCCACAGCTTATCCTTCACGGCACCCTCCACTAATCCCCGATAGAAGAGTTTCCTAGGCTGTGAAAGGTCACTGGACCGTGGAATGGCCTGTAAGGCCGCCAGACATTCGAGCAGGAATTTCGGTCGCACCCAAGGCCTGACGGTCAGCCATAGGGTCGGGGGAGCGATGGTAAGGCAAGGGAACATGTCCCTCACTACCCCCGCAAGCAACCGATCTTCCTCCAACGCGCGCCTGAGAAATGCCAACCTCGAAGCGAGCACGTGGCTCCTCAAGTGTGGCATCCCCAGACCCCCTTGACACGGACGGAGGCAACAGACTCCTTTGTCGACCATGTGTTTGCGTCCTCTCCACAGGCAGGAGAATAGCAAACGCTCGAGCGCCTTCTCATGATCGTCACAAAGGGGAAGTACTGACAGCCGGTAAAGGATCATGGGAAAGAGGTATGTGTTGCACACCTCCGCCAAGCCCTTCACGGAGAGACCCCGTCGACGCCAAACCTTGACCGACGCGCCGACCTTTGCCAGTACTTCAGACCAGTTTTTCTCCAACTGTAAGTCCGGACCGAACCAAACTCCGAGGAGCTTGACCGGCCCGTCCGTCCAGTCGAAGGGCCCCGGGAGGGAAACACCCTTCCAAGCGCCTAACCGCAAGCCGGAAGACTTGTCGCAGTTAATTCTGGCCCCTGTCACCTTCTCGTACCGTACAAGCGCCTGCTGTACCGCCTCTATGTCCCTGCGGGAGGACACAAAGGTCGTTACGTCATCGGCGTACGCGGAAACCCTGGCTCGAGCTCCGCCAGGGACTGCGATTCCACGTAGGACCGGACTGCCCGTCTCGTCCCTTAGCCGGCGAAGGAGGGGCTCCAACGCCAGGACGTAAAGGAGAGCAGACAGTGGACAACCCTGTCGGACCGACCTAGACAGCGCGAAAGCGCCCGACAGCTTCCCGTTCACCTGTACCACAGCCTTGGGGGAGCGATACAGAAGGCTAATCCAGCGGCTGAAGTCGGGTTTGAATCCGGCGGCCTGCAGGACAGCAGCCAGGTAGCCATGGTCAATCCTATCAAATGCCTTGGACTGATCCAAATTGATCAGCGCGGCCTCATCGTCGTCTTCTACACCCTCTACGATCGTGCGAATCAAGTGCAGGTTGCTCTGAATTGTTCGTCCCTTCACAGAACAAGTCTGATCCGGTCCCAACAGAGACTCGGCAACTAGCTGCAAGCGATTCGTCAGGATCTTGGCCAAAATCTTTAACTCTGTGTTTAGCAGAGTTATGGGCCTGTAATCATCTAGTTCCCTCCCCAACCTTCTTGCCTTTTCTCAACAGCGTGATCACGCCCCTGGTGATCCGACCGGGGATGGACCCCTGCCGAAACCAGTGGTTGAACACGACAGCCAAGAGCGGGACAAAAAGGTGCGACATCCTCAAGTACACTTCATAGGGCAAACCATCCAAGCCCGGCGACTTGCCTCTGCCGACCTTCTTCAAAGCCACGTAGATTTCGTCCTCCGTAATCTCCCCTTCGCAGCTAGCCGCTTCAGCCGGCAAAAGCCGGGGAAAGTCAGCCAAATAGCTGCGAAACTCCTCGTCACGGAGTCCAGGCTCCTTGGTAAATCGGTGTTCGAAATGCTGCCGGAACGCCTCGCACATGTCGTTGGTGGACCTTAGGAGATGTCCCTCCGGGTCGCGTACCTCTCGAATGTACCGGTCGCCGGCCTGGCGAATTTCTTCCTTGCGCAGTTCTGCGCCCATGTTCACAGCTTCGGAAGACATCTTGCTTAACTTAGCCCTAATTACCTGACCCATGTAGCGCCCGCTAGTCGAGCGCTCCAGGGCCTCCCTGGCTAAGGCTATCTCTAGGGGATCCCCTCCAGCCTCCGCCCGGGTGAAATTAGCACTAAGTGTCTTTGCCTCCGCAGCCTTATCTAGGTTGAGCCGCTGGCTATATTTGGTGGCGAAAGACCTAATGGTGTCCTTAAGGTTAACCCACCACCTACTCCCAATGACTCGCCCAGTTAATTCCCGCTGAACTAGTTTTGTCAGCTGGTCACGAAAGTCCCGTCTGTCCAATAAGGACTGATTGAACTTCCAATAACCAGCCAACCTAGGCCTAAAGTCTAATACGACCCGGGCACAAACGAGTTTGTGGTCCGAGTAGCCTAGCCAGTGGAACGTTGGACATTCTAAGAAGTCTATGTCGGCTTCTCTGACTAACATCCTATCCAGGTACGCGGATACCCGGGTAGAAGGCCAACTATGCGTCCACGTCCACATGCTCCCATCCGGATGATCGACCCGGTATCTATCGACGAGACCAAATTCGCCGATCAGATCAACCAGGCTACGATCACCACTCCACCCGCTAGCGCCCCTTCCTCTATCCCATTTGGGGGTTAGGACGGCATTCCAGTCCCCAACTAAGATTAGCCGTGTTGAATGCACCATGAAGGGCTCCAACAGCCGAAAGAAAGAGACACGCTCACCTGGGACATTGGGCGCATAAACCGCAATCAGCCGGAACGACTTGCTTTTCACTGCAATATCTGCCACGATCAGCCGGCCCTCGGCACCGACATGGACAAGGTCGATCCTCGCATCCAGGGTACGCTTGACCAGCAAAGAAACACCTCTGGCATGCCGGCTCCCATATGCTGAATAGACGACATAGTCGTTAGACAGCACACACGAGTCGACTTCGCAAACAAAGTGAGTCTCTTGGATCGCGGCCACATCCACGCCGAACGACAAGAGGTCACGAAGCAGGCGAGCCGCCTTACCCCGATCCCTCAGGCCATTCGCATTTAAGCTGGCTATCTTAATAGACATGATTTAGTTCTGAAAAGGAAAAAACAACAAAAACATGCAACAAAAGTACTAGTCACATACGGGACGGAAATCCCTAGCAGATAGGACCCCGACGGACTGTCCTAGGGAACCCGTTCCTACATCGGACGTAATCCGTCCGTCTAGGACAATGCCGCCAACGTCCGTGGGGTATGTTAGTTTCACTACCCTATAGAGACTGGGGTGGAGTAAAACAGGGGACCTCCCCGAACAATTTTTTTCCATTTTTTTGAGTTCAGGTGTGTTGTGCTGAACCATGGTAACTTTTGCAAAATGTCTCTTTGCTTCGTGGATGTGATCCCAGACCCTCAGGTTGCCACCGGTGTTCCTCACCAGGGTGATGACACCTGGGGCCTGGGGAAAGTTTCTGGGATTTTCAGTGTTCTTGCCCTCCACTGAGGTCAGCCTCAGCAGGGGCTTTAAGAGTTTTCGCCTCTGAGATGACCACTCAGAGGCAACGTCCTCACTCACTTTAAGGAGTGCTTCCCCTTGGGGCAGGGCTTTTTTCTTTTTTGCCCGAGAGGGAGTGGACAGAGGAGGAGGGGAGGGAGTGGGGGTTAAAGTACATGATTTCAGGGGGGTCAGTTTAAAGACTGGGGACTGGGAGGCTTTTTGCGGGGATGAAGGAAGACTTCTTACCTTTAGTGCATAAGTCTGTTTAACCGGAGACACTGGTAGAGAGCTGCATTTTTCGGCTCGCGGCCTCCTTTCGTTGCTCCGGCTCCTTCTCCTGGCCTTTGTGTTGTTGTGCTGCTCCTCTGCCTCTTCCTCTCTCCCACGTTTCAGGGAGGGTGTCCTTTGTACTTCCATTTGCTGGGGGGAAGGACTTCTTGCCTTCCTCTGTTTGGGAGGAGACACCTCCTTTGGTTTTGCCGGCGCCTTCGCCGGGGACTCCTTAGGTTTGGTAGGAGTCGACAGCCCCACCGGGGTCTGCTTGGCAGGCGTCTTGACAGGTGGCGGCACATTGTCCAGGGAAGGTTTTTTGGCTTTCTTCCTGGCCACCACCTGCCATTCGCCGTCTTTGTTGCTCACGGGAGACTGTGTGGGTTGTGCTTGTTTTGCGCCATCCTTCGCCTGTGCCGCCGGTTGCTGCTTGACTGGTTGGGCTGGTTGGGCCTTTGAGGCCGGATTCTTGGTTGGGCACGCCTTTGCCACGTGCTCCGCCGACCCGCAGACCCAACAGCACGGCTTCCTGCCTTCCACGATGACGAAGATGGCACGACCCCTGCAGGTGAGGATGTTGGGGATTTTGGCGATGTTTTCCTTGTCCAGGGTCACCTGCAGGGTCATGTCTCCCGTGAGGAATCCTGCTTTCGACCGCAGCGAGGAGACTTCGGCCACCCTTCCATATTGGACGAAGAAGGCGCCCACGTGGTCCTCAGCAATGTCCATGGGGACGCCGTGCAGCGTGATTTTCACCTTCTTCGTGCCCATGTACTCCGTGTGGAACTGGAGCGTTTTGGTCTCCAGAACCACGCCGATCAAGTTCTTGGCTTCTTCGGCGGAGCCGAGCAGGACGTCCCACGTGGTGTTGCTTCTCCTCGCTACGGCCCTGGCTCTGATCTTCAGTGTCTGCAGTCCCTCCTCGAACGTATCCCTGGGGACGCCGATCAGTTTTTTGGTCTTCAGGTCCTTGGTGATCAGGGTGATGACTCTCGCCTCGATCTGCGCCAAGTGGTCCGGCTTCGAGACGAGCTCCGTCCCCCTGATGTAGTCCGCGTAATCCTTTTGGATGGACTGGTAATAGTCCTCGTCCTTACGCGTGATCTTCTTGCCTCCTTTCCACCCAGAGGTCGAGGGTAAGGGGGACGCTGGTGTTGCTGCTGCTGCTGCAGCTGCTGCTGTCCGTGCCGGTGGGGGTGTTGTTGCTGCAGTTGCCGCCGGTCTGGACGCTGCTGCAGATCCGGTCGCTGGAGCAGGTTTGGTTGCTGCTGCTGCTGCACGTTTGGTTGCTGCTGCAGTCGCCGCTGCTGGATTGGTCGCTGCTGCAGGTGCAGTCGCCGCTGCTGGATTGGTCGCTGCTGCAGGTGCAGTCGCCGCTGCTGGGGTGGTCGCTGCTGCAGGTGCAGTCGCCGCTGCTGGTCTGGTCGCTGCTGCAGGTGCAGTCGCCGCTGCTGGGGTGGTCTCTGCTGCAGGTGCAGTCGCCGCTGCTGGTCCGGTCGCTGCTGACAGTGTGGCCGCCGCCGCCTCCGCTGGTGTGGGGGAGCCGAACAGCATGCTCTCCCACTCGGTCATGGTGCGGGCTATGACGTCGTCGTCGTCTGCGTCACACAGTTGCCAGTCTCCCACCGACGCCGTGGTGGGAGTGCCGACTTCCCCCGGTCCTTCTGTGGCCATGCCACAAAAGTGACCGATCACCGGACAACTTCTTTCCGGTGTTTCGCGTTTTCGAAGAAACCGCTACTTTACGCTGGCCCGAGCAATGAACTCGGGCTGGAAATCAGTTGTCCAAGAGACAAAGTGCGAGCAGATATCACTGCGGAACAACTACTCCACTAGGCTCTTCCAACGAACAGGGGGGAAGTGGCTAGGCCGTGGCCATGCCACGAGGTGGACAACTGCTTCCCGGTGTTTCGCGTTCCGAAGACCACTACTTTTACGCTGGCCCGAGCAATAAACTCGGGCTGGAAAACAGTTGCCCAAGACACAAAGCAATGGCAAATATCACTGCGGAACAAATGCTACGCTTTGATCTTATTACAAAAAAAACAACACAAAATCCCGGGTGGGGAATGGTTGGTTTTATTTATTCATTTTTACATGAATTATGGCACAAGGCCGAAAGGTGGGAGGGGGAACAAAACTTGGGGTGGTCTTCAGTTACTATGTCCTATACCTAGCTAATCAGAATCACGACCCATGCGTACGTTACAATGATTCTCATTCACCATAAGAATTTGTCCATCAACACTCGTACTTATCTAGCACCAAAATATCGCAAAAACATACCGGGGACCTACAAAAACGCCCCAAATGTACATAAAAATTTGTGATTATTTACAAAAATAGATTTTAAAATTTGTACATAAAAATTTGTGACTATTTACAATTATAGTACAAAAATAGATTTTAACATTTGTACATGAGATGATATGATGGGGAGGGGTATGAAGAAACAAAAAATCCCCAAAACAAAAAACAATTTCAAATGAATATTTATACAAAATGTTAGTAAGACCCAAACACACCCTCGTAATTAAAGAGGCCACTGTATTCTGCCTGTAGAGACAAAATCAAGCCGCTCTCTTTCTAAGGGGAATGGAGAAGCTGGGTACAAAAATAAATTGGACTGGAGAATATATAAGGCTGACCCAGCCGAGAATAAAACGGGACAAAATAATAATGGACAGTGGGAATCTCGAACTGGATCATAACAAAAGCAATGGAGCCGGGAACAGGCTAGGACAAATACATTCACTCACATTAACTAGGTATACAAAAGAAAGCTAACCTTAACCGCGGGAGGGGTTCCAGAGGAATCCACCCCGATGTGACTTGGCAGAACTAAAAAAGAAAATCAAGGCTAGCCCCGGTCACACGAACCAGGCTCGCTGCATATATCCACCTTTTGCTAAAGTCTGTCGGGTGCAGCCGTTTCCGTTCAGTTCTAATCTTCATTTTGAGCTGGTGCTCAAAATATCGGATTAGATCCTGATCCGAAAGACGACCTCCCCGCAAGACTTCCTCCAGACGCGTCATCCAAATCACCATTCTAGCCGTGGCCAGTAGCGACAGAAACACCATCCGCTTCACACCAGAGTACGGGGGCGACACATTGTCCACAGCGTATGCGCGATCAATGAGCACAAGCTCCCGCGGCGAGATACGAGCAGTCAACTCGCCGACACGCGCCCACAACGGGCGAACGCGCGAACAATGGAAGAAGGCGTGCGCCGACGTCTCCTTAATTCCAAGGTTGCAACGTTCACAATCTGGCAAATCCGCCAGGCCCATTGCGAAACGCTTGTCATTGAGCGACAAACCATTCCGAGCCAATCGCCAGGTCAGAGAAAACTCAGAGTTGCTGAGCCAATCCGCACCTGGCGCCCAAGACCAATGAGAGCGGTACTCCACTCTCGACATGCCGAGCTTACTCCACAGCTTATCCTTCACGGCACCCTCCACTAATCCCCGATAGAAGAGTTTCCTAGGCTGTGAAAGGTCACTGGACCGTGGAATGGCCTGTAAGGCCGCCAGACATTCGAGCAGGAATTTCGGTCGCACCCAAGGCCTGACGGTCAGCCATAGGGTCGGGGGAGCGATGGTAAGGCAAGGGAACATGTCCCTCACTACCCCCGCAAGCAACCGATCTTCCTCCAACGCGCGCCTGAGAAATGCCAACCTCGAAGCGAGCACGTGGCTCCTCAAGTGTGGCATCCCCAGACCCCCTTGACACGGACGGAGGCAACAGACTCCTTTGTCGACCATGTGTTTGCGTCCTCTCCACAGGCAGGAGAATAGCAAACGCTCGAGCGCCTTCTCATGATCGTCACAAAGGGGAAGTACTGACAGCCGGTAAAGGATCATGGGAAAGAGGTATGTGTTGCACACCTCCGCCAAGCCCTTCACGGAGAGACCCCGTCGACGCCAAACCTTGACCGACGCGCCGACCTTTGCCAGTACTTCAGACCAGTTTTTCTCCAACTGTAAGTCCGGACCGAACCAAACTCCGAGGAGCTTGACCGGCCCGTCCGTCCAGTCGAAGGGCCCCGGGAGGGAAACACCCTTCCAAGCGCCTAACCGCAAGCCGGAAGACTTGTCGCAGTTAATTCTGGCCCCTGTCACCTTCTCGTACCGTACAAGCGCCTGCTGTACCGCCTCTATGTCCCTGCGGGAGGACACAAAGGTCGTTACGTCATCGGCGTACGCGGAAACCCTGGCTCGAGCTCCGCCAGGGACTGCGATTCCACGTAGGACCGGACTGCCCGTCTCGTCCCTTAGCCGGCGAAGGAGGGGCTCCAACGCCAGGACGTAAAGGAGAGCAGACAGTGGACAACCCTGTCGGACCGACCTAGACAGCGCGAAAGCGCCCGACAGCTTCCCGTTCACCTGTACCACAGCCTTGGGGGAGCGATACAGAAGGCTAATCCAGCGGCTGAAGTCGGGTTTGAATCCGGCGGCCTGCAGGACAGCAGCCAGGTAGCCATGGTCAATCCTATCAAATGCCTTGGACTGATCCAAATTGATCAGCGCGGCCTCATCGTCGTCTTCTACACCCTCTACGATCGTGCGAATCAAGTGCAGGTTGCTCTGAATTGTTCGTCCCTTCACAGAACAAGTCTGATCCGGTCCCAACAGAGACTCGGCAACTAGCTGCAAGCGATTCGTCAGGATCTTGGCCAAAATCTTTAACTCTGTGTTTAGCAGAGTTATGGGCCTGTAATCATCTAGTTCCCTCCCAACCTTCTTGCCTTTTCTCAACAGCGTGATCACGCCCCTGGTGATCCGACCGGGGATGGACCCCTGCCGAAACCAGTGGTTGAACACGACAGCCAAGAGCGGGACAAAAAGGTGCGACATCCTCAAGTACACTTCATAGGGCAAACCATCCAAGCCCGGCGACTTGCCTCTGCCGACCTTCTTCAAAGCCACGTAGATTTCGTCCTCCGTAATCTCCCCTTCGCAGCTAGCCGCTTCAGCCGGCAAAAGCCGGGGAAAGTCAGCCAAATAGCTGCGAAACTCCTCGTCACGGAGTCCAGGCTCCTTGGTAAATCGGTGTTCGAAATGCTGCCGGAACGCCTCGCACATGTCGTTGGTGGACCTTAGGAGATGTCCCTCCGGGTCGCGTACCTCTCGAATGTACCGGTCGCCGGCCTGGCGAATTTCTTCCTTGCGCAGTTCTGCGCCCATGTTCACAGCTTCGGAAGACATCTTGCTTAACTTAGCCCTAATTACCTGACCCATGTAGCGCCCGCTAGTCGAGCGCTCCAGGGCCTCCCTGGCTAAGGCTATCTCTAGGGGATCCCCTCCAGCCTCCGCCCGGGTGAAATTAGCACTAAGTGTCTTTGCCTCCGCAGCCTTATCTAGGTTGAGCCGCTGGCTATATTTGGTGGCGAAAGACCTAATGGTGTCCTTAAGGTTAACCCACCACCTACTCCCAATGACTCGCCCAGTTAATTCCCGCTGAACTAGTTTTGTCAGCTGGTCACGAAAGTCCCGTCTGTCCAATAAGGACTGATTGAACTTCCAATAACCAGCCAACCTAGGCCTAAAGTCTAATACGACCCGGGCACAAACGAGTTTGTGGTCCGAGTAGCCTAGCCAGTGGAACGTTGGACATTCTAAGAAGTCTATGTCGGCTTCTCTGACTAACATCCTATCCAGGTACGCGGATACCCGGGTAGAAGGCCAACTATGCGTCCACGTCCACATGCTCCCATCCGGATGATCGACCCGGTATCTATCGACGAGACCAAATTCGCCGATCAGATCAACCAGGCTACGATCACCACTCCACCCGCTAGCGCCCCTTCCTCTATCCCATTTGGGGGTTAGGACGGCATTCCAGTCCCCAACTAAGATTAGCCGTGTTGAATGCACCATGAAGGGCTCCAACAGCCGAAAGAAAGAGACACGCTCACCTGGGACATTGGGCGCATAAACCGCAATCAGCCGGAACGACTTGCTTTTCACTGCAATATCTGCCACGATCAGCCGGCCCTCGGCACCGACATGGACAAGGTCGATCCTCGCATCCAGGGTACGCTTGACCAGCAAAGAAACACCTCTGGCATGCCGGCTCCCATATGCTGAATAGACGACATAGTCGTTAGACAGCACACACGAGTCGACTTCGCAAACAAAGTGAGTCTCTTGGATCGCGGCCACATCCACGCCGAACGACAAGAGGTCACGAAGCAGGCGAGCCGCCTTACCCCGATCCCTCAGGCCATTCGCATTTAAGCTGGCTATCTTAATAGACATGATTTAGTTCTGAAAAGGAAAAAACAACAAAAACATGCAACAAAAGTACTAGTCACATACGGGACGGAAATCCCTAGCAGATAGGACCCCGACGGACTGTCCTAGGGAACCCGTTCCTACATCGGACGTAATCCGTCCGTCTAGGACAATGCCGCCAACGTCCGTGGGGTATGTTAGTTTCACTACCCTATAGAGACTGGGGTGGAGTAAAACAGGGGACCTCCCCGAACAATTTTTTTCCATTTTTTTGAGTTCAGGTGTGTTGTGCTGAACCATGGTAACTTTTGCAAAATGTCTCTTTGCTTCGTGGATGTGATCCCAGACCCTCAGGTTGCCACCGGTGTTCCTCACCAGGGTGATGACACCTGGGGCCTGGGGAAAGTTTCTGGGATTTTCAGTGTTCTTGCCCTCCACTGAGGTCAGCCTCAGCAGGGGCTTTAAGAGTTTTCGCCTCTGAGATGACCACTCAGAGGCAACGTCCTCACTCACTTTAAGGAGTGCTTCCCCTTGGGGCAGGGCTTTTTTCTTTTTTTGCCCGAGAGGGAGTGGACAGAGGAGGAGGGGAGGGAGTGGGGGTTAAAGTACATGATTTCAGGGGGGTCAGTTTAAAGACTGGGGACTGGGAGGCTTTTTGCGGGGATGAAGGAAGACTTCTTACCTTTAGTGCATAAGTCTGTTTAACCGGAGACACTGGTAGAGAGCTGCATTTTTCGGCTCGCGGCCTCCTTTCGTTGCTCCGGCTCCTTCTCCTGGCCTTTGTGTTGTTGTGCTGCTCCTCTGCCTCTTCCTCTCTCCCACGTTTCAGGGAGGGTGTCCTTTGTACTTCCATTTGCTGGGGGGAAGGACTTCTTGCCTTCCTCTGTTTGGGAGGAGACACCTCCTTTGGTTTTGCCGGCGCCTTCGCCGGGGACTCCTTAGGTTTGGTAGGAGTCGACAGCCCCACCGGGGTCTGCTTGGCAGGCGTCTTGACAGGTGGCGGCACATTGTCCAGGGAAGGTTTTTTGGCTTTCTTCCTGGCCACCACCTGCCATTCGCCGTCTTTGTTGCTCACGGGAGACTGTGTGGGTTGTGCTTGTTTTGCGCCATCCTTCGCCTGTGCCGCCGGTTGCTGCTTGACTGGTTGGGCTGGTTGGGCCTTTGAGGCCGGATTCTTGGTTGGGCACGCCTTTGCCACGTGCTCCGCCGACCCGCAGACCCAACAGCACGGCTTCCTGCCTTCCACGATGACGAAGATGGCACGACCCCTGCAGGTGAGGATGTTGGGGATTTTGGCGATGTTTTCCTTGTCCAGGGTCACCTGCAGGGTCATGTCTCCCGTGAGGAATCCTGCTTTCGACCGCAGCGAGGAGACTTCGGCCACCCTTCCATATTGGACGAAGAAGGCGCCCACGTGGTCCTCAGCAATGTCCATGGGGACGCCGTGCAGCGTGATTTTCACCTTCTTCGTGCCCATGTACTCCGTGTGGAACTGGAGCGTTTTGGTCTCCAGAACCACGCCGATCAAGTTCTTGGCTTCTTCGGCGGAGCCGAGCAGGACGTCCCACGTGGTGTTGCTTCTCCTCGCTACGGCCCTGGCTCTGATCTTCAGTGTCTGCAGTCCCTCCTCGAACGTATCCCTGGGGACGCCGATCAGTTTTTTGGTCTTCAGGTCCTTGGTGATCAGGGTGATGACTCTCGCCTCGATCTGCGCCAAGTGGTCCGGCTTCGAGACGAGCTCCGTCCCCCTGATGTAGTCCGCGTAATCCTTTTGGATGGACTGGTAATAGTCCTCGTCCTTACGCGTGATCTTCTTGCCTCCTTTCCACCCAGAGGTCGAGGGTAAGGGGGACGCTGGTGTTGCTGCTGCTGCTGCAGCTGCTGCTGTCCGTGCCGGTGGGGGTGTTGTTGCTGCAGTTGCCGCCGGTCTGGACGCTGCTGCAGATCCGGTCGCTGGAGCAGGTTTGGTTGCTGCTGCTGCTGCACGTTTGGTTGCTGCTGCAGTCGCCGCTGCTGGATTGGTCGCTGCTGCAGGTGCAGTCGCCGCTGCTGGATTGGTCGCTGCTGCAGGTGCAGTCGCCGCTGCTGGGGTGGTCGCTGCTGCAGGTGCAGTCGCCGCTGCTGGTCTGGTCGCTGCTGCAGGTGCAGTCGCCGCTGCTGGGGTGGTCTCTGCTGCAGGTGCAGTCGCCGCTGCTGGTCCGGTCGCTGCTGACAGTGTGGCCGCCGCCGCCTCCGCTGGTGTGGGGGAGCCGAACAGCATGCTCTCCCACTCGGTCATGGTGCGGGCTATGACGTCGTCGTCGTCTGCGTCACACAGTTGCCAGTCTCCCACCGACGCCGTGGTGGGAGTGCCGACTTCCCCCGGTCCTTCTGTGGCCATGCCACAAAAGTGACCGATCACCGGACAACTTCTTTCCGGTGTTTCGCGTTTTCGAAGAAACCGCTACTTTACGCTGGCCCGAGCAATGAACTCGGGCTGGAAATCAGTTGTCCAAGAGACAAAGTGCGAGCAGATATCACTGCGGAACAACTACTCCACTAGGCTCTTCCAACGAACAGGGGGGAAGTGGCTAGGCCGTGGCCATGCCACGAGGTGGACAACTGCTTCCCGGTGTTTCGCGTTCCGAAGACCACTACTTTTACGCTGGCCCGAGCAATAAACTCGGGCTGGAAAACAGTTGCCCAAGACACAAAGCAATGGCAAATATCACTGCGGAACAAATGCTACGCTTTGATCTTATTACAAAAAAAACAACACAAAATCCCGGGTGGGGAATGGTTGGTTTTATTTATTCATTTTTACATGAATTATGGCTCAAGGCCGAAAGGTGGGAGGGGGAACAAAACTTGGGGTGGTCTTCAGTTACTATGTCCTATACCTAGCTAATCAGAATCACGACCCATGCGTACGTTACAATGATTCTCATTTACCATAAGAATTTGTCCATCAACACTCGTACTTATCTAGCACCAAAATATCGCAAAAACATACCGGGGACCTACAAAAACGCCCCAAATGTACATAAAAATTTGTGATTATTTACAAAAATAGATTTTAAAATTTGTACATAAAAATTTGTGACTATTTACAATTATAGTACAAAAATAGATTTTAACATTTGTACATGAGATGATATGATGGGGAGGGGTATGAAGAAACAAAAAATCCCCAAAACAAAAACAATTTCAAATGAATATTTATACAAAATGTTAGTAAGACCCAAACACACCCTCGTAATTAAAGAGGCCACTGTATTCTGCCTGTAGAGACAAAATCAAGCCGCTCTCTTTCTAAGGGGAATGGAGAAGCTGGGTACAAAAATAAATTGGACTGGAGAATATATAAGGCTGACCCAGCCGAGAATAAAACGGGACAAAATAATAATGGACAGTGGGAATCTCGAACTGGATCATAACAAAAGCAATGGAGCCGGGAACAGGCTAGGACAAATACATTCACTCACATTAACTAGGTATACAAAAGAAAGCTAACCTTAACCGCGGGAGGGGTTCCAGAGGAATCCACCCCGATGTGACTTGGCAGAACTAAAAAAGAAAATCAAGGCTAGCCCCGGTCACACGAACCAGGCTCGCTGCATATATCCACCTTTTGCTAAAGTCTGTCGGGTGCAGCCGTTTCCGTTCAGTTCTAATCTTCATTTTGAGCTGGTGCTCAAAATATCGGATTAGATCCTGATCCGAAAGACGACCTCCCCGCAAGACTTCCTCCAGACGCGTCATCCAAATCACCATTCTAGCCGTGGCCAGTAGCGACAGAAACACCATCCGCTTCACACCAGAGTACGGGGGCGACACATTGTCCACAGCGTATGCGCGATCAATGAGCACAAGCTCCCGCGGCGAGATACGAGCAGTCAACTCGCCGACACGCGCCCACAACGGGCGAACGCGCGAACAATGGAAGAAGGCGTGCGCCGACGTCTCCTTAATTCCAAGGTTGCAACGTTCACAATCTGGCAAATCCGCCAGGCCCATTGCGAAACGCTTGTCATTGAGCGACAAACCATTCCGAGCCAATCGCCAGGTCAGAGAGAACTCAGAGTTGCTGAGCCAATCCGCACCTGGCGCCCAAGACCAATGAGAGCGGTACTCCACTCTCGACATGCCGAGCTTACTCCACAGCTTATCCTTCACGGCACCCTCCACTAATCCCCGATAGAAGAGTTTCCTAGGCTGTGAAAGGTCACTGGACCGTGGAATGGCCTGTAAGGCCGCCAGACATTCGAGCAGGAATTTCGGTCGCACCCAAGGCCTGACGGTCAGCCATAGGGTCGGGGGAGCGATGGTAAGGCAAGGGAACATGTCCCTCACTACCCCCGCAAGCAACCGATCTTCCTCCAACGCGCGCCTGAGAAATGCCAACCTCGAAGCGAGCACGTGGCTCCTCAAGTGTGGCATCCCCAGACCCCCTTGACACGGACGGAGGCAACAGACTCCTTTGTCGACCATGTGTTTGCGTCCTCTCCACAGGCAGGAGAATAGCAAACGCTCGAGCGCCTTCTCATGATCGTCACAAAGGGGAAGTACTGACAGCCGGTAAAGGATCATGGGAAAGAGGTATGTGTTGCACACCTCCGCCAAGCCCTTCACGGAGAGACCCCGTCGACGCCAAACCTTGACCGACGCGCCGACCTTTGCCAGTACTTCAGACCAGTTTTTCTCCAACTGTAAGTCCGGACCGAACCAAACTCCGAGGAGCTTGACCGGCCCGTCCGTCCAGTCGAAGGGCCCCGGGAGGGAAACACCCTTCCAAGCGCCTAACCGCAAGCCGGAAGACTTGTCGCAGTTAATTCTGGCCCCTGTCACCTTCTCGTACCGTACAAGCGCCTGCTGTACCGCCTCTATGTCCCTGCGGGAGGACACAAAGGTCGTTACGTCATCGGCGTACGCGGAAACCCTGGCTCGAGCTCCGCCAGGGACTGCGATTCCACGTAGGACCGGACTGCCCGTCTCGTCCCTTAGCCGGCGAAGGAGGGGCTCCAACGCCAGGACGTAAAGGAGAGCAGACAGTGGACAACCCTGTCGGACCGACCTAGACAGCGCGAAAGCGCCCGACAGCTTCCCGTTCACCTGTACCACAGCCTTGGGGGAGCGATACAGAAGGCTAATCCAGCGGCTGAAGTCGGGTTTGAATCCGGCGGCCTGCAGGACAGCAGCCAGGTAGCCATGGTCAATCCTATCAAATGCCTTGGACTGATCCAAATTGATCAGCGCGGCCTCATCGTCGTCTTCTACACCCTCTACGATCGTGCGAATCAAGTGCAGGTTGCTCTGAATTGTTCGTCCCTTCACAGAACAAGTCTGATCCGGTCCCAACAGAGACTCGGCAACTAGCTGCAAGCGATTCGTCAGGATCTTGGCCAAAATCTTTAACTCTGTGTTTAGCAGAGTTATGGGCCTGTAATCATCTAGTTCCCTCCCAACCTTCTTGCCTTTTCTCAACAGCGTGATCACGCCCCTGGTGATCCGACCGGGGATGGACCCCTGCCGAAACCAGTGGTTGAACACGACAGCCAAGAGCGGGACAAAAAGGTGCGACATCCTCAAGTACATTTCATAGGGCAAACCATCCAAGCCTGGCGACTTGCCTCTGCCGACCTTCTTCAAAGCCACGTAGATTTCGTCCTCCGTAATCTCCCCTTCGCAGCTAGCCGCTTCAGCCGGCAAAAGCCGGGGAAAGTCAGCCAAATAGCTGCGAAACTCCTCGTCACGGAGTCCAGGCTCCTTGGTAAATCGGTGTTCGAAATGCTGCCGGAACGCCTCGCACATGTCGTTGGTGGACCTTAGGAGATGTCCCTCCGGGTCGCGTACCTCTCGAATGTACCGGTCGCCGGCCTGGCGAATTTCTTCCTTGCGCAGTTCTGCGCCCATGTTCACAGCTTCGGAAGACATCTTGCTTAACTTAGCCCTAATTACCTGACCCATGTAGCGCCCGCTAGTCGAGCGCTCCAGGGCCTCCCTGGCTAAGGCTATCTCTAGGGGATCCCCTCCAGCCTCCGCCCGGGTGAAATTAGCACTAAGTGTCTTTGCCTCCGCAGCCTTATCTAGGTTGAGCCGCTGGCTATATTTGGTGGCGAAAGACCTAATGGTGTCCTTAAGGTTAACCCACCACCTACTCCCAATGACTCGCCCAGTTAATTCCCGCTGAACTAGTTTTGTCAGCTGGTCACGAAAGTCCCGTCTGTCCAATAAGGACTGATTGAACTTCCAATAACCAGCCAACCTAGGCCTAAAGTCTAATACGACCCGGGCACAAACGAGTTTGTGGTCCGAGTAGCCTAGCCAGTGGAACGTTGGACATTCTAAGAAGTCTATGTCGGCTTCTCTGACTAACATCCTATCCAGGTACGCGGATACCCGGGTAGAAGGCCAACTATGCGTCCACGTCCACATGCTCCCATCCGGATGATCGACCCGGTATCTATCGACGAGACCAAATTCGCCGATCAGATCAACCAGGCTACGATCACCACTCCACCCGCTAGCGCCCCTTCCTCTATCCCATTTGGGGGTTAGGACGGCATTCCAGTCCCCAACTAAGATTAGCCGTGTTGAATGCACCATGAAGGGCTCCAACAGCCGAAAGAAAGAGACACGCTCACCTGGGACATTGGGCGCATAAACCGCAATCAGCCGGAACGACTTGCTTTTCACTGCAATATCTGCCACGATCAGCCGGCCCTCGGCACCGACATGGACAAGGTCGATCCTCGCATCCAGGGTACGCTTGACCAGCAAAGAAACACCTCTGGCATGCCGGCTCCCATATGCTGAATAGACGACATAGTCGTTAGACAGCACACACGAGTCGACTTCGCAAACAAAGTGAGTCTCTTGGATCGCGGCCACATCCACGCCGAACGACAAGAGGTCACGAAGCAGGCGAGCAGCCTTACCCCGATCCCTCAGGCCATTCGCATTTATGCTGGCTATCTTAATAGACATGATTTAGTTCTGAAAAGGAAACAAAAACAACAAAAACATGCAACAAGAGCATTAGTCACATACGGGACGGAAATCCCTAGCAGATAGGACCCCGACGGACTGTCCTAGGGAACCCGTTCCTACATCGGACGTAATCCGTCCGTCTAGGACAATGCCGCCAACGTCCGTGGGGTATGTTAGTTTCACTACCCTATAGAGACTGGGGTGGAGTAAAACAGGGGACCTCCCCGAACAATTTTTTTCCATTTTTTTGAGTTCAGGTGTGTTGTGCTGAACCATAGTTATTTGCGAAAAGTGTCTTTTGCTTCGTGGATGTGGTCCCAGACCCTCAGGTTGCCACCGGTGTTCCTCACCAGGGTGATGACACCTGGGGCCTGGGGAAAGTTTCTGGGATTTTCAGTGTTCTTGCCCTCCACTGAGGTCAGCCTCAGCAGGGGCTTTAAGAGTTTTCGCCTCTGAGATGACCACTCAGAGGCAACGTCCTCACTCACTTTAAGGAGTGCTTCCCCTTGGGGCAGGGCTTTTTTCTTTTTTTGCCCGAGAGGGAGTGGACAGAGGAGGAGGGGAGGGAGTGGGGGTTAAAGTACATGATTTCAGGGGGGTCAGTTTAAAGACTGGGGACTGGGAGGCTTTTTGCGGGGATGAAGGAAGACTTCTTACCTTTAGCGCATATGTCTGTTTAACCGGAGACACTGGTAGAGAGCTGCATTTTTCGGCTCGCGGCCTCCTTTCGTTGCTCCGGCTCCTTCTCCTGGCCTTTGTGTTGTTGTGCTGCTCCTCTGCCTCTTCCTCTCTCCCACGTTTCAGGGAGGGTGTCCTTTGTACTTCCATTTGCTGGGGGGAAGGACTTCTTGCCTTCCTCTGTTTGGGAGGAGACACCTCCTTTGGTTTTGCCGGCGCCTTCGCCGGGGACTCCTTAGGTTTGGTAGGAGTCGACAGCCCCACCGGGGTCTGCTTGGCAGGCGTCTTGACAGGTGGCGGCACATTGTCCGGGGAAGGTTTTTTGGCTTTCTTCCTGGCCACCACCTGCCATTCGCCGTCTTTGTTGCTCACGGGAGACTGTGTGGGTTGTGCTTGTTTTGCGCCATCCTTCGCCTGTGCCGCCGGTTGCTGCTTGACTGGTTGGGCTGGTTGGGCCTTTGAGGCCGGATTCTTGGTTGGGCACGCTTTTGCCACGTGCTCCGCCGACCCGCAGACCCAACAGCACGGCTTCCTGCCTTCCACGATGACGAAGATGGCACGACCCCTGCAGGTGAGGATGTTGGGGATTTTGGCGATGTTTTCCTTGTCCAGGGTCACCTGCAGGGTCATGTCTCCCGTGAGGAATCCTGCTTTCGACCGCAGCGAGGAGACTTCGGCCACCCTTCCATATTGGACGAAGAAGGCGCCCACGTGGTCCTCAGCAATGTCCATGGGGACGCCGTGCAGCGTGATTTTCACCTTCTTCGTGCCCATGTACTCCGTGTGGAACTGGAGCGTTTTGGTCTCCAGAACCACGCCGATCAAGTTCTTGGCTTCTTCGGCGGAGCCGAGCAGGACGTCCCACGTGGTGTTGCTTCTCCTCGCTACGGCCCTGGCTCTGATCTTCAGTGTCTGCAGTCCCTCCTCGAACGTATCCCTGGGGACGCCGATCAGTTTTTTGGTCTTCAGGTCCTTGGTGATCAGGGTGATGACTCTCGCCTCGATCTGCGCCAAGTGGTCCGGCTTCGAGACGAGCTCCGTCCCCCTGATGTAGTCCGCGTAATCCTTTTGGATGGACTGGTAATAGTCCTCGTCCTTACGCGTGATCTTCTTGCCTCCTTTCCACCCAGAGGTCGAGGGTAAGGGGGACGCTGGTGTTGCTGCTGCTGCTGCTGCTGCTGCTGTCCGTGCCGGTGGGGGTGTTGTTGCTGCAGTTGCCGCCGGTCTGGACGCTGCTGCAGATCCGGTCGCTGGAGCAGGTTTGGTTGCTGCTGCTGCACGTTTGGTTGCTGCTGCAGGTGCAGTCGCCGCTGCTGGATTGGTCGCTGCTGCAGGTGCAGTCGCCGCTGCTGGATTGGTCGCTGCTGCAGGTGCAGTCGCTGCTGCTGGGGTGGTCGCTGCTGCAGGTGCAGTCGCCGCTGCTGGTCTGGTCGCTGCTGCAGGTGCAGTCGCCGCTGCTGGGGTGGTCTCTGCTGCAGGTGCAGTCGCCGCTGCTGGGGTGGTCGCTGCTGACAGTGTGGCCGCCGCCGCCTCCGCTGGTGTGGGGGAGCCGAACAGCATGCTCTCCCACTCGGTCATGGTGCGGGCTATGACGTCGTCGTCGTCTGCGTCACACAGTTGCCAGTCTCCCACCGACGCCGTGGTGGGAGTGCCGACTTCCCCGGTCCTTCTGTGGCCATGCCACAAAAGTGACCGATCACCGGACAACTTCTTTCCGGTGTTTCGCGTTTTCAAAGAAACCGCTACTTTACGCTGGCCCGAGCAATGAACTCGGGCTGGAAATCAGTTGTCCAAGAGACAAAGTGCGAGCAGATATCACTGCGGAACAACTACTCCACTAGGCTCTTCCAACGAACAGGGGGAAGTGGCTAGGCCGTGGCCATGCCACGAGGTGGACAACTGCTTCCCGGTGTTTCGCGTTCCGAAGAACACTACTTTTACGCTGGCCCGAGCAATAAACTCGGGCTGGAAAACAGTATGTCCGAGAGACAGAGTGCGAACAAATAACACGGAGGAACAAATGCTCCACTAAGCTCCCACAACACAAAATCCACACAAACAAAAGTCTGGGGGGAATGGTTGGTTTTATTTATTCATTTTTACATGAATTATGGCTCAAGGCCGAAAGGTGGGAGGGGGAACAAAACTTGGGGTGGTCTTCAGTTACTATGTCCTATACCTAGCTAATCAGAATCACGACCCATGCGTACGTTACAATGATTCTCATTTACCATAAGAATTTGTCCATCAACACTCGTACTTATCTAGCACCAAAATATCGCAAAAACATACCGGGGACCTACAAAAACGCCCCAAATGTACATAAAAATTTGTGATTATTTACAAAAATAGATTTTAAAATTTGTACATAAAAATTTGTGACTATTTACAATTATAGTACAAAAATAGATTTTAACATTTGTACATGAGATGATATGATGGGGAGGGGTATGAAGAAACAAAAAATCCCCAAAACAAAAACAATTTCAAATGAATATTTATACAAAATGTTAGTAAGACCCAAACACACCCTCGTAATTAAAGAGGCCACTGTATTCTGCCTGTAGAGACAAAATCAAGCCGCTCTCTTTCTAAGGGGAATGGAGAAGCTGGGTACAAAAATAAATTGGACTGGAGAATATATAAGGCTGACCCAGCCGAGAATAAAACGGGACAAAATAATAATGGACAGTGGGAATCTCGAACTGGATCATAACAAAAGCAATGGAGCCGGGAACAGGCTAGGACAAATACATTCACTCACATTAACTAGGTATACAAAAGAAAGCTAACCTTAACCGCGGGAGGGGTTCCAGAGGAATCCACCCCGATGTGACTTGGCAGAACTAAAAAAGAAAATCAAGGCTAGCCCCGGTCACACGAACCAGGCTCGCTGCATATATCCACCTTTTGCTAAAGTCTGTCGGGTGCAGCCGTTTCCGTTCAGTTCTAATCTTCATTTTGAGCTGGTGCTCAAAATATCGGATTAGATCCTGATCCGAAAGACGACCTCCCCGCAAGACTTCCTCCAGACGCGTCATCCAAATCACCATTCTAGCCGTGGCCAGTAGCGACAGAAACACCATCCGCTTCACACCAGAGTACGGGGGCGACACATTGTCCACAGCGTATGCGCGATCAATGAGCACAAGCTCCCGCGGCGAGATACGAGCAGTCAACTCGCCGACACGCGCCCACAACGGGCGAACGCGCGAACAATGGAAGAAGGCGTGCGCCGACGTCTCCTTAATTCCAAGGTTGCAACGTTCACAATCTGGCAAATCCGCCAGGCCCATTGCGAAACGCTTGTCATTGAGCGACAAACCATTCCGAGCCAATCGCCAGGTCAGAGAGAACTCAGAGTTGCTGAGCCAATCCGCACCTGGCGCCCAAGACCAATGAGAGCGGTACTCCACTCTCGACATGCCGAGCTTACTCCACAGCTTATCCTTCACGGCACCCTCCACTAATCCCCGATAGAAGAGTTTCCTAGGCTGTGAAAGGTCACTGGACCGTGGAATGGCCTGTAAGGCCGCCAGACATTCGAGCAGGAATTTCGGTCGCACCCAAGGCCTGACGGTCAGCCATAGGGTCGGGGGAGCGATGGTAAGGCAAGGGAACATGTCCCTCACTACCCCCGCAAGCAACCGATCTTCCTCCAACGCGCGCCTGAGAAATGCCAACCTCGAAGCGAGCACGTGGCTCCTCAAGTGTGGCATCCCCAGACCCCCTTGACACGGACGGAGGCAACAGACTCCTTTGTCGACCATGTGTTTGCGTCCTCTCCACAGGCAGGAGAATAGCAAACGCTCGAGCGCCTTCTCATGATCGTCACAAAGGGGAAGTACTGACAGCCGGTAAAGGATCATGGGAAAGAGGTATGTGTTGCACACCTCCGCCAAGCCCTTCACGGAGAGACCCCGTCGACGCCAAACCTTGACCGACGCGCCGACCTTTGCCAGTACTTCAGACCAGTTTTTCTCCAACTGTAAGTCCGGACCGAACCAAACTCCGAGGAGCTTGACCGGCCCGTCCGTCCAGTCGAAGGGCCCCGGGAGGGAAACACCCTTCCAAGCGCCTAACCGCAAGCCGGAAGACTTGTCGCAGTTAATTCTGGCCCCTGTCACCTTCTCGTACCGTACAAGCGCCTGCTGTACCGCCTCTATGTCCCTGCGGGAGGACACAAAGGTCGTTACGTCATCGGCGTACGCGGAAACCCTGGCTCGAGCTCCGCCAGGGACTGCGATTCCACGTAGGACCGGACTGCCCGTCTCGTCCCTTAGCCGGCGAAGGAGGGGCTCCAACGCCAGGACGTAAAGGAGAGCAGACAGTGGACAACCCTGTCGGACCGACCTAGACAGCGCGAAAGCGCCCGACAGCTTCCCGTTCACCTGTACCACAGCCTTGGGGGAGCGATACAGAAGGCTAATCCAGCGGCTGAAGTCGGGTTTGAATCCGGCGGCCTGCAGGACAGCAGCCAGGTAGCCATGGTCAATCCTATCAAATGCCTTGGACTGATCCAAATTGATCAGCGCGGCCTCATCGTCGTCTTCTACACCCTCTACGATCGTGCGAATCAAGTGCAGGTTGCTCTGAATTGTTCGTCCCTTCACAGAACAAGTCTGATCCGGTCCCAACAGAGACTCGGCAACTAGCTGCAAGCGATTCGTCAGGATCTTGGCCAAAATCTTTAACTCTGTGTTTAGCAGAGTTATGGGCCTGTAATCATCTAGTTCCCTCCCAACCTTCTTGCCTTTTCTCAACAGCGTGATCACGCCCCTGGTGATCCGACCGGGGATGGACCCCTGCCGAAACCAGTGGTTGAACACGACAGCCAAGAGCGGGACAAAAAGGTGCGACATCCTCAAGTACATTTCATAGGGCAAACCATCCAAGCCTGGCGACTTGCCTCTGCCGACCTTCTTCAAAGCCACGTAGATTTCGTCCTCCGTAATCTCCCCTTCGCAGCTAGCCGCTTCAGCCGGCAAAAGCCGGGGAAAGTCAGCCAAATAGCTGCGAAACTCCTCGTCACGGAGTCCAGGCTCCTTGGTAAATCGGTGTTCGAAATGCTGCCGGAACGCCTCGCACATGTCGTTGGTGGACCTTAGGAGATGTCCCTCCGGGTCGCGTACCTCTCGAATGTACCGGTCGCCGGCCTGGCGAATTTCTTCCTTGCGCAGTTCTGCGCCCATGTTCACAGCTTCGGAAGACATCTTGCTTAACTTAGCCCTAATTACCTGACCCATGTAGCGCCCGCTAGTCGAGCGCTCCAGGGCCTCCCTGGCTAAGGCTATCTCTAGGGGATCCCCTCCAGCCTCCGCCCGGGTGAAATTAGCACTAAGTGTCTTTGCCTCCGCAGCCTTATCTAGGTTGAGCCGCTGGCTATATTTGGTGGCGAAAGACCTAATGGTGTCCTTAAGGTTAACCCACCACCTACTCCCAATGACTCGCCCAGTTAATTCCCGCTGAACTAGTTTTGTCAGCTGGTCACGAAAGTCCCGTCTGTCCAATAAGGACTGATTGAACTTCCAATAACCAGCCAACCTAGGCCTAAAGTCTAATACGACCCGGGCACAAACGAGTTTGTGGTCCGAGTAGCCTAGCCAGTGGAACGTTGGACATTCTAAGAAGTCTATGTCGGCTTCTCTGACTAACATCCTATCCAGGTACGCGGATACCCGGGTAGAAGGCCAACTATGCGTCCACGTCCACATGCTCCCATCCGGATGATCGACCCGGTATCTATCGACGAGACCAAATTCGCCGATCAGATCAACCAGGCTACGATCACCACTCCACCCGCTAGCGCCCCTTCCTCTATCCCATTTGGGGGTTAGGACGGCATTCCAGTCCCCAACTAAGATTAGCCGTGTTGAATGCACCATGAAGGGCTCCAACAGCCGAAAGAAAGAGACACGCTCACCTGGGACATTGGGCGCATAAACCGCAATCAGCCGGAACGACTTGCTTTTCACTGCAATATCTGCCACGATCAGCCGGCCCTCGGCACCGACATGGACAAGGTCGATCCTCGCATCCAGGGTACGCTTGACCAGCAAAGAAACACCTCTGGCATGCCGGCTCCCATATGCTGAATAGACGACATAGTCGTTAGACAGCACACACGAGTCGACTTCGCAAACAAAGTGAGTCTCTTGGATCGCGGCCACATCCACGCCGAACGACAAGAGGTCACGAAGCAGGCGAGCAGCCTTACCCCGATCCCTCAGGCCATTCGCATTTATGCTGGCTATCTTAATAGACATGATTTAGTTCTGAAAAGGAAACAAAAACAACAAAAACATGCAACAAGAGCATTAGTCACATACGGGACGGAAATCCCTAGCAGATAGGACCCCGACGGACTGTCCTAGGGAACCCGTTCCTACATCGGACGTAATCCGTCCGTCTAGGACAATGCCGCCAACGTCCGTGGGGTATGTTAGTTTCACTACCCTATAGAGACTGGGGTGGAGTAAAACAGGGGACCTCCCCGAACAATTTTTTTCCATTTTTTTGAGTTCAGGTGTGTTGTGCTGAACCATAGTTATTTGCGAAAAGTGTCTTTTTGCTTCGTGGATGTGGTCCCAGACCCTCAGGTTGCCACCGGTGTTCCTCACCAGGGTGATGACACCTGGGGCCTGGGGAAAGTTTCTGGGATTTTCAGTGTTCTTGCCCTCCACTGAGGTCAGCCTCAGCAGGGGCTTTAAGAGTTTTCGCCTCTGAGATGACCACTCAGAGGCAACGTCCTCACTCACTTTAAGGAGTGCTTCCCCTTGGGGCAGGGCTTTTTTCTTTTTTGCCCGAGAGGGAGTGGACAGAGGAGGAGGGGAGGGAGTGGGGGTTAAAGTACATGATTTCAGGGGGGTCAGTTTAAAGACTGGGGACTGGGAGGCTTTTTGCGGGGATGAAGGAAGACTTCTTACCTTTAGCGCATATGTCTGTTTAACCGGAGACACTGGTAGAGAGCTGCATTTTTCGGCTCGCGGCCTCCTTTCGTTGCTCCGGCTCCTTCTCCTGGCCTTTGTGTTGTTGTGCTGCTCCTCTGCCTCTTCCTCTCTCCCACGTTTCAGGGAGGGTGTCCTTTGTACTTCCATTTGCTGGGGGGAAGGACTTCTTGCCTTCCTCTGTTTGGGAGGAGACACCTCCTTTGGTTTTGCCGGCGCCTTCGCCGGGGACTCCTTAGGTTTGGTAGGAGTCGACAGCCCCACCGGGGTCTGCTTGGCAGGCGTCTTGACAGGTGGCGGCACATTGTCCGGGGAAGGTTTTTTGGCTTTCTTCCTGGCCACCACCTGCCATTCGCCGTCTTTGTTGCTCACGGGAGACTGTGTGGGTTGTGCTTGTTTTGCGCCATCCTTCGCCTGTGCCGCCGGTTGCTGCTTGACTGGTTGGGCTGGTTGGGCCTTTGAGGCCGGATTCTTGGTTGGGCACGCTTTTGCCACGTGCTCCGCCGACCCGCAGACCCAACAGCACGGCTTCCTGCCTTCCACGATGACGAAGATGGCACGACCCCTGCAGGTGAGGATGTTGGGGATTTTGGCGATGTTTTCCTTGTCCAGGGTCACCTGCAGGGTCATGTCTCCCGTGAGGAATCCTGCTTTCGACCGCAGCGAGGAGACTTCGGCCACCCTTCCATATTGGACGAAGAAGGCGCCCACGTGGTCCTCAGCAATGTCCATGGGGACGCCGTGCAGCGTGATTTTCACCTTCTTCGTGCCCATGTACTCCGTGTGGAACTGGAGCGTTTTGGTCTCCAGAACCACGCCGATCAAGTTCTTGGCTTCTTCGGCGGAGCCGAGCAGGACGTCCCACGTGGTGTTGCTTCTCCTCGCTACGGCCCTGGCTCTGATCTTCAGTGTCTGCAGTCCCTCCTCGAACGTATCCCTGGGGACGCCGATCAGTTTTTTGGTCTTCAGGTCCTTGGTGATCAGGGTGATGACTCTCGCCTCGATCTGCGCCAAGTGGTCCGGCTTCGAGACGAGCTCCGTCCCCCTGATGTAGTCCGCGTAATCCTTTTGGATGGACTGGTAATAGTCCTCGTCCTTACGCGTGATCTTCTTGCCTCCTTTCCACCCAGAGGTCGAGGGTAAGGGGGACGCTGGTGTTGCTGCTGCTGCTGCTGCTGCTGCTGTCCGTGCCGGTGGGGGTGTTGTTGCTGCAGTTGCCGCCGGTCTGGACGCTGCTGCAGATCCGGTCGCTGGAGCAGGTTTGGTTGCTGCTGCTGCACGTTTGGTTGCTGCTGCAGGTGCAGTCGCCGCTGCTGGATTGGTCGCTGCTGCAGGTGCAGTCGCCGCTGCTGGATTGGTCGCTGCTGCAGGTGCAGTCGCTGCTGCTGGGGTGGTCGCTGCTGCAGGTGCAGTCGCCGCTGCTGGTCTGGTCGCTGCTGCAGGTGCAGTCGCCGCTGCTGGGGTGGTCTCTGCTGCAGGTGCAGTCGCCGCTGCTGGGGTGGTCGCTGCTGACAGTGTGGCCGCCGCCGCCTCCGCTGGTGTGGGGGAGCCGAACAGCATGCTCTCCCACTCGGTCATGGTGCGGGCTATGACGTCGTCGTCGTCTGCGTCACACAGTTGCCAGTCTCCCACCGACGCCGTGGTGGGAGTGCCGACTTCCCCCGGTCCTTCTGTGGCCATGCCACAAAAGTGACCGATCACCGGACAACTTCTTTCCGGTGTTTCGCGTTTTCAAAGAAACCGCTACTTTACGCTGGCCCGAGCAATGAACTCGGGCTGGAAATCAGTTGTCCAAGAGACAAAGTGCGAGCAGATATCACTGCGGAACAACTACTCCACTAGGCTCTTCCAACGAACAGGGGGGAAGTGGCTAGGCCGTGGCCATGCCACGAGGTGGACAACTGCTTCCCGGTGTTTCGCGTTCCGAAGAACACTACTTTTACGCTGGCCCGAGCAATAAACTCGGGCTGGAAAACAGTATGTCCGAGAGACAGAGTGCGAACAAATAACACGGAGGAACAAATGCTCCACTAAGCTCCCACAACACAAAATCCACACAAACAAAAGTCTGGGGGGAATGGTTGGTTTTATTTATTCATTTTTACATGAATTATGGCACAAGGCCGAAAGGTGGGAGGGGGAACAAAACTTGGGGTGGTCTTCAGTTACTATATCCTATACCTAGCTAATCGGATTCACGACCCATACATACGTTACAATGATTCTCATTCACCATAAGAATTTGTCCATCAACACTCGTACTTATCTAGCACCAAAATATCGCAAAAACATACCGGGGACCTACAAAAACGCCCCAAATGTACATAAAAATTTGTGATTATTTACAAAAATAGATTTTAAAATTTGTACATAAAAATTTGTGACTATTTACAATTATAGTACAAAAATAGATTTTAACATTTGTACAAGAGATGATATGATGGGGAGGGGTGTGAAGAAACAAAAAATCCCCAAAACAAAAACAATTTCAAATGAATATTTATACAAAATGTTAGTAAGACCCAAACACACCCTCGTAATTAAAGAGGCCACTGTATTCTGCCTGTAGAGACAAAATCAAGCCGCTCTCTTTCTAAGGGGAATGGAGAAGCTGGGTACAAAAATAAATTGGACTGGAGAATATATAAGGCTGACCCAGCCGAGAATAAAACGGGGCAAAATAACAATGGTCAGTGGGAATCTCGAACTGGATCATAACAAAAGCAATGGAGCCGGGAACAGGCTAGGACAAATACATTCACTCACATTAACTAGGTATACAAAAGAAAGCTAACCTTAACCGCGGGAGGGGTTCCAGAGGAATCCACCCCGATGTGACTTGGCAGAACTAAAAAAGAAAATCAAGGCTAGCCCCGGTCACACGAACCAGGCTCGCTGCATATATCCACCTTTTGCTAAAGTCTGTCGGGTGCAGCCGTTTCCGTTCAGTTCTAATCTTCATTTTGAGCTGGTGCTCAAAATATCGGATTAGATCCTGATCCGAAAGACGACCTCCCCGCAAGACTTCCTCCAGACGCGTCATCCAAATCACCATTCTAGCCGTGGCCAGTAGCGACAGAAACACCATCCGCTTCACACCAGAGTACGGGGGCGACACATTGTCCACAGCGTATGCGCGATCAATGAGCACAAGCTCCCGCGGCGAGATACGAGCAGTCAACTCGCCGACACGCGCCCACAACGGGCGAACGCGCGAACAATGGAAGAAGGCGTGCGCCGACGTCTCCTTGATTCCAAGGTTGCAACGTTCACAATCTGGCAAATCCGCCAGGCCCATTGCGAAACGCTTGTCATTGAGCGACAAACCATTCCGAGCCAATCGCCAGGTCAGAGAGAACTCAGAGTTGCTGAGCCAATCCGCACCTGGCGCCCAAGACCAATGAGAGCGGTACTCCACTCTCGACATGCCGAGCTTACTCCACAGCTTATCCTTCACGGCACCCTCCACTAATCCCCGATAGAAGAGTTTCCTAGGCTGTGAAAGGTCACTGGACCGTGGAATGGCCTGTAAGGCCGCCAGACATTCGAGCAGGAATTTCGGTCGCACCCAAGGCCTGACGGTCAGCCATAGGGTCGGGGGAGCGATGGTAAGGCAAGGGAACATGTCCCTCACTACCCCCGCAAGCAACCGATCTTCCTCCAACGCGCGCCTGAGAAATGCCAACCTCGAAGCGAGCACGTGGCTCCTCAAGTGTGGCATCCCCAGACCCCCTTGACACGGACGGAGGCAACAGACTCCTTTGTCGACCATGTGTTTGCGTCCTCTCCACAGGCAGGAGAATAGCAAACGCTCGAGCGCCTTCTCATGATCGTCACAAAGGGGAAGTACTGACAGCCGGTAAAGGATCATGGGAAAGAGGTATGTGTTGCACACCTCCGCCAAGCCCTTCACGGAGAGACCCCGTCGACGCCAAACCTTGACCGACGCGCCGACCTTTGCCAGTACTTCAGACCAGTTTTTCTCCAACTGTAAGTCCGGACCGAACCAAACTCCGAGGAGCTTGACCGGCCCGTCCGTCCAGTCGAAGGGCCCCGGGAGGGAAACACCCTTCCAAGCGCCTAACCGCAAGCCGGAAGACTTGTCGCAGTTAATTCTGGCCCCTGTCACCTTCTCGTACCGTACAAGCGCCTGCTGTACCGCCTCTATGTCCCTGCGGGAGGACACAAAGGTCGTTACGTCATCGGCGTACGCGGAAACCCTGGCTCGAGCTCCGCCAGGGACTGCGATTCCACGTAGGACCGGACTGCCCGTCTCGTCCCTTAGCCGGCGAAGGAGGGGCTCCAACGCCAGGACGTAAAGGAGAGCAGACAGTGGACAACCCTGTCGGACCGACCTAGACAGCGCGAAAGCGCCCGACAGCTTCCCGTTCACCTGTACCACAGCCTTGGGGGAGCGATACAGAAGGCTAATCCAGCGGCTGAAGTCGGGTTTGAATCCGGCGGCCTGCAGGACAGCAGCCAGGTAGCCATGGTCAATCCTATCAAATGCCTTGGACTGATCCAAATTGATCAGCGCGGCCTCATCGTCGTCTTCTACACCCTCTACGATCGTGCGAATCAAGTGCAGGTTGCTCTGAATTGTTCGTCCCTTCACAGAACAAGTCTGATCCGGTCCCAACAGAGACTCGGCAACTAGCTGCAAGCGATTCGTCAGGATCTTGGCCAAAATCTTTAACTCTGTGTTTAGCAGAGTTATAGGCCTGTAATCATCTAGTTCCCTCCCAACCTTCTTGCCTTTTCTCAACAGCGTGATCACGCCCCTGGTGATCCGACCGGGGATGGACCCCTGCCGAAACCAGTGGTTGAACACGACAGCCAAGAGCGGGACAAAAAGGTGCGACATCCTCAAGTACATTTCATAGGGCAAACCATCCAAGCCTGGCGACTTGCCTCTGCCGACCTTCTTCAAAGCCACGTAGATTTCGTCCTCCGTAATCTCCCCTTCGCAGCTAGCCGCTTCAGCCGGCAAAAGCCGGGGAAAGTCAGCCAAATAGCTGCGAAACTCCTCGTCACGGAGTCCAGGCTCCTTGGTAAATCGGTGTTCGAAATGCTGCCGGAACGCCTCGCACATGTCGTTGGTGGACCTTAGGAGATGTCCCTCCGGGTCGCGTACCTCTCGAATGTACCGGTCGCCGGCCTGGCGAATTTCTTCCTTGCGCAGTTCTGCGCCCATGTTCACAGCTTCGGAAGACATCTTGCTTAACTTAGCCCTAATTACCTGACCCATGTAGCGCCCGCTAGTCGAGCGCTCCAGGGCCTCCCTGGCTAAGGCTATCTCTAGGGGATCCCCTCCAGCCTCCGCCCGGGTGAAATTAGCACTAAGTGTCTTTGCCTCCGCAGCCTTATCTAGGTTGAGCCGCTGGCTATATTTGGTGGCGAAAGACCTAATGGTGTCCTTAAGGTTAACCCACCACCTACTCCCAATGACTCGCCCAGTTAATTCCCGCTGAACTAGTTTTGTCAGCTGGTCACGAAAGTCCCGTCTGTCCAATAAGGACTGATTGAACTTCCAATAACCAGCCAACCTAGGCCTAAAGTCTAATACGACCCGGGCACAAACGAGTTTGTGGTCCGAGTAGCCTAGCCAGTGGAACGTTGGACATTCTAAGAAGTCTATGTCGGCTTCTCTGACTAACATCCTATCCAGGTACGCGGATACCCGGGTAGAAGGCCAACTATGCGTCCACGTCCACATGCTCCCATCCGGATGATCGACCCGGTATCTATCGACGAGACCAAATTCGCCGATCAGATCAACCAGGCTACGATCACCACTCCACCCGCTAGCGCCCCTTCCTCTATCCCATTTGGGGGTTAGGACGGCATTCCAGTCCCCAACTAAGATTAGCCGTGTTGAATGCACCATGAAGGGCTCCAACAGCCGAAAGAAAGAGACACGCTCACCTGGGACATTGGGCGCATAAACCGCAATCAGCCGGAACGATTTGCTTTTCACTGCAATATCTGCCACGATCAGCCGGCCCTCGGCACCGACATGGACAAGGTCGATCCTCGCGTCCAGGGTACGCTTGACCAGCAAAGAAACACCTCTGGCATGCCGGCTCCCATATGCTGAATAGACGACATAGTCGTTAGACAGCACACACGAGTCGACTTCGCAAACAAAGTGAGTCTCTTGGATCGCGGCCACATCCACGCCGAACGACAAGAGGTCACGAAGCAGGCGAGCCGCCTTACCCCGATCCCTCAGGCCATTCGCATTTAAGCTGGCTATCTTAATAGACATGATTTAGTTCTGAAAAGGAAAAAACAACAAAAACATGCAACAAAAGTACTAGTCACATACGGGACGGAAATCCCTAGCAGATAGGACCCCGACGGACTGTCCTAGGGAACCCGTTCCTACATCGGACGTAATCCGTCCGTCTAGGACAATGCCGCCAACGTCCGTGGGGTATGTAAGTTTTACTACCCTATAGAGACTGGGGTGGAGTAAAACAGGGGACCTCCCCGAACAATTTTTTTCCATTTTTTTGAGTTCAGGTGTGTTGTGCTGAACCATGGTAACTTTTGCAAAATGTCTCTTTGCTTCGTGGATGTGATCCCAGACCCTCAGGTTGCCACCGGTGTTCCTCACCAGGGTGATGACACCTGGGGCCTGGGGAAAGTTTCTAGGATCTTCAACTGGTTTGCCCTCCACAGAAGTCAGCTTCAGCAGGGGCTTTAAGAGTTTTCGCCTCTGAGATGACCACTCAGAGGCAACGTCCTCACTCACTTTAAGGAGTGCTTCCCCTTGGGGCAGGGCTTTTTTCTTTTTTGCCCGAGAGGGAGTGGACAGAGGAGGAGGGGAGGGAGTGGGGGTTAAAGCACAAGATTTCAGGGGGGTCAGTTTAAAGACTGGGGACTGGGAGGCTTTTTGCGGGGATGAAGGAAGACTTCTTACCTTTAGTGCATAAGTCTGTTTAACCGGAGACACTGGTAGAGAGCTGCATTTTTCGGCTCGCGGCCTCCTTTCGTTGCTCCGGCTCCTTCTCCTGGCCTTTGTGTTGTTGTGCTGCTCCTCTGCCTCTTCCTCTCTCCCACGTTTCAGGGAGGGTGTCCTTTGTACTTCCATTTGCTGGGGGGAAGGACTTCTTGCCTTCCTCTGTTTGGGAGGAGACACCTCCTTTGGTTTTGCCGGCGCCTTCGCCGGGGACTCCTTAGGTTTGGTAGGAGTCGACAGCCCCACCGGGGTCTGCTTGGCAGGCGTCTTGACAGGTGGCGGCACATTGTCCGGGGAAGGTTTTTAGGTTTCTTCCTGGCCACCACCTGCCATTCGCCGTCTTTGTTGCTCACGGGAGACTGCGTAGGTTGTGCTTGTTTTGCGCCATTCTTCTCCTGCGCCGCCGGTTGCTGCTTGACTGGTTGGGCTGGTTGGGCCTTGAGGGCCGGATTCTTGGTTGGGCACGCCTTTGCCACGTGCTCCGCCGACCCGCAGACCCAACAGCACGGCTTCCTGCCTTCTACGATGACGTAGATGGCGCGACCCCTGCAGGTGAGGATGTTGGGGATCTTTGCGATGTTTTCCTTGTTCAGGGTCACCTGCAGGGTCATGTCTCCTGTGAGGAATCCTGCTTTCGACCGCAGCGAGGAGACTTCGGCCACCCTTCCATATTGCACGAAGAAGGCGCCGACGTGATCTTCATCAATGTCCATGGGGACGCCGTGCAGCGTGATTTTCACCTTCTTCGTGCCCATGTACTCCGTGTGGAACTGGAGCGTTTTGGTCTCCAGAACCACGCCGATCAAGTTCTTGGCTTCTTCGGCGGAGCCGAGCAGGACGTCCCACGTGGTGTTGCTTCTCCTCGCTACGGCCCTGGCTCTGATCTTCAGTGTCTGCAGTCCCTCCTCGAACGTATCCCTGGGGACGCCGATCAGTTTTTTGGTCTTCAGGTCCTTGGTGATCAGGGTGATGACTCTCGCCTCGATCTGCGCCAATTGGTCCGGCTTCGAGACGAGCTCCGTCCCCCTGATGTATTCCGCGTAATCCTTTTGGATGGACTGGTAATAGTCCTCGTCCTTACGCGTGATCTTCTTGCCTCCCTTCCACCCAGAGGTCGAGGGTAAGGGGGACGCTGGTGCTGCTGCTGCTGCTGCTGCTGCTGCTGCTGTCCGTGCCGGTGGGGGTGTTGCTGCTGCAGTTGCCGCCGGTCTGGATGCTGCTGCAGATCCGGTCGCTGGAGCAGGTTTGGTTGCTGCTGCTGCACGTTTGGTTGCTGCTGCAGGTGCAGTCGCCGCTGCTGGATTGGTCGCTGCTGCAGGTGCAGTCGCCGCTGCTGGATTGGTCGCTGCTGCAGGTGCAGTCGCCGCTGCTGGGGTGGTCGCTGCTGCAGGTGCAGTCGCCGCTGCTGGTCTGGTCGCTGCTGCAGGTGCAGTCGCCGCTGCTGGTCTGGTCGCTGCTGCAGGTGCAGTCGCCGCTGCTGGGGTGATCTCTGCTGCAGGTGCAGTCGCCGCTGCTGGTCTGGTCGCTGCTGACAGTGTGGCCGCCGCCGCCTCCGCTGGTGTGGGGGAGCCGAACAGCATGCTCTCCCACTCGGTCATGGTGCGGGCTATGACGTCGTCGTCGTCTGCGTCACACAGTTGCCAATCTCCCACCGACGCCGTGGTGGGAGTGCCGACTTCCCCCGGTCCTTCTGTGGCCATGCCACAAAAGTGACCGATCACCGGACAACTTCTTTCCGGTGTTTCGCGTTTTCAAAGAAACCGCTACTTTACGCTGGCCCGAGCAATGAACTCGGGCTGGAAATCAGTTGTCCAAGAGACAAAGTGCGAGCAGATATCACTGCGGAACAACTACTCCACTAGGCTCTTCCAACGAACAGGGGGGAAGTGGCTAGGCCGTGGCCATGCCACGAGGTGGACAACTGCTTCCCGGTGTTTCGCGTTCCGAAGAACACTACTTTTACGCTGGCCCGAGCAATAAACTCGGGCTGGAAAACAGTATGTCCGAGAGACAGAGTGCGAACAAATAACACGGAGGAACAAATGCTCCACTAAGCTCCCACAACACAAAATCCACACAAACAAAAGTCTGGGGGGGAATGGTTGGTTTTATTTATTCATTTTTACATGAATTATGGCACAAGGCCGAAAGGTGGGAGGGGGAACAAAACTTGGGGTGGTCTTCAGTTACTATATCCTATACCTAGCTAATCGGATTCACGACCCATACATACGTTACAATGATTCTCATTCACCATAAGAATTTGTCCATCAACACTCGTACTTATCTAGCACCAAAATATCGCAAAAACATACCGGGGACCTACAAAAACGCCCCAAATGTACATAAAAATTTGTGATTATTTACAAAAATAGATTTTAAAATTTGTACATAAAAATTTGTGACTATTTACAATTATAGTACAAAAATAGATTTTAACATTTGTACAAGAGATGATATGATGGGGAGGGGTGTGAAGAAACAAAAAATCCCCAAAACAAAAACAATTTCAAATGAATATTTATACAAAATGTTAGTAAGACCCAAACACACCCTCGTAATTAAAGAGGCCACTGTATTCTGCCTGTAGAGACAAAATCAAGCCGCTCTCTTTCTAAGGGGAATGGAGAAGCTGGGTACAAAAATAAATTGGACTGGAGAATATATAAGGCTGACCCAGCCGAGAATAAAACGGGGCAAAATAACAATGGTCAGTGGGAATCTCGAACTGGATCATAACAAAAGCAATGGAGCCGGGAACAGGCTAGGACAAATACATTCACTCACATTAACTAGGTATACAAAAGAAAGCTAACCTTAACCGCGGGAGGGGTTCCAGAGGAATCCACCCCGATGTGACTTGGCAGAACTAAAAAAGAAAATCAAGGCTAGCCCCGGTCACACGAACCAGGCTCGCTGCATATATCCACCTTTTGCTAAAGTCTGTCGGGTGCAGCCGTTTCCGTTCAGTTCTAATCTTCATTTTGAGCTGGTGCTCAAAATATCGGATTAGATCCTGATCCGAAAGACGACCTCCCCGCAAGACTTCCTCCAGACGCGTCATCCAAATCACCATTCTAGCCGTGGCCAGTAGCGACAGAAACACCATCCGCTTCACACCAGAGTACGGGGGCGACACATTGTCCACAGCGTATGCGCGATCAATGAGCACAAGCTCCCGCGGCGAGATACGAGCAGTCAACTCGCCGACACGCGCCCACAACGGGCGAACGCGCGAACAATGGAAGAAGGCGTGCGCCGACGTCTCCTTGATTCCAAGGTTGCAACGTTCACAATCTGGCAAATCCGCCAGGCCCATTGCGAAACGCTTGTCATTGAGCGACAAACCATTCCGAGCCAATCGCCAGGTCAGAGAGAACTCAGAGTTGCTGAGCCAATCCGCACCTGGCGCCCAAGACCAATGAGAGCGGTACTCCACTCTCGACATGCCGAGCTTACTCCACAGCTTATCCTTCACGGCACCCTCCACTAATCCCCGATAGAAGAGTTTCCTAGGCTGTGAAAGGTCACTGGACCGTGGAATGGCCTGTAAGGCCGCCAGACATTCGAGCAGGAATTTCGGTCGCACCCAAGGCCTGACGGTCAGCCATAGGGTCGGGGGAGCGATGGTAAGGCAAGGGAACATGTCCCTCACTACCCCCGCAAGCAACCGATCTTCCTCCAACGCGCGCCTGAGAAATGCCAACCTCGAAGCGAGCACGTGGCTCCTCAAGTGTGGCATCCCCAGACCCCCTTGACACGGACGGAGGCAACAGACTCCTTTGTCGACCATGTGTTTGCGTCCTCTCCACAGGCAGGAGAATAGCAAACGCTCGAGCGCCTTCTCATGATCGTCACAAAGGGGAAGTACTGACAGCCGGTAAAGGATCATGGGAAAGAGGTATGTGTTGCACACCTCCGCCAAGCCCTTCACGGAGAGACCCCGTCGACGCCAAACCTTGACCGACGCGCCGACCTTTGCCAGTACTTCAGACCAGTTTTTCTCCAACTGTAAGTCCGGACCGAACCAAACTCCGAGGAGCTTGACCGGCCCGTCCGTCCAGTCGAAGGGCCCCGGGAGGGAAACACCCTTCCAAGCGCCTAACCGCAAGCCGGAAGACTTGTCGCAGTTAATTCTGGCCCCTGTCACCTTCTCGTACCGTACAAGCGCCTGCTGTACCGCCTCTATGTCCCTGCGGGAGGACACAAAGGTCGTTACGTCATCGGCGTACGCGGAAACCCTGGCTCGAGCTCCGCCAGGGACTGCGATTCCACGTAGGACCGGACTGCCCGTCTCGTCCCTTAGCCGGCGAAGGAGGGGCTCCAACGCCAGGACGTAAAGGAGAGCAGACAGTGGACAACCCTGTCGGACCGACCTAGACAGCGCGAAAGCGCCCGACAGCTTCCCGTTCACCTGTACCACAGCCTTGGGGGAGCGATACAGAAGGCTAATCCAGCGGCTGAAGTCGGGTTTGAATCCGGCGGCCTGCAGGACAGCAGCCAGGTAGCCATGGTCAATCCTATCAAATGCCTTGGACTGATCCAAATTGATCAGCGCGGCCTCATCGTCGTCTTCTACACCCTCTACGATCGTGCGAATCAAGTGCAGGTTGCTCTGAATTGTTCGTCCCTTCACAGAACAAGTCTGATCCGGTCCCAACAGAGACTCGGCAACTAGCTGCAAGCGATTCGTCAGGATCTTGGCCAAAATCTTTAACTCTGTGTTTAGCAGAGTTATAGGCCTGTAATCATCTAGTTCCCTCCCAACCTTCTTGCCTTTTCTCAACAGCGTGATCACGCCCCTGGTGATCCGACCGGGGATGGACCCCTGCCGAAACCAGTGGTTGAACACGACAGCCAAGAGCGGGACAAAAAGGTGCGACATCCTCAAGTACATTTCATAGGGCAAACCATCCAAGCCTGGCGACTTGCCTCTGCCGACCTTCTTCAAAGCCACGTAGATTTCGTCCTCCGTAATCTCCCCTTCGCAGCTAGCCGCTTCAGCCGGCAAAAGCCGGGGAAAGTCAGCCAAATAGCTGCGAAACTCCTCGTCACGGAGTCCAGGCTCCTTGGTAAATCGGTGTTCGAAATGCTGCCGGAACGCCTCGCACATGTCGTTGGTGGACCTTAGGAGATGTCCCTCCGGGTCGCGTACCTCTCGAATGTACCGGTCGCCGGCCTGGCGAATTTCTTCCTTGCGCAGTTCTGCGCCCATGTTCACAGCTTCGGAAGACATCTTGCTTAACTTAGCCCTAATTACCTGACCCATGTAGCGCCCGCTAGTCGAGCGCTCCAGGGCCTCCCTGGCTAAGGCTATCTCTAGGGGATCCCCTCCAGCCTCCGCCCGGGTGAAATTAGCACTAAGTGTCTTTGCCTCCGCAGCCTTATCTAGGTTGAGCCGCTGGCTATATTTGGTGGCGAAAGACCTAATGGTGTCCTTAAGGTTAACCCACCACCTACTCCCAATGACTCGCCCAGTTAATTCCCGCTGAACTAGTTTTGTCAGCTGGTCACGAAAGTCCCGTCTGTCCAATAAGGACTGATTGAACTTCCAATAACCAGCCAACCTAGGCCTAAAGTCTAATACGACCCGGGCACAAACGAGTTTGTGGTCCGAGTAGCCTAGCCAGTGGAACGTTGGACATTCTAAGAAGTCTATGTCGGCTTCTCTGACTAACATCCTATCCAGGTACGCGGATACCCGGGTAGAAGGCCAACTATGCGTCCACGTCCACATGCTCCCATCCGGATGATCGACCCGGTATCTATCGACGAGACCAAATTCGCCGATCAGATCAACCAGGCTACGATCACCACTCCACCCGCTAGCGCCCCTTCCTCTATCCCATTTGGGGGTTAGGACGGCATTCCAGTCCCCAACTAAGATTAGCCGTGTTGAATGCACCATGAAGGGCTCCAACAGCCGAAAGAAAGAGACACGCTCACCTGGGACATTGGGCGCATAAACCGCAATCAGCCGGAACGATTTGCTTTTCACTGCAATATCTGCCACGATCAGCCGGCCCTCGGCACCGACATGGACAAGGTCGATCCTCGCGTCCAGGGTACGCTTGACCAGCAAAGAAACACCTCTGGCATGCCGGCTCCCATATGCTGAATAGACGACATAGTCGTTAGACAGCACACACGAGTCGACTTCGCAAACAAAGTGAGTCTCTTGGATCGCGGCCACATCCACGCCGAACGACAAGAGGTCACGAAGCAGGCGAGCCGCCTTACCCCGATCCCTCAGGCCATTCGCATTTAAGCTGGCTATCTTAATAGACATGATTTAGTTCTGAAAAGGAAAAAACAACAAAAACATGCAACAAAAGTACTAGTCACATACGGGACGGAAATCCCTAGCAGATAGGACCCCGACGGACTGTCCTAGGGAACCCGTTCCTACATCGGACGTAATCCGTCCGTCTAGGACAATGCCGCCAACGTCCGTGGGGTATGTAAGTTTTACTACCCTATAGAGACTGGGGTGGAGTAAAACAGGGGACCTCCCCGAACAATTTTTTTTCCATTTTTTTGAGTTCAGGTGTGTTGTGCTGAACCATGGTAACTTTTGCAAAATGTCTCTTTGCTTCGTGGATGTGATCCCAGACCCTCAGGTTGCCACCGGTGTTCCTCACCAGGGTGATGACACCTGGGGCCTGGGGAAAGTTTCTAGGATCTTCAACTGGTTTGCCCTCCACAGAAGTCAGCTTCAGCAGGGGCTTTAAGAGTTTTCGCCTCTGAGATGACCACTCAGAGGCAACGTCCTCACTCACTTTAAGGAGTGCTTCCCCTTGGGGCAGGGCTTTTTTCTTTTTTGCCCGAGAGGGAGTGGACAGAGGAGGAGGGGAGGGAGTGGGGGTTAAAGCACAAGATTTCAGGGGGGTCAGTTTAAAGACTGGGGACTGGGAGGCTTTTTGCGGGGATGAAGGAAGACTTCTTACCTTTAGTGCATAAGTCTGTTTAACCGGAGACACTGGTAGAGAGCTGCATTTTTCGGCTCGCGGCCTCCTTTCGTTGCTCCGGCTCCTTCTCCTGGCCTTTGTGTTGTTGTGCTGCTCCTCTGCCTCTTCCTCTCTCCCACGTTTCAGGGAGGGTGTCCTTTGTACTTCCATTTGCTGGGGGGAAGGACTTCTTGCCTTCCTCTGTTTGGGAGGAGACACCTCCTTTGGTTTTGCCGGCGCCTTCGCCGGGGACTCCTTAGGTTTGGTAGGAGTCGACAGCCCCACCGGGGTCTGCTTGGCAGGCGTCTTGACAGGTGGCGGCACATTGTCCGGGGAAGGTTTTTTAGGTTTCTTCCTGGCCACCACCTGCCATTCGCCGTCTTTGTTGCTCACGGGAGACTGCGTAGGTTGTGCTTGTTTTGCGCCATTCTTCTCCTGCGCCGCCGGTTGCTGCTTGACTGGTTGGGCTGGTTGGGCCTTGAGGGCCGGATTCTTGGTTGGGCACGCCTTTGCCACGTGCTCCGCCGACCCGCAGACCCAACAGCACGGCTTCCTGCCTTCTACGATGACGTAGATGGCGCGACCCCTGCAGGTGAGGATGTTGGGGATCTTTGCGATGTTTTCCTTGTTCAGGGTCACCTGCAGGGTCATGTCTCCTGTGAGGAATCCTGCTTTCGACCGCAGCGAGGAGACTTCGGCCACCCTTCCATATTGCACGAAGAAGGCGCCGACGTGATCTTCATCAATGTCCATGGGGACGCCGTGCAGCGTGATTTTCACCTTCTTCGTGCCCATGTACTCCGTGTGGAACTGGAGCGTTTTGGTCTCCAGAACCACGCCGATCAAGTTCTTGGCTTCTTCGGCGGAGCCGAGCAGGACGTCCCACGTGGTGTTGCTTCTCCTCGCTACGGCCCTGGCTCTGATCTTCAGTGTCTGCAGTCCCTCCTCGAACGTATCCCTGGGGACGCCGATCAGTTTTTTGGTCTTCAGGTCCTTGGTGATCAGGGTGATGACTCTCGCCTCGATCTGCGCCAATTGGTCCGGCTTCGAGACGAGCTCCGTCCCCCTGATGTATTCCGCGTAATCCTTTTGGATGGACTGGTAATAGTCCTCGTCCTTACGCGTGATCTTCTTGCCTCCCTTCCACCCAGAGGTCGAGGGTAAGGGGGACGCTGGTGCTGCTGCTGCTGCTGCTGCTGCTGCTGCTGTCCGTGCCGGTGGGGGTGTTGCTGCTGCAGTTGCCGCCGGTCTGGATGCTGCTGCAGATCCGGTCGCTGGAGCAGGTTTGGTTGCTGCTGCTGCACGTTTGGTTGCTGCTGCAGGTGCAGTCGCCGCTGCTGGATTGGTCGCTGCTGCAGGTGCAGTCGCCGCTGCTGGATTGGTCGCTGCTGCAGGTGCAGTCGCCGCTGCTGGGGTGGTCGCTGCTGCAGGTGCAGTCGCCGCTGCTGGTCTGGTCGCTGCTGCAGGTGCAGTCGCCGCTGCTGGTCTGGTCGCTGCTGCAGGTGCAGTCGCCGCTGCTGGGGTGATCTCTGCTGCAGGTGCAGTCGCCGCTGCTGGTCTGGTCGCTGCTGACAGTGTGGCCGCCGCCGCCTCCGCTGGTGTGGGGGAGCCGAACAGCATGCTCTCCCACTCGGTCATGGTGCGGGCTATGACGTCGTCGTCGTCTGCGTCACACAGTTGCCAATCTCCCACCGACGCCGTGGTGGGAGTGCCGACTTTCCCCCGGTCCTTCTGTGGCCATGCCACAAAAGTGACCGATCACCGGACAACTTCTTTCCGGTGTTTCGCGTTTTCAAAGAAACCGCTACTTTACGCTGGCCCGAGCAATGAACTCGGGCTGGAAATCAGTTGTCCAAGAGACAAAGTGCGAGCAGATATCACTGCGGAACAACTACTCCACTAGGCTCTTCCAACGAACAGGGGGGAAGTGGCTAGGCCGTGGCCATGCCACGAGGTGGACAACTGCTTCCCGGTGTTTCGCGTTCCGAAGAACACTACTTTTACGCTGGCCCGAGCAATAAACTCGGGCTGGAAAACAGTATGTCCGAGAGACAGAGTGCGAACAAATAACACGGAGGAACAAATGCTCCACTAAGCTCCCACAACACAAAATCCACACAAACAAAAGTCTGGGGGGAATGGTTGGTAAATTTCAATGCCTCCAAAACAAAGCTGTTATCAACTAACCACCATAGACAATCGCATCTACCTCCCATTAGCATGGGACAGGCTAGCCTCCCAGAGAGTAAAATACTACGCCTCCTTGGCCTTACACTCTCGGCGGACCTCAAATGGAATGACTATATTGAATCCATTGCCAAATCTGCTGCTATGAAAGTGGGCTCCTGTGCAGGGCCCGGAAATTTTTCCCACCTGAAACTATTCTGCACATATACAAATCTACCATCCGCCCGTGTATTGAATATTGCTGCCATATCTGGTCGGGTGCCCCTGCTGCTCTACTTGGGCTTCTTGACAAAATACAAAGGAGGATCTGTAACGTGGTTGATACTGACTTGGCAGACCGGCTGCAGCCGCTCTCACACCGGCGTGACGTAGCTTCCCTGTGCCTCTTCTACAAGTACTTTCATGGCTTCTGCTCCGATGAGCTTAGATCACTGGTGCCGCCTAAGCACGAATTTACACGAGATACTAGATTAGCAACTAGGTCCCACCCTTTTACAGTTAAACAAATAAGATGTAACCGTAAATTCTACTCCAACAGCTTCTTTTCTCGCGCTTCCCGCCTGTGGAACTCCCTTCCACAAGTCTGCTTTCCCGACAGTTACAATCTCCAGGTGTTTAAATGTAGGGTCAATAGACACCTCCTATCACACTAACTCCCAACTATTCTCACAACACTCTCATCTACCCAACCCTCATTCTCAGTATCCTTACCCGCCTATCACCCAGCCTCTGTTATTTCCTATATTTAATCAGCCTTTCTCCACTCTACGTAGCCCCCTGCACAGTAGTGGCAGTGACATGCCTTGCTCGGGGTGAAACGCTTATAAAAATATATATATATATATATATATATATATATATACTTTCACGGTAAACTGTCCAACAAGACATAAGTACTATGTATCTTGAATTTTTTTCATTTCTTAATGTTTAGATGGGAGATGATTAGTTAGAACTAGGAATGGAAATTTAATTGTATTTAATTTAATTTCAAGGATATTCAAAACAAGGACATTATTTCTCGTTTTTAATCTTCATCTCTCTCTCTCTCTCTCTCTCTCTCTCTCTCTTTAAATCACACTTTCCATAAAAGTGATGAGATATGTAAAAATGACATAAAACGTAGATAAATAAATGTCATGAAAATTAGGTCAAATCTAGAACAAGTATAATTAGATTACTTCCGAGGCACTTTTGATTAGATTAAAGACAAATCTTTCTTGATATATATATATATATATATATATATATATATATATATATATATATATATATATATATATATATATATATATCTTGTATCGAGGCAGGAGATAATTTTTTAAACATGTACTGTCAAATATGGTAAAGTGGTACACGTTGTGGTACAGTGGATATCGGCTCGGAACGATAAGCCGGGGAGCCGTGTTCGAATTCCAGCTGAATCCATTGTATTCACTTACGCGCAAATACCCTTGGGAAAGTTATTAATCCGTCTCTTCCTTCCAGTTATGGGTTAAATAGCAGGCAGGACACATTGGGTTCTATAGCCTTGGTCGGCAACCAGTCTACCGCAGAAAGCAATGGCAACCTACTGCGGGATAATCTTCTGCCCAGTCAGTCATGTCTCTTTTGAGACATAATCGCCCAAGCGTGTATCACGTATGGCACTTAACTGACTGACTGAATATAATAGTTGAAAACATGATTAAGTCTTCTACTGGGCATAAGGTGGGGGATCGATTTTCCATTGTTATGAAGTAATAAATTGATCCCCCACTAATTACTACTGATTAATACAATACATCTCTTCTTCCATTCAGCTATAGTTTGAAGAGCAGGATAGAAAATCTTCTGCCCAGTCATGTCTCTTTCGAGACATGATCGCCCAAGCGTGTATCACGTATGGCACTTAACTGACTGACTGAATTATACTTTAAATCAGATAATATTCCTTAAATAAATTTTCAGAAAAGTATATTTTATTTTTTGATGATATAAAAAAAAATGACGGTGTAAGAGAATTACAAAGGCCAATAATCGTCTTTTTTGAAACCAAGAAGGAAAATATTCTGCAAGTAAATATAGATCTGTTTTTGAAATAGAGCAATTTATTTCTTTATTGAACTATGAAATTCTACTTTATTAGCTTGAAATTAAAACTAAAATATAATCTTCAAGAAAGATTTTTTCATTTTTAAAAATTAGGAAAATATCGATTTTCTTTTATATTTTGGAGATGGAAATACATATACGTAAACATCACACACACACACACATATGCACACACACACACAGACATACACACACACACACATATACACGCGCACACACAGACATACACACACACACACACACACACACACACATATATATATATATATATATATATATATATATATATAAAGCTTATTACAAATGATCAAACACCAATATATAAAAAGCTTATTGCAAACGATTAAATATGAATGCTTAAAAAATAACTATGAATTATTTTTATTAGTTCATAAACGACATGATCAGAAAGTGAAAGTAAATTTAAGCCCAAATTTCTAAAATTCAATAAAACATTGAATTACTGAGGATATTTCCTTAACTTCAAAAAATTACTGAACACGTAAAAACAAAAACAACAAAAATATTAGACAGGTTTCACCTCATTTTCTTTAATTATTTATAATTGATGACATCAAAGCCGTAAACGAAGAGAATTATCCAAAACGATCTACTTAATATAAATATTAAAGAAATAGATCTATATAGAGATCTCAATGAGCCTTAACCATAGCAATATCATGTACGTGAAGTGAAATTCAACACATTATCTAAATGGTTTAGGAAGTAAAAATTATTTCGACGGAATATATATTGTTACTCATCTCTTCAAACAGCAAAAATACAAACCAGATTGCATTTTTATTGTCTGAAGAGATGGATTCTAAAAACGAAATAAATTATAGTTTATAACCACTTAGATAATGTGCTAAGTTTTCTTTTATATATATATATATATATATATATACATATCCGAGTGAATACAGAACAAAGAAAAAAAATTTTTTACAGCGTCCAAAACATTAATTTAAAACAGTGCTCAATATATGATATATAGAGGTTTAAATATTTATTACAAATTATATTTTAGAACATGTACATATTTTTTATATATCCACTACAAATAGTACATTTGTTTCGACATTGAAACTTCAGTGTCTTATCAGGCGGTGTGGACAGGAATAGAAAGCCTCTTTTCTTTTTGGTCAGTTGTGTGTGGAATGTTGGTGGGCGGTTAGTGATAAGGGAACAAGTCTTGTGGATTGACCATTAGAATTTTGAAGAAAGTGGTGTGGGTAGAGAATACGGTTGATTAATGAGGGACTAGACAGGTTTAACATTAGCAGTTAGAATGTAAGTTTTGATTATCTTACGACTAGACTATATCCTTTGGATTTCTTAGAGGAGCAAGTAGTGGGTGGGATGCTTCTTTTGTACAGAATCTTTTTGTATTTAAGCAGTGACTTTATAATTAATCTAAATTTGTATATTTAATTTTAATTTTGGATTTAGGAAATAGATTTTTCCTATTAAATTTTAAATTTTAGTTAGATCACATTTTGGAAATCGATTTTTTCTATATTTCTTTTCTTACACACAGATAGATAGATAGATAGATAGATAGATAGATAGATAGATAGATAGATAGATAGATAAGAAGACTAACTAGAAAAGTTGCAGGTGATTCCGAAGTCATTTGCAGGCCATGGTTGAAACCAAAGGCGATGCATTGAATAAATTTATTCTTTCGTAAATGGAGATATTTAACCCATAACTGGAAGGAATAGACGGATTAATACCTTTCCCAAGGGTATTTGCGCGTAAGTGAATGCAATGAATTCAGCTGGAATTCGAACTCGGCTCCCCGATTTCTCGTTCCGAGCAGATATCCACTGCACCACAACGCACATAACATGACTGAAAACAAATATAATTCAGTTTAAGTTAAACATATCGCAGAAATGTTTTTTTTTTAATCTGACAGTAGCAGTGTTTTAACCAACAGTAGACATGATGACAGCACTAATATTGTTCTACGGAAACTTTATCTGTAAAATATAATTAAAGAAAATGATGTGAAAACCGTGTTTAATTTTTTTTTTTTACTTACTCAGTAATTGTTAAAAGTTAAGGAAATATCCTCAGTAATTTAATGATTTATTGAATTTTAGAAATTTGGGCTTAAATTTACTATCAAAATTGCTTTTACATTCTGATCACGTTCTTTATGAACTAATAAAAGTAATTCAAAATTATTTTTAAAACTAGCAGTATAGCAGTATTGTTATCGCTATCAAATAAGTTTCTTTCGTCGTAAACTGAATTTTGAAGGCTAAATAAGTCCTCTGAATAAATGGTATCATGCCTGAGACTAAGAACTACAATTATACCTACTTAGAGTCAAACCCGAAGCAAAACTAAAATAAAAGGGCCGAATAAAATACAGACATACAGGCAGATAAACAGACACACACACAAACATCTTGCCTTTTATATATATATTATCGATTTTCTGCACTATTGTAAGAACTGCAACCTTGAAACTTCTGAATATCGTTTCTTATGTCTTTGTCTATGAGTGTATCAAATTTGATTAAAATCTGACCACTCCTTCTATAACCCGATTTTTTCGATTATCGATTTTCGATATTTATCGGGGGTACCTAGACACAAAACCTAGCTAAGAACACTCGCAGATGATTATAGTACAACTGTGCAAATTTTCAAGAAAATTGGTTCAGCCGTTTCGGAGTCTATAGGTAACGGGCACACACACAAACACACACACAGAAAAGTTCCATTTATAAATAAGTTTAAATATTGATCTTTGATCATTTTCAATACGCTTTTCAGTCTCCAATTAATAAAGATATTTTTCACTTAATAATAATATCATCAAAACCGCTAAAATTGACGAATAATTTTAAGATTTAAAACTTAATACTTTTCCCTAATCAAAATATAAACGATAAGAACAATTTTTGTAATAATTCATTATTGGTAAGACAGTAGTGTCCTTAATATATCTTATTTATAAAAACCATTAAAAACTTTTCTAATTAAATAATGTCATATTTTAATTGCATATTTTTATTTTACGATTCAGAGCAGATTTTCAATAAATAGTGTTTCTGTTGGACAAATACAAATTGATGATTTAAAATTTCCACGGAGTATGGCTTGTAATTATTATAAATAATTTAGTAGTGTTAACAGATGTAAAATATATATATATATATATACCAATAAGTTGTGGAAATTTTAGCAAAATCCGAAAATTATTTGACTATTGTAAGAATTTCTAAACCAATAAATTTTACTGCAAAATAGATAAGTTTCAAATTTTCTTCTGCTTGAAAAACAAAATTTTTAACTAAAATTTAAACGAACGTTCTAGATCGGACTAAAATATTTAATAGATTAAAAAAAATCACTTTTATTTTTCTGCTTAATCACAACACACATCTTGACAATAAAATTGTGCTTTTATAATGTATTGTATAGAGACTTTTTCATATGGCTATACTCTTTTATAGAAAATCTTTAAAGGCACCTACATAAAATCATATATATATATATATATATATATATACACTACTAGCCATAATTATAAGGCCACTCCAGATTTTAAAAATAATGATGTATTTCATACAATTTTTAGTATTTATTGCCAAATGAAAATAAAATGTTTTTTTTATTATTACTTTGCAAAATTTTACAAGGCAAGGAAGCAAAGATGAACTCGTCCGAATCACCCTAAATTTTCTTCATTCTTTCATTAATGAAACTGCAATATAGGAAATTATTAAATATTTATAAATTCATTTGATGCACAAGTTATTGTGCAGTATTAACCAAAGAACCATTCTATTTTAATTTACAATTATTCACTTGGCAATAAATACTAGAAAATAGTATGAAATACATCATTTTTTGAAAACACTGGGGTGGCCTAATAATTATGGCCGGTAATGTATATATATGATTTGTTGTAGGTACCTCTAAAGATTTTCTATAAAAGAGCATAGCCTGATGAGAAAGGCCGGATATATATATATATATATATATATATATATATATATATATATATATATAAACACACCACGTGATGTAAACAAAAAAAATATTCGGACGCTATCGTGAAATACGTTTCTAATTCAAATTTAAAAATCACTCGTTTCTGATGAAGGACCGAGGTCGGTCTGAAATATAAAATACAATAATAAAAATAAACAAATACTGTCCAAAAAAAGTACATTTTTAAATTCAAAACTTTTTATTAATATTCTTTCCTATACATATTAAGACAGTACGTCGATCATCACTATGTTATATATATATATATATATATATATATATATATATAATATATATATATATATATATATACTGTTAAATATAAGAGACAATGACTATTATGTTTAAACATTATAGACATTCATTGTCTCTTATATTTAATAGTATATGTTTAGAAAATTATTTGCTGCCTCGATAAACTATATATATATATATATATATATATATATAAATTACATTTTCATTCGTAAACTCTGCACACACAGACATATGCAGAGTTTACGAATGAAAATGTAATTTATTTCAACTATCTCCAAATACTGACTATTGCACAATTTTTGTTGTTGTTTTTTAAGTTTCATATCATCGTTCAGCGAAACGAGTTTTCCTTTAAAGAACTAGGTGCAAACGAACTTAAATATACCTTGAAAATACCCATTCCACTGGTGCACACCTTGCACGCCTGTGCAACTGGGGTCATGCATCGCGTACATACTTGTGCACACACACACACACACACACACACACACACACACACACACACACATAGATTCCTTTCCCTTGAAATCCTTACTTTTCTTTTACCGGAACGTATGCAGGTAGATTTTGCCCACGTGTGCACGTGGAGAAGAAAATAGGGAGGGAAGCTGGTGGGGTGGTTCCAGAAATCATTTGTTGTAAACAAGACGCCATGTGCGTGCCACATATCTGAAATAACATTGACAACCCCCTCTCCACCTCCCGCTCTCAAAAGTTCCCTTTCCATCCACCTGTCTCTTTTCAACTAGGTCGTTGGCACCAGTAGGGACGGGGGGATGGAGCTGGGCAGGGGAACTTAGAGCATTTCGACTCTGATGGAGGGGGGGGCATCATTATGAATAAAAAATAAATAAAATATATTGAAAGTAAATGAATAAGTTACTAAATAAGAAAGTTGAAAACTGGAAATATAGAACGAAAAAGAAAATGAAGGTGAAAAGAGGGAATGAGGGAAAGAAAGAAAGTTTTAAATTAAAAGAAAGAAAGAAAGAAAGAGAACGAGTGGAGAAAAAAGAAAGAGACCATGCAGAAAAGAAAGAAAGAAAGAAAGAAAGAAAGAAAGAAAGAAAGAAAGAAAGAAAAAGGAGAAGGACGGAAGGAACAGACAGAGAGAAATAATGAAATTTTGACGAAAATGAAATGAAAAAAGGAAGATGGAAGCAAGATGAAAGATAAAAGAATGAATGAAGGAATGAATGAATGAAATTGTGTGGAGAAAAAAGAAAGAATAGAAATAAAGAAAACTTACAAGAAATAAATAAGGAATGAATTAGAGAAACGAAAAAAAGAAAGAAAGAAAGAAAGAAAGAAAGAAAGCAAGAAAGAAAGGAACAAGTATAATGTAAGAATGAAAAGAACGAAAGAAATTTTGTCAAGGAAACGAGAATAAAGAATGAAAACAATGAAAGAAAGAAAAGAACGAAGAAAAGAAATCTAAGAAAGAAATAAAGATTGAAAGAAAGAAAGAATGAAACATAAATTAAGAATTGAAAGAAGGAATGATAAAAACAAAACAAAAGATAGAAAAAACAGAATGATCCAAAGAAAGAAAGAAATAATGAATGAATGAATGAAAAAAGAAAAAGAAAACAGAATGATCCAAAGAAAGAAAGAAAGAAAGAAAGAAAAAAATGAATGAATGAATGAAAAAAGAAAAAGAAAACAGAATGATCCAAAGAATGAAAGAAAGAAAGAAATGAAAAAAAAGCAGAATGATCCAAAGAAAGAAAGAAAGAAAGAAAGAAAAAATGAATGAATGAAAAAAGAAAAAGAAAACAGAATGATCCAAAGAATGAAAGAAAGAAAGAAATGAAAAAAAGCAGAATGATCCAAAGAAAGAAAGAAAGAAAGAAAGAAAGAAAAAATGAATGAATGAAAAAAGAAAAAGAAAACAGAATGATCCAAAGAATGAAAGAAAGAAAGAAATGAAAAAAAAGCAGAATGATCCAAAGAAAGAAAGAAAGAAAGAAAGAAAGAAAGAAAGAAAAAATGAATGAATGAAAAAAGAAAAAGAAAACAGAATGATCCAAAGAATGAAAGAAAGAAAGAAATGAAAAAACAGCAGAATGATCCAAAGAAAGAAAGAAAGAAAGAAAGAAAGAAAGAAAAAATGAATGAATGAAAAAAGAAAAAGAAAACAGAATGATCCAAAGAATGAAAGAAAGAAAGAAATGAAAAAACAGCAGAATGATCCAAAGAAAGAAAGAAAGAATGAAAAATGAAAAAAAAAGCCGAATAATCCAAAGAAAGAAAGAAAGAAAGAAAGAACGCCTAACGTAAAGAAAGAAGGATTAAAGAAAGAAAGAAAAACGAAAGTCGACACTCAGAAAAGAAGATGGCAGTGGGTAAGCGTGGGAAAAAGCGAGTCTATGTTTTAGGAAGGCTCTGGAGAAGGGGTTTTCTGACCTCAAAGAAACAAAGTAAATATGATGAATTCGGAAAGAGATGATGCCTTAAGCGGTGTTTTGGGGAGGGAAAGGGGTGATCTCGAAAGAAGAATGGATATTCGTCATCATTTTGTTTGAACTGACGACATCATCGGGTTTTTTCGGTACGGATCGGGTTAGAAATATAGAAGTAGGTTGAGTTAGAAGCGAACCTTAAATGAAAACTTAAAAATGATAAAGATAAGAGAAAACAAATACACATACATGATAAATGCTTTCTTTTATATATATATATATATATATATATATATATATATATAGTGTCTTTATTTTTTATTAATTTTCAAAGATATTTTTTGCTAAACCTTGCAAATCTTATTTCTTTAACTTTAAACTTATTCAAGGGCTGAGAGTTAATGTATGTCACTCATTGGTGGTGGTGGTGGTGAACAAAGGGATATTAAATAAATAAATGTTATCTACAGTTAGAAATGTCCTTAAATTTAATTTCTCTAATTTCATTATTTTCAATCACAAAATCTTTTGCAAGCAAAATAAAAGTACAAATGAAAATATGAAACACCAGCCGAACGTAAGTGCAAAATGAGACAAATATTTCACGTTAGATTTCGAAAAGAACTTTGTCTTTGTTCTTCCTGCCCTGGATATTAGCTCAAAAATAAGTTCAAAGTTCAGGTATTTCTATTCGCTATTATTAGAATAAACTTCACGCAGGCTTCTTCTTTTCATATGCTAGATTCATCATCATCTTCATCTTTTAAAAAACCTTCATCATCCATCTTCTTCTGAGTGTTTCTCTTTATCACCTGCTCTTCCACCTAATCCTCTTCCTCTTTATTAATCAACATTTTTCCTTCTTTTTCTTTTTCTTTCAGACCATGTTCATATTATCCAAAGATGGAAACTGTACATCAGTTGCCTTTCCACATCCAGCAACTCCTCAACCTTCTCCTCTACCTTATTTCCTTCTCTTTCTTCTTCTTCTTCTTCTTCTTCTTCTAGATACTTTCTTCATCATATCCAAATTTGCATATCTGTTCCTGCATCACTTCCTCCTCCTGCACCTCTTTCTCCTCCTTCTCTTCTTTCAGACTCCATTCATTATATCCAACTTCTCTGCCCTTTCTTCTTCCTCCTCCTTCCTCCTTTTTTCTTCTTCTTCTTTTCCTTTTCTTCTTTCAGATATCTTCTTCATCATATCCAAATTTGCATATCTGTTCCTGCATCACTTCCTCCTCCTGCACCTCTTTCTCCTCCTTCTCTTCTTTCAGACTCCATTCATTATATCCAACTTCTCTGCCCTTTCTTCTTCCTCCTCTTCCTCCTTTTTTCTTCTTCTTCTTTTCCTTTTCTTCTTTCAGATATCTTCTTCATCATATCCAAATTTGCATATCTGTTCCTGCATCACTTCCTCCTCCTGCACCTCTTTCTCCTCCTTCTCTTCTTTCAGACTCCATTCATTATATCCAACTTCTCTGCTCTTTCTTCTTCCTCCTCTTCCTCCTTTTTTCTTCTTCTTCTTTTCCTTTTCTTCTTTCAGATATCTTCTTCATTATATCCAAATTTGCATATCTGTTCCTGCATTACTTCCTCCTCCTGCACCTCGTTCTCCTCCTTCTCTTCTTTCAGACTCCATTCATTATATCCAACTTCTCTGCCCTTTCTTCTTCCTCCTCTTCCTTCTTTTTTCTTCTTCTTCTTTTCCTTTTCTTCTTTCAGATATCTTCTTCATTATATCCAAATTTGCATATCTGTTCCTGCATCACTTCCTCCTCCTGCACCTCGTTCTCCTCCTTCTCTTCTTTCAGACTCCATTCATTATATCCAACTTCTCTGCCCTTTCTTCTTCCTCCTCTTCCTCCTTTTTTCTTCTTTTCCTTTTCTTCTTTCAGATATCTTCTTCATCATATCCAAATTTGCATATCTACTTTTCCTCTTTCCACACCTCCTCCACTTTCACCTCTTCTTCTTTCAAACTCTCTTCTTTATAGCCATCATCTTTGCCTCTCTCTTAACCATTTGCTCTCCTTCCTCCTGCACCTTCTTATTTTCGTCTTCTTCTTCTTTTTTTTCTTCTTCTTTTTCTTTTCCGACTTCCTCTTCACCATAGCCAAATTTGCATCTCTCCGCCCTCTGCCTTTCTTTCCTTCCGCACCTCCTCTTCCCACTCCTCTCACTAATTTCACTTCTATTGCGTTTCTTCATCATTTGCTGTTCTCTACCTCCCCCGCCTCCTTCCTTTGGTTGTTCTCCTTCCCACCCGCCTTCAGAAAACTTTCTTTCATCCTCTAATTTACTTCCTTTGCTATATTTTACGATCCTAAATTATCTTCTTCTTCTTCTTCTTCTTCTTCTTCTATAAATTTCCTTCATTATCTTATTCTCTAATCTTTTCTTTTTTCTTCCTTTCTTTCTTGTTCCTTTTTTTTCTCTCTTTCTTTTTTTTGGATTTTTTTATCTTTCTGCTATTTTTCTCTTGCTTATTTATCTTTGCTATATTCTTCTTATTCCTCTTCTTCTGCTTCCTCTTTTTTCTTCTTCTTCTTTTTTTCTTCTTCTATATATTCTACTTTATTATCTCATCATATAAACTCTTCTTATCTCTTTCTTTTTTCTTTCATTTTTACTTTTGATTTCTTTCTTTCTTTCTTTCTTTCTTTCTTTTTTGGCTTTTTATCTTCCTGGTATTTTTATCTTGCTTATTTATCTTTGTTGTAGTCTTCTTCTTCTTCTTCTTCTTCTTCTTCTTCTTCTTCTTCTTCTTCTTCTTCTTCTCCTTCTTCTTCTTCTTCTTCTTCTTCTTCTTTGTGCTCCGCCTCCAACTTCTTTGTTTTTTTTCTTTGTTTGTTTATTTTTTTCCATTCCAGACACAACTTCTGTTTTGCATCTTTTTTCATCATTACCTCTTCCTGCTCCTCCGTCGTTATTTTCTTTTACACACGCGTGCACTCACTCACACTAACACACACACACACACACACACACACACAATCATACTTGTGTTATAATTAATTATACGCGTATATGTCTAGTCTTCATAGGTAGGTACGTGGATGTGTTAATACGAAAGTGTATATATCCATAAGATTGTATATATATATATATATATATACAAGAGAGTGTATATATACGAGAGTGTATATATCGTGTAGATGGATGGATGTGTATATCTTCTTCCAAATCCATATTCTATAAAGAATCACACAATATTAAATAACCACTTGTTCATAATGGATTTCTTAACTCTGTCATTGATCAACAAATTAAAATGTATCTCAATAAACTTAATGATACTTCTTACAATATTGATAATATTAATAATAATAGTGTCCGTCCAAATAAACATAACACTATTAACTTATATTACTGCAACCAAATGCATAATAATTACAAACATGATGAAACAACACTCAAAAACATAGTACGTAGAAATGTTAAACCAATAAATAATAATTAAAAAGTTAAGCTCAACATATATTATCAAAAAATTGAAACAATTGACCTTATAGTTTCTAATAACCCTAAAATCACACAACTAAATCCTCTACAGAAAACCAATGTAGTGTATCAATTTACATGCCCGTTTAGAGATTGTATCCCTGTTACTAATAATAAAGCCACTACATATATTGGTTTTACTACGACCACATTCTTCCGTAGACTTACCTGCCACCTTTCTGATCAGAGTTCAATTAAACGACATTTTTAGAAAAGCATACCTATGTAGGTAATATTAGACAGATTTTAGTCGATAACACAAAAATACATACACACAGTAAGAAGAGCCTTCAGATATTGGAGGATATCTACATTAAATCAATGCAACCCTGCAAAACACACATAAAATCACATTTCAATCTTTAGATTGCATTTAGACATATGGTTCTGTTAACATTTCGGTCTCTGGCGCGGTGTGTTTCAAATTTACGACCTGCGTCTGCTATTCAGTGACTGTTATCGTTGCATAGCAATGTTTTATGTCAACACAAGATAGTATCATCTTTCTTGGTGGATGTCTTTAAGTTAACGTCTATGTAATCTCTCTCGAAAGTTTACAACCAACCTAATAAAAAATATCCAAATGTTTGACAATTTTTGTCTTTATTTTCACCTGAAATTAAAGCCAAAATACAATGTTTAGAACGGCTCATGATTAAACATAATAGACATTCATTGTCTCTTATATTTAACAATATATCTTTAGAAAACACACACACACACATACATATATATATATATACAAATGTGTTTATATATATGTATGCATATGTATGCATGTGCGTGTATTTGTATATATGTATATATGTATACTTATTTGTGTGCATGTGGATGGGTGTGTATAGGTTCATGGTGACTCATTCTGCCCAATGAACTCTTTTTCCCTAACCTTGGTGACCCTTACAAGATAATACTAAAGATTTCTATTCTGGGTCTAATTCCTTAAATTCCCTTTCTTTGAAAATTGTTATTATATATATATATATATATATATATACTATATCTATATACCTAGTAACAATACTATATAGATATATATATATATACTCTGGCATGTACGCATCGCTCATTCCGTAATCAATTAGAGCGGTCTGGCTATTGGACGTGTATAATGATAATATACACGCTAAAAGGTCTGCCTTCTTTTACCGAGCGCCCATAGCCCAGAGGTAGAATCGCCGACTGACGCCAATTCGGTCGGGTTTCAATCCTAGGTTAAAAGCAATCGGAGTCTAACCGTACTGATGAGCTGTAATACAGCGAAACAGATCTATCAGCGGATGACTATATATATATATATATATATAAGTGAATAAAGAACGAAAAAAAATAGTAACAATGTTCAAAACATTAATTTAAAACTGCTCAATATAGAAATACAGCTATGACTATTTCTTATCTAAACTTATTTATAAATGGAATTTTGTCTGCGTGTGTGTGTCTCTGTGTGTGTGTATCCGTTACCTATAAACTCCGAAACGGCTGAACTGATTTTCTTGAAAATGTACACAGTTGTACTATAAGCAGCGTCTGCGAGTGTTCTTAGCTAGGTTTTGTGTCGAGGTACCCCCGATAAATATCGAAAATCGATAATTGAAAAAAATCGGGTTATACAAGGAGTGGTCTGATTTTAATCAAATTTGATACACTCATAGACACAGACATAAACGATATTCAGAAGTTTCAAGGTTGCAGTTCTTACAATAGTGCAGAAAATTTGATATCGATACCATCAAATCAAAATTTGACTTACATCCATTCATTTTTCTTTTAGTCTACGATTTCGCTTTAACTTGGAACAACTATTGCTTTTTAGTATTTCGTGCCAATGTCCAAAGAGTCTGAGCTCCAGGACCATGGATTAGTTTTAAAGCTTTCATTATACTCGAGCAACGCTGGGCTATACTGCTAGTAAATTACATTTTTGAACATGTACAAATTACAATCTTCTACAAATGTACATTTATTTCGTCATTGAAGAGACAACGTCTCATGAGGTAGTGAACGCTATTTTTTGAAGGAAGATGGAAAATTCGTTTTTTTTTTGTTTTTTTGTTTTTTTTTAATCATCTCACCCCAAGTAAGGCATTCCACTGCCACTATTGCGCATGGGCCTATATAGGGGAAGGTAAAGAGAAGGAGTGGTTAGACATAGGGAATGTCAGGAGGAAGGTGACAGATGAGTAAGGATACCGAGGATGAGGGTTGGGCAGATGGGAAGAGTGTTTGATAGAATGGGAGCAGGTTAGTTTGTTAGGAGGCGTCTATTGACCTTACATTTAAACTCCTGGAGATTGTAGCCGTCGGGGAAGCAATCGTTTGGAAGAGAATTCCACAGTCGGGAAGTGCAAGGAAAGAAACTGTTGGAGTAGAAGTTGCGGTTGCATTTTATCGGTTTCACTGTAAAAGGGTGGGATCTAGTTGCTAATCTAGTATCTCGTTCAAATACGTATTTAGGGGGCACCAGTGATCTAAGTTCATCGGAGCAGAAGCCGTGAAAGTATTTATAGAAGAGACACAGGGAAGCCACGTCGCGCCGGTGGGAGAGAGACTGCAGGCGGTCTGCCAAGTCGGTATCTATCACATGGCAGACCGCCTGCAGTCTCTCTCTTATTATTATTGGTAAGGGAAAGAGAGAGGTAAAAGAGACATGTTGAAAAGGTTCAGAAAAAGTAAAGTATGGCCATATAGAGCCTTTGATGCCCTGGTGTTTGGGTTTAACAAAGAGGAAGAAGTAAGAAAATGCATAGAGGCTGGGAGGATGTAAAAGAAGAAAGGCGAATCTGAACCTTTTCAACATCTCTTTTACCTCTCTCTTTCTCTCGCGTTTTCCTCTTTTTGTTCAATGTCTCTTTTACAATCCCTAATTCTGATCTCTCATTTTCTCTACCCCCTTTACCTCGCACACAAAAATTTACCAATATAAGGAAGCGAATTGTCCATCTCCCTTCAAAAAATACCGTTTGATACCTAATGAGACATTATCGTTTCAATGTCGAAACAAAATGTAGACTTTTTAGTAGTTTGTAATTCGTACATGTTCTAAGCTCCCCCCCCATCTCTCTCTCTTTCTCTCTCTCTCTCTCTCTCTCTCTCTCTCTCTCTCTATATATATATATATATATATATATATATATATATATATTGATGTTCTGCGTTGTGGTGCAGTGAATATCGGCTCGGAACGAGAAATAGGGGAGCCGAGTTCGAATTCCAGTTGAATCCATTGCATTCACTTACGCACAAATACCTTTGGGAAAGGTATTAATCCGTCTCTTCCCTCCACTTATGGATTGAATAATAGGACAGATTGGGTTTTATAGCTTTGGCTGGCAACCAATCTACCGCAGAAAGCAATGGCAACCTACTGCGGGATAATCATCTGCCCAGTCAGTCATGTTTCTTTCGAGACATGATCGCCCAAGCGTGTATCACGTATGGCACTTAACTGACTAACTGACTGAGGAAAGTTATGCAGAGCATCCGTTGAGATTTGAAAGTGTCCCTTATTAAAAACTTCTGCTAAGTAACCAGTCAATTTGCCCTGAAAAGCTCTGCCCAAAACTGGACACATTAAAAGCAGTAAACCAGCCAGAATTAAAGAATAGGAAAGGTATTCTTTTTTTTTGGCGACCCGGCAAAAATTGTTGCAGTTTGGCTTAAATGTATTCCCCTCCCCGCTTACTCACCATTCGGATTTTCACTTACTGAGTTCCATGAGAAATTATCTCAATGGTTAAAAATTTTTAATTCTTTGGAATATATAAAAACATCTTAATGGGTTTTCGCAGAGAAACCCCCGAAATTCTGGGAAAACGGAATCATTTAGTCAAAGACAAAATGGTAAAAGTTTGCGCAACAAAATGGTTCATATTTAGTTGAATAAATATTTAATACGATATTTTTTTGAATTTTGATTTCCCTTTAAAGTTGGCATGAATTTTGATTTCCCATAAAAATCCGTATAAACTTTAATTTCCCTTAAATTATACCTTGCATTCAGCATTCTTTATAAAACAAATAAAAATCTTTTATATTTTCACTTCTTTAGAATATATATATATATATATATATGTGACAGTTTATTTTATATAAACCGGTTTCAGGATTATCTAAACTTATTTATAAATGGAAATTCGTCTGTGTGTGTGTATGTGTGTGTGCGTGTGTGTGTCTGTGTGTCCGTTACCTATAGACTCCGAAACGGCTGAACCGATTTTCTTGAAAATTTACACAGTTGAATTATAAGCGTCTGCAAGTGTTCTTAGCTAGGTTTTGTGTCGAGGTACCCCCGATAAATATCGAAAATAGTTCTTACAAAAGTACAGAAAATCGATAATATATATATACAAAAAGGCAAGATGTTTGTGTGTGTGTGTCTGTTTATCTGCCTGTTGTGTCTGTATTTTTTTAGCCCTTTTATCTTAGTTTTTGCTTCGGGTTTGGCTCTAAGTAGGTATAATTATAGTTCTTAGTCTCAGCCATGATACCATTTACTCAGAGGACTTATTTAGCCTTCAAAATTCAGTTTACGACGAAAAAAACTTATTTGATATCAATAGCAGGAAATGAAAATTTGACTTACATCCATTCATTTTTCTTTCAGTCTACGGTTTCGCTTTAACTGGAAATAACTATTGCTTCTTAGTCTTTCGTGCCAACGTCCAAAGAGTTTGAGCTTTTAAAGCTTTCATTACACCCGAGCAACGCCGGGCTATACTGCTAGTTATTTTTATATAGTTACATGATAGCAGTCAGTTACTTAAAGTTTCCTAAAATATTTTAATGAGCAGTTGCGAGCATTTATTTTATATATACCTGCTTCAGAATTATTTTTTCATGTCCAGCGGGATATATCGTGATAGATCCGTAGGTTACCGTAAGATAACGAAAGATACCGAAGTTTCACAGAGAATACCGCGTCAGTAGTCACCGCAGCCCTGAGCTCCACTCAGCCAGAATAGTATTATACAGCACCCGTCAGTTTTGACGTGGACATACTAATTCCAGCACGGCTCCACTTCAATGTCTTATATATATATATATATATATATATTCTAAACATATGCTGTTAAATATAAGAGACAATGAATGTCTATTATGTTTAATCATGAGCCGTTCTAAACATCGTATTTTGGCTTTAATTTCAGGTGAAAATAAAGACAAAATTCTCCAACATTTGGATAATTTTTTTAAAGTTGGTTCTAAGCTTTATTTGCAACTCAAATTAAAGTCAAAATATGATTTTAGAACGACTCATGGTTAAACATAATAGACATTCATTGTCTCTTATATTTAACAGTATATATATATATATATATATATATATATATATATATATATATATATTTACACCTGAAATTAAAGCCAAAATACGACGTTTAGAACGGCTCATGATTAAACATAATAGGCATTCATTGTCTCTTATATTTAACAGTATATGTTTCGAAAATTTTCTGCTGCCTCGATACACTAAATATATATGTATATATATATTCTTACTAATCTTATTCCTGGATTACTAACCTGCGTTCCTGTTGCATCCTTACGTTTAACATAACATATTTTTCTATCTCAATTATCTGTTTTGTTGTTCATTATTTTGTGCGGTTCCTCACCCGGAATCCACAACAATTTGTATATATGAGGCCGGTCCGTTCATTTCAAGTTTCCCTAATATATTTTAAGAAGCACTTGTGACCATTTATTTTATATATGCCTTTTTCAGAATGGCTATCGTTATGGTTCCTGTTTTTATACTTATAATAATAATGATATTTTTGGATGTGGTTATAACTATTCTGATGAAGTTTATATTGTTTTATGTTTTTAGCAGGGCAAAATAAAACGGTTATGGAAAAAAATGACACACTCGCCGAGTTTGGAAATAACTAGCGAATTTATTTTTGTGGGAACATGGGTACAGCGAACAGTTGTGAATATTGAATAAGGACGTGGTTATGAAGAGCCTAGCAAGTCCTTCACGCCATGTTTCTAGGCTCCTGAATGAAATCCCCTCCTGTCTCCCAGTATGCACCTATTAGTTGAGGATGGACTCACTTGAATGGGAGGTAACTTTTGACCCTTTTTATGGTGGTCCTAATAAATTGAATAAATTATTTTAAATAGTAATTTTTTTAAATTATTTTAAATATTGCCCCAATGAAAAAATATTTTTAAATATTGCCCCAAGCAAGGCATTTTACTGCCACTGCTTTGCAGCAGGTTACATAGAAGGAAAGTTATGAGAAAGAGTAACAGGTTGTAGGGGGTGTCAGGAATTGGGTAAGAGAAGGATGAGAATACTGATGAGAGTGAAGTGGACGGAGAAAGGAGCTTGAGAGAGAGGATGCAAGTTAGTGAGATAGGAGATGACTATTGACTTTATATTTAAATTCTTGGAGATTATAGCCGCCGAGAAAGCAAAGTAAATGGAAGGGAATTCTACAGGCGGGAAGTGCGAGAAAAGAAGCTGTTAGAGTAGAATTTGCGCTTACATTTTACATTTCACATTTATATTCAAACCTAAAATGTTAAAACGGATATAAAATTTAATATTCAATATAAAATTTATATTCTTTCAATATAAAATAATTATGTACAAATGTCGGCTTGGATATCAGAATACGGAGACTGCTCCGCCGCAGAGGGTAACCACACCCCATAGAGGCTTACTGAGTAAGACGATAAAACTACATCCGGGTTCTCGGTTTGACTATAAACAGCATCTAGCAGCAAGGCCTCGAATTGGGCAGTTTTGAGAAGCATGAAACCTTCTCTCAGTTGCTGTGGTTTACATTGACCTGGGGTGGTAGCACCTGTTAGGGCCCCCGTCAGGGATAAATAGTTAATTCCAAACAGGGAGCAAAACACTATGAATGTGTGAAATTAGATTGTGGTGCCTCATCACGGCGCTGGTCGTTGATGGCGTCGATTCAGTAGCTGGTCTTCGAGTTTAATACTCCAACGGTGATCTCCCTTGCCCACGTTGTGAAATTTGATCTGAAGGAAGTCACGTGAAATTCTCGCTAGATATCTCCCCGCCAAATCAGACCAAGTTGGATGCGCGTGCACCACTGGGTAAACGAAATGGCACCAAAAATTAACAGAATGACGCCGGAATAAGTAGTAGAAAAAAAAAAAAAGAAAAAAAGAAGATAGATTAAAACAAGCACCAATTGTCTTCTTCCCAAACCCTGTTGCTATTAAGCTGGCAACGGAACAGAAGTTTCGGCCTATTTCTCGAAGTAGTAACTTGCAAAGCGTTCTTCTTCTTATAGACGATTCAAAATTTGAACTTTTTCGCTCTAAAAGCAAGACAGTATGTTAGGCGGAGATCAAATGAAAAGTACCTTGCAAAATGCATTGTACCAACAATGAAGCATGGAGGTGGAAATGTTCTTGTTTGGGGAAACTTTAGTGGCCAGGGAGTTGGAGACCTGAAGAAAATTGATGGAAAGACGGATAAAAAAATATATCACCAGATTCTTATCCGCCATGGTGTCCCATCTGGGATACGTTTGATAGAACAAGTATTTATCTATCAACAAGACAAGGAGCTTAAACATATTTCCAACCTTTGTAAGAATTATTTAACTAAAAAGGAAGAGGAAGGAAGGCTTCGGAATTTAAATTGGCCCCAACAAAGCACTGATCTCAATCCTATTGAACATCGAACCTGGTTTTTCTGACAACAAAATCACTCTTCTAACCGAAGTTTAACCTTATTATACCGAACGCCCATGGCTCAGTGGTAGATTCGCCGACTGACGCCGGTTCCGTCGGGTTTCAATCCTGGGTAAAAAGCAATCGTCACTAGTCATCCGCAGATAGATCCGTTTCACTGTATCACAGCTCATCAGTACGATTAGACTATATATATATATATATATATATATATATATATAGTACTGTGTATTAGGGCAAGAACTCTTTTATCTTTTATAAGGCATCAAAATAAAGTTTAAAATCACTCCTCTCCTAACACATTTGCATACTACCGGTAGTAGCGGTTAGGAAACCATTGTTGCGTGAAGTAAACGTAAGAAAGCGCTCAGAATTTGCAAAACAACATTTGGACTATAGATCAGTGGACGAAAGTACTCTGGACAGACGAGTCAAAATTTTAACTTTTTCGCTCTAAAAGCAAGACAGTATGTTAGGCGGAGATCAAATGAAAAGTACATTGCAAAATGCATTGCGCCAACAATGAAACATGGAGGTGGAAATATTCTTGTTTGGGGAAACTTTAGTGGCCAGGGAGTTGGAGACCTGAAGAAAATTGATGGATAAATGAATAAAAAAATGTATCCCTAGACTCTTATCTGCCATGGTGTCCCATCTGGGATACGTTTAATAGGACAATGATTTATTTATCAATCAATGACCATAAACATACTTCAAAACTTTGTAAGAATTATTTAATTATGCTTCGGAATTTGAGTTGGCGCCCACAAAGCCCTGGTCTCAATCCTATTGAACATCTATGGGATAATTTGGATAAAAAAATTGATAAATCTAATATTACTTCGCAAGACACACTTTGGGAACAAATACAAGCTACTTGGCAGGAGATACTATTAGATATATTAAAGAAGCTTGTGATGTCAATGCCTGACAGAATGAAGGCTGTGATCAAAGTGAAAGGCTATTATACTAAATATTAAATTTATTTTGTAACAAGTATTTTTTCTTTAATTAAATTATTTTCTGTCAATATGCCTCATAAAAGATAAAATAGTTCTTGTCCTAATATTTTGCACAGTACTATATATATATATATATATATATATATATATATATCTATATATATATATTGATTATATCTACCGGCCTGATTATTTTACGATAAATTTTATTGCGAAAATGTGTGCTATCCAGTAGGAATCGAACCATCAAATATCAAATGGTAGATTCCCCTATGTAAATAGGGGTCGCAGGTTCGAATCCTGCTGGAAAGCACACATTTTCGCAATAAAATTTATCGTAAAATAATCAGGCCGGTAGATATAAATATAAAATACTGTTTAATTAAAAACAGAATATCTACTTAAATACGAGTATCGGTAAAAATAATGTTCAAAATAATTCATATATATATATTAGTCATCCACATACAAGCCTGTTTTGCTTTATCACAGCTCATCAGTGTGGCTAGACACGCACACACACACACACATATATATATATATATATATATATATATATATATAATATTTCCCTACTGTCACGCTAAGGGAATTTTTTTTTCTTTATCTTAATGTAAGATGCTCAATAAAAAGAAAATCAGTGTATATTGTGTTTCCTTGAAACAGCATATTTATATAAATATTTTCGCGTTATTTTTAACGGGGCTTACTCGTAATCAATAAAGAAGAAATACGTAATTTCTTTCTAAAATGTCTTGTAGAAGAGATGCTAAACTAATTCTTGGCGGTTTTTCGTACCATTCATCTATGTTTCTGTCTTGGATCAAAATGCACAGCGATAAAATACGTAATTACTTTTTGAACGACCGAATATTAATAACGCCAAAAATACTTTCATATATTTAGAATTACCAGCCAGGATTGAAGACATTACTCAAGATAACTTATCCTACTAACCAAGGCTCTATAGCAGGCGCCTTTGACTATGCTTATTTTTTTTCAATAATGTCTGTGATGAAAATGACTGTTTTTATCATCTCTATTGGCGATTCTGATTTTTATTTCCTTTTTCCCTTTCAGGTGCCATTTTTTTCTCCACTTTTTTGTCTTTTTTTTTTTTTGAGACATTTTTCTTCTTGCATTCCAATCTTGCTTTCTGCACGCGTCATTCTTCCAGTATCCAAACGAAATTCTTCGAATCCAACGGCACCACAGAATCTTGGCCCCTCCCACTCTGCAAAAGTTGTCCTTCAAAAGACTGGCCCGATCCCTCACCTTTTGACAAATTTGTACTCGTTAAAATTCTTTTTTTCTTTCTTTCTTCTTCTCTTTCTTTTTTTCTTTTTTTTCTTTCTTCTTTTTTTTTTACTTTCTTTCTTCTCAATTTTACTTTCTTCTCCTTCTTTCTTTCTTTCTTTCTTTTTTCTTTCTTCTTCTCCTTCATTCTTTCTTGTTCTTCTTATCCTTTTTCTCTTCTTCTTTTTCTACTTCTTTTCTTTCTCATTTTCTTCTTCTTTCTTTCTTCTTTTTTCTTTCTTCTTCTTATTCTTTCCTTTCTTTCTTTCTTTCTTTCTTTCTTTCTTTCTTTCTTCTTCTTCTTCTTCTTCTTCTTCTAGAATTTACTTTTGTTGCGCCATCACTTTTAGACTTTTTCTTATTTCCGAATTTATTTTTACAAGGGTTTATTTTTTCCTTTCCTTTGTCATCAGTTTGTTTTGACATTTCATTCATTCTTTCTTTTATCGCCATTATTTGACATTCTTTCTTTTTTTATTTCTTTCTGTCTTTTGTCGTTATCATTATATTTCAGTTCTTTCAATTTTTTATTTCTTTCTTTTGTCACCATTATTTAACTTTATTTTCTTTTTCTTTCTTGCTTCCTTTTTCTTTCTTTCTTTCTTTCTTTCTTTCTTTCTTTCTTTCTTTCTTGCTCTCTTTCTTTCTTTCTTTCTTTCTTTTATGGTCATTATTTAGCTTTCTTTATTTACTTTCGTTTTCTTTCTTTCTTTCGTTTTCTTTCTTTCTTTTGTCGATATCGTTTGACATTATTTCTTTCTTTTGTCGCCATTATTTAACATTCTTTCTTTCTTTGTTTTTCTTTCTTTCTTTTTTCCTTCTTTTATCGTTATCATTTAACTTCACTTTCTTTCTTTTGTTGGCATTATTTAACTATCTTTCTTTCTTCCTTTCTTTCTTTTGTTGTCATCATTTGACATTCTTTCGTTCTTTACTTTTTCTTTTTCTTTCTTTCTTCTATCATTTTATTTTTTCTTTCTTTCTTTTTCTGTCTTTTTTTCTTTCTTTCTTTATTTTTATTTTTCTTTCTTTCTTTCTTTTTATTTCTTTCGTTCTTTCTTTTCTTTTTGTTGTCATCATTCAATTTCACTTCTTTAAATTTTTCTTTCTTTTGTTGCCATTACTTAAATTTCTTTCTTCTTTTTTTTTTTTTCGCCATAATTTAACTTCCTTCTTTTCTTTCTCTTGCTATCTCTTACTTTCCATCTTTCATTTGTCGTCACAATGCAACCTTCTTTCTTTTTATTGTAATATATTAATTTTGCTATTTTCTTTTTTCGGATTCAAACACGTTAATTTCTTGTTGTTTGACTTTTTTTCTTCTTTTGTCCTTTTTGTCTTTCTTTCATTTTATCTGTTGAGCTTTTGCTCTTTTTCACTTTCTTTTTCATTTTCTTTCTTTTTTAGTTCTTAATTTTTGTCTTTTAAACTTATATTTGCTTTTTTTTTGGCGATTTCTTCCTTTCTTTTTCTATGATTTTCTTTCCTCATACGTTTCTTTCTTTGTTTATTTTCATATTTTTATAATCCTATCGGCCAAAGCAAGGCATTCTACTGCCACTGTTTTGCAGGGGCTTACATTTTTTTTAATCATTTCACCCCAAGCAAGGCATTCCACTGCCACTATTGCGCATGGGGCTACATAGGAGAAGGTAAAGAGGAGTGGTTAGATGCAGGAAATGTCAGAAGGAAGGTGATAGATGGGTAAGGATACCGAGGATGAGGGATTGGCAGATGGGAAGAGTGTTTGAAAGAATGGGAGCGAGTTAGTATGTTAGGAGGTGTCTATTGACCTTACATTTAAACTCCTGGAGATTGTAGCCGTCGGGGAAGCAATCATATGGAAGGGAATTCCACAGTCGGGAAGTGCGAGAAAAGAAACTGTTGGAGTAGAAATTGCGGTTACATTTTATCGGTTTCACTGTAAAAGGTGGGGACCTAGTTGCCAATCTAGTATCTCGTGCAAATTCGTACCTAGGGGGCACCAGTGATCTAAGTTCATCGGAGCAGAAGCCGTGAAAGTATTTATAGAAGAGACACAGGAAAGCCACGTCGAGCCGGTGAGAGAGAGACTGCAGGCGGTCTGCCAAGTTGGTATCGATCACAAGGAGGAAAGTTATGAGAAAGAGTGACAGGTTATAGGGGATGTCAGAAAGTGGGTAAGAGAAGGATGACAGTGGCCATAAAGTGAGGGATCAGTTTATAAATTGATTGTAATGTAGAATTGATCCCTTACTTTATATTCACATTATAATAGTATAGAATTTTTTTTAATAATCATATACTTCCAAGCAGGGCATTTTACTGCTATTGTTTTGAAGGGATTACATAGGAGGACAATTATGAGAAAGAGTGACAGGTTATAGGGAGTATCAGGAAGTGGGTAAGAGAAGGATGACTGTGGCCATATAGTGATGTATCGGTTTATATATTAAGTGTAATGTAGAACTGATCCCCCACTTTATATCCATATTGTAATAGTAATTCTATACTATATAATAGTATAGAATTTTTTTTGTAATGATCATATCGCCTCAAGCAAGGCATTTTACGAGCACTGTTTTGCAGGGGCTTACATAGGAGGAAAGTTATGAGAAAGAGTGACAGGTTATAGGGGGGTCAGGTAGTGGGTAGGAGAAGGATGAGAATACTGATGAGAGTGGAGTGGATGGAGAAAGGGGCATGAGAGAGAGAGGATGCAGGTTAGTGAGATAGGAGATGACTATTGACTTTACATTTAAATTCTTGGAGATTGTAGCTGTCGGGGAAGCAAGTAAACGGAAGGGAATTCTACAGGCGTGAAGTGCGAGAAAAGAAGCTGTAGAAGTAGAATTTGTGTTTACATTTTATTGGTTTCACAGTAAAATGGTTGGACCTAGTTGATAATCTTGTAGCTCGAGTAAATTTATAATTGGAGTAGATAGACTAAACTATCGCCCGGTTCACACTCCACCCACGTCTATTGAACGGTAGAAGAGGCTCATCCCTTGTTTCCTGTTTAGGATGTGGTTTCCGGCTTTCTCTTTTCCAATCTTTTACTTATTCCCATTCTTTTCCTCTTTTTTTTTTCAATTGGAGTAGATAGACTACACTATCGTCCGGTTCACACTCCACCCACGTCTATTGAACGGGTGAAGAGGCTCATCTCTTGTTTCCTGTTTAGGATGTGGTTTCCGGCTTTCTCTTTTCCAATCTTTTAACTCTTACGTAGCCCCCTGCACATCAGTGGCGTTACCGCCTTGCTCGGGGTGATATGATTTTTTAAAAAATATAGGAGCCACCAGAGAGCTAAATTCATCTGAGCAGAAGCCGTGAAAGTATTTTTAGAAGAGACACAGGGAAGCCACACTGCGCCGGTGAGAAAGTGACTGTATCCGAGCTGCCAAGTCGGGATCAATTACATTACAGATTCTCCGTTGGATTTGGTCGAGGACACCTAAGTGGATGGCAGGAGCACCCGACCAGATATGGCAGCAGTATTCAATGCACAGGCGGATGGTAAAGTTATATATGTGCAGGATTGTTTCAGGCTGAAAAAACTTCCTGGGCCCCCTGCACAGAGAACGAACCTTCTTAGCAGCGGATTTATCAATTGATTCTATATAGTCATTCCACTTGAGGGTTGTTGGGAGAGTTAACCCGAGGAGGCGCAGTCTTTTGGTTTTTTGTTAAAAATCTTTCTTTTAATGTTGGCGAATGATTAAAGTGCTTAAGTAATAAATTTTGGAATGTTCTTCCGATATTCGTTTGAACATTAACTTTAAAAGATGAAGTAAATTATATAATGATATGACTGCGGTGGTTCTGTTCATTTTTACCATTTTTTTTTCTGCATGTGGTGCAGTGGATATCGGCTTGGAACGAGAAATCGGAAAGTCGAGTTGGAATTCCAGTTGATATTCCTTACATTCATTTCCGCTCAAATACCCTTTGGAAAGGTATTAATCCGCCTCTTCCTTCCAGTTATGGGTTAAATAACAGGACAAATTGGGTTCTATAGCCTTGGTCGGCAACCAATCTACCGTAGAAATGAATGGAAAACTACTGCTGGATAATCTTCTGCCCAGTCAGTCATGTCTCTTTCGAGACATGATCGCCCAAGTATGTTTCACGTATGGGACTTAACTGACTGATTGAAATTCTGACAGAGACGAACTCAAAAGAACTCAATGTTATATTCATTATTTAATTTAACGGAGTAATATAATTTAGAAAAATATTGAAATTGGAGTATATATATATATATATATATATATATATATATATAGAGAGAGAGAGAGAGAGAGAGAGAGAGAGAGAGAGAGAGCCGTAGCTGATCTTCTGCCCAGTCAGTCTTCTCTCTCTAAAAAGACATGATCGCCCAAGCGTGTATCACGTATGGCAAATAATTGATTGACTGTTTCTATATATTCAAAATTTATTTTATGGTAGCTTAGTTTTAAAGTTTTTATATATTTAATGATATTATTATCATTTTTTTTTTTTTTTTGCTGAAGTTAGTAGATAATGTAACTTGAACTGATTTATTCAAATTATGTGGAAATTTATAAAGACTGTTGCATTCTTTACTGACATATATGTGCTTAAATATATCTATATTATATGATTGGTAACAATCGGTATTCAAGTCTAATGTAATATCGAAAGAGTTTATTAACTTAGCTTTACTGGTTGAGCTAATATTTCGTTCGGAGAGAATTGCATCGTCATCTCTGTAATGTCGTATGTCCTTAATGTTGAAAATAAATATTAACCGTCACAATAAAAAGATAATATCGGTGATATGTGTATATATATATATATATATATATATATATATATATATATAGTTAATAGTAATCCTTTCAAATATTTTGACGTCATATTAAATTATTAAATGTACAGTATCTATCTATCTATCTATCTATCTATCTATCTATCTATCTATCTCAGTCTATTCTATCTATTCTATCTATCTATCTATCTATCTATCTATCTATCTCAGTCTGTTCATTATCTATCTATCTATCTATCTATCTATCTCAGCCTGTTCATATCTATCTATCTATCTATCTATCTATCTATCTATCTTAGTCTGTTCATTATCTATCTATCTATCTATATATATATATATATATATATATATATATATATATATATATATATATATATGCAATAATGTCGCTAAGCCGGTTTAGTACTTGTAATATATCTTGTACATTTGTTTTGAAATTTAACACGTGGAAGTCTTTGTCAAACTTCAAATTTAATATGTCATATTCCTCAGAATTTAGAATTATTGGATAGTATATTCAATTTAATATTCCCACTCTAGTTCCATGTGTATACTTCTCATAAAAAGTCGAACACATCATGAAAAATCATATAAATGTACGATAAATGATTATAAATACCAAGTCTTGAACTCAACCCGCCATATTTACTTACCAAAGCAAGAGAGAGAGAGTTAAATTGTGGCCCGCCTTGGGTGTAAGAGTCGCCTGAACGTTTTCAATCTTAACAGTCAAGCACTTGGATTTATCTTTTATTAGAACTGAGATGACTTCAGCTAAAATACCTTCATTTTTATCGTTGTTTAATCGGGTTAACGCCCTGCGGCGGCTGCCACTTTCGACGCCATCTTTCGTTGATTATCGCACAGCACAAAAGCATATTAAAAAATGACGCAAAATAAACATTGTATGTCACGCGAGGAATACGAGATAACAGGAGATCGCCAACGTTATTTACGTGTCAGATTCTGTCAAAATATAGGTTCCGGATTAAATCTGTATTCGTATTCAGTGTCAGAATCAACAAGACTTACAAAACACTGCGCTTCCTCGGGTTAACTCTCACAACAGACCTCAAGTGGAATGACTGTATAGAATCCATAGCTATATCCGTTGCTAAGAAAGTTTTATTGTTAATGTTTGTTTTTGTTTAATGTCGGTTGCAGACACACACACAAACACACACACACAAACACACACATATATCTATATATATATATATATATATATATATATATATATATATATATATAAAATCAAACTAAACAATACACGAAGAAAGAAAGAAAAACTCAGAAAACATCCAAATAAACGCAGTAAAAATCTGTTTATTTATTAATATTGGGAGAAAAGACTGGTTCTACTCAGAAAGTCCGAACTCGATTCCCTGCTTTCGTTCGCGTTCTGTGCCGAATTTCCATTGGAATAATCGAAAAAATCCGCAACATTCACAGCATCTGTCCTTCTCTCGTGCTTTCTACATTCTCCTGTATGTCTTTTTCTTTTTCTTTCTCTTTATCTTCGCAATTGTCATCGCTCCTGTGTTCCCATCCTTCTCTTGCCCTTTCTTTGACACCCCTTGTAACTGGTTCGTTTTACTCTTTAATCTCTTCCTTCTTAAACTTTTACTCTATTACGTAGCCCCCTACGCATCAGTGTCGGTACCGCCTTGTTTAGAGTGAAACGTGTATCTTGGTCTTTTCCTTTCTCTCTACCTTTGCAACTGTCTTCACTCCAAGTGTTCTCATCCTTCTCTTGCCCTTTCCCGAACACGCCTAGTAATCGATTCGTGTTTCTCTTCACTCTGCTCCTGTCTAAACTTTTACTCTTATGTAGCCCCCTGCGCATCAGTGGCGGTACCGCCTAGCTTAGGGTGAAACGTGTATCTTGTTCTTTTTCTTTCTCTCTACCTTTGCAACTGTCTTCACACCGGTGTTTTTTTCCTTCTCTTGCCCTTTCCCGAACACACCTAGTAATCGATTCGTGTTTCTCTTCACTTCCCTCCTGCCTTTTACTCTCTTGTGTGTGCATCAGTGGCAGAAATGGGTGAGACTGTCAGCTACATAAGAAATAGAAATGGGGATAAACAGAAAGATGCTCGAGAGACCCTCGAACGGAGTATGTTAATACCTAGGAAGTTTTAAGGAAAACATAATAAAAAGTGCCCTTATACTTAAAAGAAGAAAAAAAATTAGATACATATTGAAGAAAAAGGCTTAGCAAATTTGATACTCACAGGAAATAATAAAAAAGAGGGAGAGATGGAAACAGCGACTACCCTAATATAAGCATTGTGGTGCCCCTTCTGCGAGGAATGAACTCTTCCTCTTGCTATATATCAATTACATGCTTGATATCTATGGAGCAGTAACAGAGTAGTTGACTGCCTTTTGCACTGTCGAGCATTCTGCCTTCGGGCGGAGTGTATTAGTCTGGTCGTAACTCCGTCGAAGGGGAGAGTCACGACTGAGGAACATTAGACAGAATTTTTTTGGCCGGGCTATATGGCCCGGATAACACATATTAAAAAAGCCTTGTGCCACATCTTGCCCTAGTGGTGGGGGTTAACTTAATACTGCAGTAAAAGAGCAGTTTAACAAACTGTTACGAGCAGTCAATTAGAGCAGTTAACCAGAGCAGTTGACGACAGCTACTAGTCAGGCAGCGTAATAATACCTTCGGACTTATTTATTTCTGTATAACTTATTATTAATACTTATCTGGATATCTTGTTTCTGGTTATAGTAATACACTGTTTTGGACCTACCTTCTTGTTCCCTGTCTTACTTCTGGCACAATACAGCCACTACAAGTTTCGCCACAACTGCACAAAAAATTGGCGACGAAGATCCACAACAATATGGATGGATGCACAAATACCCTTGAGAAAGGTATTAATCCGTCTCTGCCCTCCAGTTATGGATTAAATAGTAGGACACTGAGTTCTATAGCCTTGCCTGGCAACTAGTCTACCGCAGAAATCAATGGTAACCTACTGCAGGATAATCCTCTGTCCAGTCAGTCATGTTACTTTCGAGACATGATCATCCAAAGCGTGTATAACGTATGGCACTTAACTGACTGACTGAATATCATATTTGGAAACATGATTATGGCTTCTACTGGACATAAAGTGGGGGACTGGTTTTATATTGTTATGAAGTAGTAATCTGATCCGCAACTAATCATTATTTAATAATATATTACATATCTTCCCCCTCTAGCTATGAGTCAAATAACAGGACAGATTGGGTTCTATAGCCTTGGCTGGAAACACCTTTACTGCAGAAAGCGATTGTAACCTTCTGAGGGATAATCTTCTGCCCAATCAATCATGTTTCTTTCGAGACATGATCACCCAAAGCGTGTATCAAGTATGGCACTGAACTGAGTTACTGACTGAACAGCGAGCGAGCGGGATTAAAAAAAAAAACATTACAAAGATCTACGAAGGTTTGGTATATGTGGAGAGCCATGATTACTCCACGTCTTGAAGAACACGATAAATACAAGATGATGGTCATGCAAATACGATAATCCCATTGTATCCGAACAAAGGAAGCAAAGACAACAATCCGTAGGCAAAAAAGTCATCACATCTCCTTGGAATCGTGAATTGAAATTAATAATTGTAACATTGAACAGAGACAACTGGAGCCTGCTCTCCAGCCTTATAATCGACAAAGTAAAAAGAAATGATTACGTCGGACATTGACTACAAGATGGACAGAAAAGAAAGTGAAAGGACTGCATCGAGCAGAGAGCAAAGGTCCAGTATTGTTCAGGAAAAAATTATGATTAATCAGGAATCCATGCGTGTGGTCATCAGTTAGTGCGGGCCATTTCGTTTTCTCAGTTAAAGACTGGATTTTAAAGCGAATGCAAGTTCTGCGTTAGTTTAGCGTGAAGAGGCGGGTTTCGTTAGACAAAACATTGTTTCATTTCGCAGTTCGGACTTTGTTGGGATATTCATCAACGGCGTTGGCGTGACCCCAAGGAAATCGAGGTCATTTTCTGACCACTGACCAATGAAGTCGACAGCGAACACAGCACGAAAGGAAGTTTGTGGTGACATGTCCACGCAGGGGTTTCGTAATGACGTCATTGATAGACGAACCAGAAATACAACTCGATAAATTTGGTGGAATATTGCATTTTGCCAAATTTGACCAGTTGACCTTTATTAAGCAGGAGTTCAAAAGTCAGATTATGCTTTTTGCGTGTGAACAACATTATGCCTTTTGCGTGTGAACAACATTTAATGAATCTATATTATATTAAAATTATTATTTTCTCTGTGACATATTTAGAAATAATATTAAAATAATCGAGAATCTATACTGGGTGTACTTTGCAGTGCAGTGGATATCGGTATGGAATGAGAAGCCGGAGAGCTGAGTTCGAATTCCAGTTAAATTCACGGCATTCACTTACGCACAAATACCCTTGGGATAGTTGGCGTACACAGTGAGGATCGAACTCACTACACAGTTGTAATAGGTTTTGGCAAGACAAGATTGCAAACCATTACACCACCCTGAGATTCCCAAAGCTGATTTTCTAAGCGCCGATTAAATGTGCACCAGGCCGAAATTATGAGGTACCTAGTGAAAATAGAACTCGCTACTCAGTTGTAGTAAAGACAACCTTGCTAACAATTACAACACCGATAGCATTACCAAGCTTAGGGGCATATCACGTTGAATACACCGGCTCTCGCTCGTTCACCGAAGTTAAGCAACGTTGAGCCTGGTCAGTACTTAGTTGGGTGACCACTTGGGAATACCAGGCGCTGTAAGCATTCACTGACGGATGTGCGTTGTGGTGCAGTACCAGTACTTAGTTGGGTGACCACTTGGGAATACCAGGCGCTGTAAGCGTTCACTGACGGATGTGCGTTGTGGTGCAGTGGATGTCGGCTTGGAAAGAGAAATCGGTGAGCCGAGTTCGAATTCCAGTCGAGTAGCCTGCATTCACTTTAGCACTGGTACCCTTGGGAAAGGTATCAATCCGTCACTCCCGTCTAGTTACAGGTTGAAATAACAGGATGCGGACTGGAAGCAACCCATCTAGTGTTGGGGGTCACAATAAAAACACCCTTGGTAACCATGGCGAAGCATCAAGTATTCAGCTATTTGACAAGATTATGAATTTCGCTGCAAACTGCGCCAGGGTTTCAAATGCATAGGGAATAATGGAGAGGTGTAGTTCTATCCCGGCCAAAGCCGCAAGACGACGCGCGATAGATTGGGTTGCAACCTGTCTACCGATTGGCAAAGATATCGGTAATCTGTCTACCGCAGAAAATAATGGCAAGCTACTACGAGAAAATTTTCTTCTGCTGTGTTAGTATGTCATGTATAGCACTTAACGGAATGATACTGGAAGCAAACTGGTTGCATATGGGTAGAAAATGAATTCAGTCGATATTAAAAAATAGAAAAGTGTGTAAGAGAAGGATATGTATTTATACAGGATTTATTCAACCTACGCTACCAGGAATTGGTACTGGCTACACAATATTATCTAAATAAGATGACACACTGTTGATGGCAGACACGGAAAGAAAACTACAAAAACTCCTACAAAAGGGAATGAAAGAAAGCAAGAAGAAAGGACTAACCTTATATTGCAAGAGAGCTGAATGCATGCTTGTTAGGAAACTCATTAGCCGAAAATGCAAACAAATACATAAATTGAAATATCTATGAATTTTTTTAACATAGGACGGAAAATAAGACACTGAAGTGCTTTGGGATAGTTAAATATGCCTTTCAAAAGCTAAACTGAGTATTAAGTACAAAAACATTGCTAAAAAAAGAAAAGGCTACTGAACTGTTAGGCGATATATGTCCTTCTATATGGCAGTGAATGCTGGGCAATTCTTCAAAAATGAAAAAAGTGACTTGAAATAACAAAAATGAAGTTCTACAGAAGGATGCTGAGGATTCGATAGACAGAACAGGTGAATAACGATGAAGTTTTAGGGAAAATGAAACTGTTGCAAAACATCAAAAATGTCTCATATGGAAGGAACAGCTGAAATTTCTGGGACATAATGAAGAAAGAGGGCTTGGAAAATCTGATACTCACAGGACAGATTGAAAGCAAGAGAGACAGGGGAAAACAATGCATAACCTACTTAAAATAAGAAAGAGACAGTTGAACTTTCTAGGGCACATAATGAGGAAAAAGGGCTTGGAAAATCTGATACTCACAGGACAGATTGAAGGCAAGACGGACAGAGAAAAACAACGCATAACCTACTTAAAATGATAAATAGACAGTTGAAATTTTTAGAGCACCAAATGAGGAAAGAGAGCTTGGAAAATTTGATACGCAGAGGGCCGAATGAAGGCAAGAGGGACAGAGGAGAACAACGCACAACCTGCTTAAAATAAAAATGAGGTAGTTGAAATTACTAGGGCACATAATGAGGAAAGAGGGCTTGGAAAATCTGATACTCACAGGACAGATTGAAGGCAAGACGGACAGAGGAAAACAACGCATAACCTACTTAAAATGAGAAATAGATAGTTGAAATTTTTAAAGCACCTAATGAGCAAAGAGAGCTTGGAAAATCTGATACGCAGAGGGCCGAATGAAGGCAAGAGGGACAGAGGAAAATATCGCATGACCTGCTTTAAATGAGAAAGAGTGAGTTGAACAGGCTGGCCAACTCTCCACATTACTCATACTGGTTTTATATCCTCACATGACTGGGTTCTGAATGAATTTGTGGTTGTTTTTCATGCATTCCTTTGTATTAGGGTGTCTAATTTACTAATTAGAACACATCTGTGGCACAAATTTGTAACTAGTGCGTGTGTGCGCGTGTTTATATTTCATCATTCATATGAAGACCATTATATTGCTGAGCCCATCACATTTCAGAATATTATTAGGTGTTATTATGATGCAGAAATGATGTCAGTCAGTCAGTTAAGTGCCATACGTGATACATACTTGGGCGATCATGTCTCGAAAGAGACATGACTGACTGGGCAGAAGATTATCCCGCAGTAGGTTGCCATTGCTTTCTGCGATAGACTAGTTGCCGACCAAGGCTATAGAACCGAATCTGTCCTGTTATTTGGCTCATAGCTAGAGGGGAAAAAATGTATTATATTAATATGTAGTAATTAGTGGGGGATCGGTTTCCTATTGTTATGAAGTAATAAACTGATCCCTCACTTTATGACCAGAAGAAGCCTTAATCATTATTCCAACTATTATATTCAGTCAGTCAGTTAAGTGCCATACGTGAAACACGCTTGGGCGATCAAGTCTCGAAAGAGACATGACTGACTGGGCAGAAGATTATCCCGCAGTAGGTTGCCATTGCTTTCTGCGGTAGACTGGTTGCCAACCAACGTTATAGAACCCAATCTGTTCTGCTATTTAACCCATAACTGGAAGGAAGAGACGGATTAATACCTTTCCCAAGGGTATTTGCGCGTAAGTGAATACAATGGATTCAACTGGAATTCGAACTCGGCTCCCCGGAAAGACTAATAAATATGCTCCTTTTGTTGTATTTTGTTATTGAGAGCTGAAAAAGCTGACTTCTTTTAATGTGACCAACTTTCCCCATTTGTGGCCAAGTCTCCCCACTGAAGAGGCCATGTCTCCCCATGCCCTGGTCAACTCTCCCCATACATGACAAGTTTGGAATTTTGTTCTCAACTTTTTTTTACATACTTACATGAATAAAACTTGTTCCATATCATGAAAAATGTTTATGTGTGCAAATTTCCAGTTTGATAAGACCAATCACCTCAACACTAGTGAAAGAAAAAGAAAAAAGGAAGATTTTGTGGCCAACTCTCCCCACCCTCCCCTATATACTGACTGACTAGAAATGTGTGTAAAATAGTCAGTGGTGCTCCTCTATTTTAACCTTATGCCAGAACTAGTAGTCTAAAGGTACTTGATCGCCTACCACCTTGAACACGCTGGTCTCTTGTACTTTAATTGATGAGAACCTTGTGCCATACAGTGTTTCTTAGTAAATAATGATTTAAAGAGAAGAAATCTTTTCTTTTTTCCGCAACGAAATAAACACTTTATTTTTCTGTCACGCAAATTTATGAAAATCCAGAAAACTATTCATGTCAACATATACGAGAAGCTGAAGTCGAATGACGTGATACAAGAAAAAATAGACAAAAAAATTGATATGCAGAAGATGACGGTTTTTCGACGTCATCGTCTTCAACTTCTGTCATTTTAAAAGACTCCGAGATTAAAAGAAAAAAGAGGAATCCTATTATAAACGAAAAAATTAAATGGTAGCTGTCCGCAGTATAAGCTATTTTCTTAACTAGTTATGAAATCATAAGAATTAGATCAGAGTGAAAATGTTTTTAAAAAAAAAAGACGAAAGAAAATTTAAAACCTTTTTCTTTTTTTTAAATATAAAAGAAGAAACAACAACAACAACAACAACAACAAATATGGTGGAAACCAATAAGGAAAGATAAGCTGACATGCTCAATCTCCAAACCGGAAGTTCCGTGAACATGCGATAACGCATGTGCAGAAAAGTTAGACTTAAAACAGCTATCATTTTTTTTATTGATAATAATCTAAAAATATGACGGCTGTTAAAAAAGAAAACTTTTAGAAAGTTTGATCTTCCATATTGATATATATGGCGGACCTGAAGGAGACTACGACCACATTTAAATTTGTTGTTTTTCATTTTTTTTTATTTACTTTTTTCAATGCAATCTTATCGATTACACCATAAACTTTCCGACTGACAAAAAAAATTTGGAAAAATTTCAATATTTGAACAATTTTAGGGGGGGGTCATTTTTTCATACAACCTTATAGTAAATCAATCCTCCATTTTGGAGCCACTAGCCGGTGCGACATTGCCACCACCTGTAAATTGGTTGTGTATCAATTTTTTTTTTACTTTTTTTCAGTGCAATCTTATTGATTAAACCATAACTTTCCGATTGACAAAAATATCTGTAAAAATTTCAACATTTTAACAATTTTAGAGGGGGACTCAATGTTTCATACAACCTTATAGTAAATGGATCCTGTGCAATTAAAATTTTTGCTTGCGCATATTCAACAACTGAATCCTTTGCGAAATTTTTGAATAAAGCCATTCTTGGAGTTTCCGAGGAGGATGCCTTCGTAAGTACTGAAGAAAACTTGAAAAAGACAAAAACAAGAGCAACACCTCGTCCTAAAAAACCAAAAGAAAGCGACCCCAACGCGAGTGGTTCCAAAATAGAGGATCGATTTACTAAAACGTTCTCTGAGAAAGCGAGTCCCCCCCCAAAAAAAATTGTTTAAATATTGAAAATGCTTTTGATAATCGGAAACTTAATGTAATAACCGATAAGACTGCGCTGAAATAAATGAAAAAAAAATGAAAAACAACAAATTTAAAGATGGTGGTAGTCTCCTTCAGGTTTGTGAGTGGTTCCAAAATGGAGGATCGATTTACTATAACGTTGTATGAGAAAGTGAACTTCCTCCAAAATTGTGTAAATATTGAAATTTTTTCAAAGTTTTTTTTTTATAATCGGAAACTTTATGTAATCACCGATAAGACTGCGCTGAAGAAAGTAAAAAAAAAACAAACCAAAAAAAAAAAAACAAATTTAAAAGTGGTTGTAATCTCATTCAGGTCCTGCCATATATTTTTTTATTTACAATGACCACCAAGCCGTCTTTGTTATACTATATACATACCGTTCTGTTATTTAACCCATAGCTTTAGGGAGAGAAGGATTAATACATTTCCCAAGGGTATTTTTGCGTAAGTGAATCCAGGGCATTCAACTGGATTTCGAACTCGGCTCCCCGATTTCGCGTTCCATGCACCAAAACGCACATCCCTATTTTTCATTACCACTTAAATATTGCTATCCTTGTTTCCATTAAACCTAAGTCATTCTTCTTCTTCTTCTTCTTCTTCTTCTATGTACCATGTTCCTTCAGGACGTAGGCGATCATGCCCTTCCACATTCCCTGTCCCTAGTGGCTCTTAGCACGCTTTTTCTTGTCATCCCACCCAAACCCAGATCTTTTATTTATTTGCTCAAGCCCGTCAAGTAAGTCACGCGTTGCTATCCCCTATCTCTCTTTCTAGCTATCTGACCTGTGAGTATCAGATTTTCCAAACCCTTCTTTCTCATTACATGTTTCAGAAACATCACTGGTTTCTTTCTGATGTTAAATATTAGTTTCCTTTTCGTTTAAATCCTCTCCAAAACCTCATCGTTGCTCACATGTTCGGTCCGTGATATCCTCAACATCCTTCTGTAGAACCACATTTCAGTCTCTCCTTCATCTTTGGGGAGATTGTCTAGCATTCACCCGATCATTAAAATTCTACAAAATTCACGAGTCAACATTTTAATCCACAAGGTTATTGTATTGTGGCGTGGGGCTTAGATGTTAAAAGGAACAGTTGATTTAACAGAGCTATGGAGATTAATGGGGTACCTCAGGCGTGGTATAATGGTTAGCAAGCTCGTCTCGCTGGCATCATTATAATTGAGTAGTGGGTTCGTTCTTCACTGGCTACGCCTTACTTTCGGCCGTGTGTTACGTCCAAGTTACGCTTAGAAAATCACCTTCCTCCAGGTTTGGGGTTTGGGCGCAGGGCTAACAACCCTTCCCCATAAAAAAAACAGTTTGTGACGGAAACAGCAAAAACGCCGCCCTACACACCATTGGTTGTAACGGATGATTTATTTATTTTATTGTTCATTTGATCTTGAAACAATTAATACACATTTCACAAGTTTTCGTTTATCCTCGACACAAGTAAATAAAAATGCATTCAGATTCCGTCTCTCTGCCTTCGGGTGAAGAGGAACCCAGATGAAACTCTGACTTAGAGGTCATAGCTTAAGAGTTCGGACTTCCTACGATAATAAACGACTTTGCGTTCCATCTGACCTCAGTGGGGTAAATATCCAGATTTTTTTTCTTTTCTTATGAGAAAGAGTGACAGGTGATGGGGCGTCAGGAAGTGAGTAAAAGAAGGATGAGTATGGCCATAAAGTGAGGGATCAGTTTATATATTGATTGTTATGTAGGATTGATCCCTCACTTTATATCCACAGTTATAATTGTATAGAATTTTTTTTTATATCAACCCAAGGAAGGTATTTTACTGCCACTCTTTTGTAGGGAGTTACATAGGAGAAAAGTTATGAGAAAGAGTGACATGTTATAGGGGGTGTCAGGAAGTGGGTAAACGAAGGATGACTGTGGTCATAAAGTAAGGGATCAGTTTATATATTGATTGTAATGTAGAATTGATCCCCCATTTTATATCCACATAATTATATAGAATTTTTTTTATAATCATATCACACCAAGCAAGACATTTTACTGCCACTGTTTTGCAGGGGATTACATAGGAGGAAAGTGATGAGAAAGAGTGACAGGTTATAGTGGTGTCAGGAAGTGGGTAAGAGAAGGAAGACAATACTGATGAGAATGGGATGGATGGCGAAAGTAGCATAAGAGAGGGAGGATGCAGGTTAGTCAGAAAGGAGATGGCTATCGACTTTGCATTTAAATTCTTGGAGATTGTAGCTGTCGGGGAAGCAAGTACATGGAAGGGAATTCCACAGGCGGGAAGTGCGAGAAAAGAAGCTGCGGGAGTAGAATTTGCGTTTACATTATAGATGTAAGGAAAAGTTTATTTTATTTATGATGATTAATTGAAGAGCAAAAACACATCACTCATTAAATCCTGAGCCTTACTAATAAAACAACTTTTAGGCAAAATTCCACTTTATTCGTCAACATAGTCTCCTTTTTTTTTCTTTTTTTTTTTTATAGAACAAATTTATAATTTACCAAATATTACCAACAATACATTTTTGAAGAAAAAATTATTGCCATAACACTCTTTGGAATGAAAGAAAAAATATTCTCAGCAAAATATTTTTGAATACAAAACTCAAAAACATTTTCAGTTTTCTAAAATAAATAAGAATAAAAACAAAAAAAAATTAATTAAAATATGACTAAATAAGCTTTCGATATAACTTCATCATTGGAGCCAAATCTCTTTCCCTGAAACATTCTTTTGAGGTCTGCAAACAGCCAGTAGTTGCTGGAGGCCAAGTGTATAATTATAAAGTGTATAATTTCATGTGTGACAACCTAATACCAATATTAATAATTGCAGGTCACAAGAGATGAAACAATATGCAACAGAAATTTATTTGGAATGATGCTCTATAAAAGTCAATGAACATAATATCTCTTTTGTTTAACAACATTGAATCTGGGTCCCAATCTTTATTTAATTACCAGTTTACCCTTGTCGTCAGAAATGATGGCAAAATATTTTATAGGATCATTAGCTATTTCTTTATAGGTTATTCCTCCTGCTGGATATATATATAAAAACACATCACTCAATAAATCCCAGGTTTAACTAATAAAACAACAACTTTTAGGCAAAATTCGACTTTATTCGTCAACATAGTCTCTTTCTAGGTTGATACACTGATTCCAACGCTTCTCTAACAATTTGATGTCTTTTTTGTAGAATGACCTGTCTTTCGTCTCAAAATACGCCTCAGTTTTCGATATAGAATAGGCTGGATGTGAAAGCAATTCAAAGTGCAATTCATGTAGATTTGCCATCATTGCAATCCAACTTGTGACATAGTGCATTGTTTTAGATAAAGATCACTTTTTCTTCATTTGTGGCTGTTTTTTTGGTGATTTCTTCCTTCAAGCACATGTTTGCACATAAGGCCAGCATGCCAAACCCGGTCAAGTGATTTTGAGGTATCAGGTGCAGAAGCTCAGACTCTGCTGTTCTTATCAAGAGCCTTGTGTGTGTGTGTGTGTGTGTGTGTGTGTGTGTGTGTGTGTGTGTGTGTGTGTGTGTGTAATATATATATAAAAACACATCACTCAATAAATCCCGGGCCTAACTAATATAACGACAACTTTTAGGCAAAATTCAACTTTATTCGTCAACATAGTCTCCTTCTAGGCTGATACACTGATTCCAACGCTTCTCTAACAATTCGATGCATTTTTTTAAATTTTAAATAGATAACATTTTCGTTTCAGATATCATATTAGCCGTATGACTCATGACTTTCAAAAGAGGCACTATTACGCAAGGAATGGAGTTCATATACCCCAGTGATTGTATTAAAGATTTCGGTACGAAATTCCTAAGGCCGGGGCGTACAACGGCCGAAACGTCATACAAATGGCAACAAAGATTAGGAGGACATAATTCCGAACGATGTAAATATACTCTTTCCGCTGACACCTTCTTTCCTTTAATCACCCGAATCAGAGTTAAAGTAATTTTTTGAAGTTTCATTGAGTGAATTGAAGAATTTAAAGTGATTCCTTGAAAAAATATAATTTCTGTTTTCTAAGCTGGACCGATCCTGGGTATGACGGTAAACTGCATCCGGCAACAAGGCCTCTGAGGTGTATTTTGAGACCAAAGACAAGTCATTCTACAAAAAAGGCATCAAATTGTTAGAGAAGCGTAGGAATCAGTGTATCAACCTAGAAGGATACTATGTTGACGAATAAAGTTGAATTTTGCCTAAAAGTTGTTGTTTTATTAGTTAAACCTGGGATTTATTGAGTGATGTGTTTATATATATATATATCCAGCAGGAGGAATAACCTATAAAGAAATAGCTAATGATCCTTGTAATTGCTGTTATTCTCAGGTCCATTCCTGACCCGGAGTGGTAGCACCCGTTAGGGCCCCAGCTATGGGCAAATAATTAACTCGGGTCCAAACACTAGGAAAGTATAAAAATACACTTTTATAGAAAAATATACATTTTTGAAGGAACAATTATTGCGGTAACACATTTTGGAATGAAAGAAAAAATATTCTCAGCAAAATATTTTTGAATACAAAACCCGAAAACATTTTCAGTTTTCTAAAATAAAAAATAATAAAAACAAAAAGAAATTCATTAAAATCTGACTAAATTAACTATGGGGCCTCGACTCCAGCCATTTTCTCATTGACGGGATGTGATTTCTCTTTGTCGCTTCTGCAAATATTTTCATGTCTTCTGCTCCGCCGCACTTGGGTCACTGGCGCCACCTTCACGAGAACTTATTTTGCAATCAGAGTGGCAACAAGGTCCCAACCCTTTTACAGTTAAATCGACCAAATTCTTCTCCTCAGCTTCTTTTCTCGCACTTCCCGCCTGTGGAACTCACTTCCATATTCTTGCTTCCCTGACGGGTACAACAATGTCAATACTCATCTCTTAACCCCTTGACTCCAGTTCTTTCTACATTACCCTGTATATCTTTTCTTTCTCTCTACCTTTGCAACTGTCATCACACCTGTATTCCCATCCTTCTTTTGCTCATTTCTTTGACTCCTTCTGTAACTGCTTCGTCTTTCTCCTCACTCTCCTCCTATCTAATCTTTCTCTCTTATGTAGGCCCCTGCGCATCAATCTTTCGACATCACCCTGTATATCATTTCCTTTCTCTCCATCTTTTCAACTGTCATCACACCTGTATTCCCATCCTTCTTTTGCTCATTTCTTTGACTCCTCCTGTAACTGCTTCGTCTTTCTCCTTACTCTCCTCCTATCTAATCTTTCTCTCTTATGTAGGCCCCTGCGCATCAATCTTTCGACATCACCCTGTATATCTTTTCCTTTCTCTCCATCTTTGCAACTGTCATCACACCTGTATTCCCATCCTTCTTTTGCTCATTTCTTTGACTCCTCCTGTAACTGCTTCGTCTTTCTCCTTACTCTCCCCCAATCTAATCTTTTACTTTTTAGTAGCCCTCTGTGCATCAGTGGCGTTGGAAGAAACGATTAAAAAATAAAGTAAAAAAACTGAACAATAAAATATACCATTTTGGCATTAAATAACCCTATTAAACAAAACTCAAATTCAAACTCTACCATGGACCAGGGATCCTTTTATTTTTGAGCTGGATGGCCAAGTATCCCTCCGTAGGAACTAACTTCAAAATCCGCACAGACCGAATTACCGAATGTAATTTCTCCTTTCATCCAAAAGTAGTCGGAAGCACCTTTAACTAATCTTAAATGTTTAACTCAGTGGTGATGTCGCACTGCTGTCTTTCCCATTGGGAACCTTTCCGAAACCAACGAAACCTCGTCCAAATTTGATTCACTTTAAATTCTCTTCTTGGTAATATGATTGGAAACTCTATCGTCAACCTGTTTTTCCAAAATTTCTTTTAATATGATAATGCCAAAAAGGGAATTGTTTTTCAGTATACAACCGAAAAATCCTTCTCTTCTTTTATAACGATTATCCTGAAAATGATGCATCGGGAAAATATCCTATAACGCCTGCTTTTGCGTTCATGTCCATTATTTTTGCTTGTATTTTATTAAGATCTCTTAGACTCTCGTTTGGAAACCAAGGGCGATTTATATTGGCGCTCGACACAATATTCCTCGTATTTATAAAAGTAATAACATTGTTGGGTTTGCAGGATATTTTTGGTTAGATTTCCGGTGTTAAATATGGATCCCATTGCATTGTTTCGCGTCGGGAAAGATTTTTATTTTTATTTTTTATCTCGATTAGATATTAAAGGACAAAGTCAGAGGATGTCAGCAACCTTCATCAAATTATTCGACTTGAGGAAAGAGTTTATAACAATAAGGAAATGAAGAGAGGGTGAGTGAAAAGAAAACAAAATAAAAATGAAATAATTAGAAATAAGAGAAAAAGATAAAGAAAGAATTAAATAATTGATGGAAGAAAAGAAAGAAAAAGGAAGGAAGGAAGGAAGGAAGGAAGGAAGGAAGGAAGGAAGGAAGGAAGGAAGGAAGGAAGGAAGGAAGAAAATTAATAAATAACGACTGAAATTGTTGCAGCAAGAAAATAAAAATAAAAAAATGAATGAAGAAAGAAAGAAGCAATAAAAAAAGAACGAACGAATGAAATAAAAAAGGAAGAAAGGAAGCAAGGAAAGAGGAAGAAAAAAAGGCCCAATAAAATAAATGAATGAAGCAATAAAAAGTGGGAGGAATGACAATTAAATAGATAAAGAAACACGAGAAGAAAGAAAGAAAATGAAAGAAGGAATGAAAAGAGAACGGAGCGGTTAAAACAAATTTTAAAAACTATGTAAAGCAAAGAAAATAAAGAGCCAATTTATGAAAAGAAAGAAAGAAAGAAAGAAGGACTGGAAGAAAGAAAGAAAGAAAGAAAGAAGGACTGAAAGAAAGAAAGAAAGAAGGACTGAAAGAAAGAAAGAAAGAAAGAAAGAAAGAAAGAAGGACTGAAAGAAGAACGGAACGATTAAAAAAAAAACAAAGAAGTATGTAAAATAAAGAAAATGAAGAACCAGTGATGAAAAATAAAAAAGAAAGAAAGAAAGAATAGAAGGACTGAAAGAAAGAAAGAAAGAAGGACAGAAAGAAAGAAATAAAGAAAGAAAGAAGGACTGAAAGAAAGAAAGAAAGAAAGAAAGAAGGACTGAAAGAAAGAAAGAAGGACTGAAAGAAAGAAAGAAAGAAAGAAAGAAAGAAAGAAGGACTGAAAGAAGAACGGAACGATTAAAAAAAAAACAAAGAATTATGTAAAATAAAGAAAATGAAGAACCAGTGATGAAAAATAAAAAAAGAAAGAAAGAAAGAATAGAAGGAAAAAAAGAAGAAAAAAGAAAGAAAGAATAAAATGAAATAAAGAAAAAGAATAGAAGGAGGCAAGGAAAGAAAAAGAAAGAAAGAAGAATGAAGAAAAAGTAAAGAATAGAAGGAAAGAAAAAAAGAATAGAAGGAAGCAAGGAAAGAAAAAATGAAAGAAAGAAAGAAGTATGTAAAATAAAGAAAATAAAGAGCCAATGATGAAAAATAAGAAAGAAAGAAAGAAAGAAAGAAAGAATGAGAAGAAATAAGGAATGAAAGGAGAACGGAATGATTAAAAAAAAACAAAGAAGTATGTAAAATAATGAAAATAAAAAACCAATGATGAAAAATAAGAAAGAAAGAAAGAAAGAAAGAAAGAAGAAAAAAGAAAAGACAAAGAAAGAAAAAAGAATGAAAGGACAACGGAACGATTAAAAAAAGAAAAAAGAAGGAAAGAAGTATGTAAAATAAAGAAAATAAAGAACCAATGATGAAAAATAAGAAACAAAGAAACAAAGAAAAAAAAACAAAAAGAACGAAAGAAAGAAAAAAAGAAAAAAGAAAGAAAGAAAAAAGAAAGAAAGGTAGACGGAAAGAAATCAAATCAGAAAGAAAGAATAAATTAAAAAAAATAAAGAAAGAAATAAGAAAAAAAGATAGAAAAAAAGAAAAGAAAAAGAAAGAAAGAAAGGTAGACGGAAAGAAATCAAATCAGAAAGAAAGAATAAATTAAAAAAAATAAAGAAAGAAAAAAAGAAAAAAGAAAGACAGAAAGAAAGAAAGGAAAAAGAAAGAAAGAAATCAAATCAGAAAGAAAGAATAAATAAAAAAATAAAGAAAGAAAGAAAGGAAAAAGAAAGAAAGAAAGGTAGACGGAAAGAAATCAAATCAGAAAGAAAGAATAAATAAAAAAATAAAGAAAGAAAGAAAAAAGAAAAAAGAAAGAAAGAAAGAAAGAAAGGAAAGAGAAAGAAAGAAATCAAATCAGAAAGAAAGAATAAATAAAAAAATAAAGAAAGAAAAGAAAAAGAAAGAAAGAAAGAAAGAAAGAAAGGTAGACGGAAAGAAATCAAATCAGAAAGAAAGAATAAATTAAAAAAAATAAAGAAAGAAATAAGAAAAAATGATAGAAAAAAAGAAAGGAAAAAGAAAAAGAAAGAAAGGTAGACGGAAAGAAATCAAATCAGAAAGAAAGAATAAATTAAAAAAATAAAGAAAGAAAAAAAGAAAAAAGAAAGAAAGAAAGAAAGAAAGAAAGGAAAAAGAAAGAAAGAAAGGTAGACGGAAAGAAATCAAATCAGAAAGAAAGCATAAATAAAAAAAAATAAAGAAAGAAAAAAAGAAAAAAGAAAGAAAGAAAGGAAAAAGAAAGAAAGAAATCAAATCAGAAAGAAAGAATAAATAAAAAAATAAAGAAAGAAAGGAAAAAGAAAGAAAGAAAGAAAGGTAGACGGAAAGAAATCAAATCAGAAAGAAAGAATAAATAAAAAAATAAATAAAGAAAGAAAGAAAGAAAGAAAGGAAAAAGAAAGAAAGAAAGAAAGAAAGGTAGACGGAAAGAAATCAAATCAGAAAGAAAGAATAAATAAAAAAATAAATAAAGAAAGAAAGAAAGAAAGAAAGGAAAAAGAAAGAAAGGAAAAAGAAAGAAAGAAAGAAAGGTAGACGGAACGAACTCCAATCCGAAACAAAGAATTAAAAGAGAAGCTAAAAGGACTGAAGAAGAATTAAATTACAAATTCTTAAGCAATAAAAAAATTGAAAATCTAAGTTAAAGTTCAAAGTTTTTAACAAATTAATAAAAAAAAAGAAGGTAAGTGGGGAAAAGTGAGGTAAGTGAATTGCGAACCACCCACCGTTACTTACAGAGCATTTGTTTCTGACGAACAAAGCGAGGTTGCGTTGTGACCTTACATTTCAGGAGATTTCCTCTCTACAATCTTCAACTTCCTCCTACCGCCATTTAGTTCCGCATTTTTCTGTAATAATAAAAATATTAATAGAAATATAAGGAAGGGCCCCAAAACCTCTTTACACGATTCTTCTTCTTCTCTGTCCTTGTCCTTTGAGAATGTAGGCGATCATGTCCTTCCGCCTCTCCTTATTCCTGGTGGCTCTGAGCACGCTTTCTCCTGTTACACCACCAAAAACCCCGCTCTCCCATCCACTAGCTCAAGCCCATAAATCTAGAATATAAATGTATAGAAACTAGAATGGCAACAAAATGAGAGATCAGTTTATATATTGATTATAATATAGAATTGATCCCCCATTTAAACCCACACTAGAATTTCTTATAAACAGTTGGCATATATATTCTTCTTCTATGTGCCTTGTCCTTTCAGATCGTAGGCGATCATGGCTCTCCACGTCTTCCTATTCCTGGTGGCTCTGAGCACACTTTTTTCTGTAACACCACGCAACCCTCGTTCCGTCATCCACCTAATCAGGCCCTTCAAATATGTTATCCACTGCTTTCCTGTCTCTTTGTCCCTCTATCTGGCCTGTTAGTATCAGTTCCTCCAAGCCCTCCTTCCTTTTGCATGTCCCACTAACTTTATTTGTCTCTTCCCGATGCTCAGTATTGATTTCTTTTTTGTTTCCATCCTTTTCAAAACCTCATCATTGCTCACATGCTCGGTCTACGATATCCGCAGCACCCTTCTGTAGAACGACATTTCAACTGCTTCCATTTTTTCCTTCATCTTTGAGTATATTGTCCAGCATCCACTGCCATATTGAAGAACTAACATTACATAGCAATTTAGTATTCTCTTCTTTGTTTCCAGTGAAAGTTTCCAGTCTCTTAATACTTTACTTAGATTTTGGAACGCGTCATTCACCATGCCAATTCGCCTTCGCATCTTTGTGTCGCATTTTCCGACTTCTTTTAAAAACACTTCCCAGGTAATTTTTTACCTTTTTGATTTTAGTATCTCCTAACTGTACTTGACATTTTTAGTTGTGCTTTTTGCTGGTCACCATGTATTCGGCTTTCTTGCAGTTTATTTGTAGTCCTTTTTTGTCACCCTCTTCAGTCATCTTATGTAGGAGGTCTTGTAGTTTTCTTTCCGCGTCTGCAATCAGCACTATCTCGTCTGCAAACCGTATGTTATTCAAATTGTGGCCTATTTGAACCTGGTAAATAGCCAGGTTCTTGTATTCTGATCTTTGAGATAGACACATTTCAGACGACCGTAACACAACATTCCATTCTTTTCTGTGCAAATTGGCTTTAGGATCGACGTCTCACTTCAACAGAAAGAAAAAAAAGCAACACAAAAAACAGAATTAAGAAGCGTGGTTTTAGTGACAAGAAAAAAAACTGGGCCCTATAAAATTTATTTTCATTGATTTTAAGATATGCCTTTCTGTGTTCGTTTTGCCAGCATTTATATATTATTGCCTTCCTAAAAAAATCATTTGTTTGTTCAGAGTCAATAATCAGTCCGGCTTGGAAAATCATGTCTCGAAAGAAAGATTTTACCGCAGAAGGTTGACATTATTTTCTGCGATAGACTGGCTGCCAGCCAAGGCTACTGAACCCTGTCTGTCCTGATATTTTAATCCTTATCTGGATGGAGAAGAGATGGGATAATACCTTTGTCGAGAGTATTTACGCGTAAGTGAAAGCAAAAAGTTCAAGTGCAATTCGAACTCGACTCTCCAACGTCTTGTTCTGAGACGATAACCACTGCATCACAACGCACATCCGGGAGTCATAGATACAAAATCCAATTACGAACATTGATCATCAAATAACGAAGTGTAGGCAAAATTTATAAAATTAGCGCATTATAGTTTTTGTCTAGATTTAATATTTCTTTATCTTTTCATCAACAGTGGGTCTTAGGCGGAAAAAGAGAAAGGATGCTTTCTTTCAGAACTACGAGGGTCATTCAATAAATAAGATGAATTTTTCGGGATAAGGACTCCTACGAGGGTCATTCAATAAATAAGGTGAATTTTAGGTATAAGAACTCCTACGAGGGTCATTCAATAAATAAGGTGAATTTTAGGTATAAGGACTTCTACGAGGGTCATTCAATAAATAAGGTGAATTTTAGGTATAAGGACTTCTACGAGGGTCATTCAATAAATAAGGTTAATTTTTCGGGATAAGGACTTCTACGAGGGTCATTCAATAAATAAGGTTAATTTTTCGGTATAGGGACTTCTACGAGGGTCATTCAATAAGTAATATAAATTTTTCGGTATAAGGACTTCTACGAGGGTCATTCAATAAATAAGGTGAAATTTTCGGTATAAGGACTTCTACGAGGGTCATTCAATAAGTAATATAAATTTTTCGGTATAAGGACTTCTACGAGGGTCATTCAATAAATAAGGTGAACTTTTCGGTATAAGGACTTCTAACACAAAAAGAAGCTTACTTTTTCGTTTATTTCTTTTTCAAAGGGATTTAAATTTTTTTGCAATTTGAAAAAAAAACTTTGAGAGCTTTTTGAGATTAACAAAGATGGCCGACCAAGGAGCATGCTCCAAGGTTGAACAGAGTTCAGTTATCAAGTCTTTGGTTGCTGAAGGGTGCAAACCAGTTGAAATTCATAGGAGAACGTCAACTGTGTATGGTGCCACATGTTTCAGAGAAAATATGTCTACATGTGGGCTAAATTGCTTAAAGAAGGACAGAGCAGTCTTGAGGATGAAGACGGGCCTGGAAGGCCTACAGAATTAAGGTCTCCTGAAGTGATCGAATCAGTTAATGACCTCATTCAATCTGACAGAAGGGTGACAGTGGATGACATTTCGAGGACTTTGAGCCTATCTGTTGAAAAAAACGCAGTGGTCATCAGTCACATGGGGTCGTCTTGCCTCAAGACAACGCAAGGCCTCACACAGGAGCCCAAACGGTACAGACCATCAACGAGCTGGGCTAAGAACTGCTCTCTCATCCCCCTTACAGCCCAGACCTTGCCCCTTCAGACTTTCACCTGTTTGGTCCCTTGAAAGCGTTCACGAGAGGCACGAAGTTTGAAAGTGACGATAAATTCAAAAGTGCTGTGAGCGATTGCCTGAGACATCAGTCCAAAGGTTTTTACCCTGAGGATACCGAGCTTGTGCACAGATGAGTGTTGTGACACTGCTGGGAGACTAGGTTGAAAAATAAAAAAAGTAAGCTTCTATCTGTATTAGAAGACCTTATACCAAAAAATTTCACCTTATTTATTGAATGACCCTCGTAGAAAAGAATGAATGAATGAATGAATGAATGAATGAATGAACGGAGAAAAAAATGGAGTCGATGAAAAAGGAAGGATTAATAATATAAATCAAAAAGTTGAACTGAGCTTGACCTTTGGTTAACGGCATATCAACTTCTGTAGGTCATTTAATGTGGGGTGTAAAGTTATTTATTTAATATTCAGTTATAGTGAGAAGGGTGATTTAGTCAGAATTTAATGAAAAAATTTGTTTTTACTCTTTTTTTTTATATTTAAAAAAAAACTGAAAATATCTTCTAGTTTTGTATTCAAAAATGTTTTGCTGAGAATATTTTTTCCTTCAAAAATGTGTCATAGTAATAATTTTTTGTTCAAAAATGTATTTTTGGCAATAAATAATGTATATTTTTCTATAAAAGTTTATTTTTATGTATATATTTCTATAAAAGTGTATTTTTATATTTACATAGTGTTTTGACTCCAGTTTGTGGGTTAACTATTTACCCATAGCTGGGAGCCTAACAGGTGCTACCACTCCCGGTCAGGATGGACCTGGTAACAACAACAATTGAGAGATAGGTCCATGCTTTTCACTACTTTTCAATCAGAGGCCATGCTGCCGGATGTAATTTACCGTCATGCCCAGGACTTGAAAATGTCAAAGAAAGGTGAATACAATAAAGTTTTAAGTGGAAAATGAAAGAAAACAGAAATAAATTGAAACAAGAGCGTGAAGATAAGGAAAGAATTCATTGGTTGTTTTTTTACGGCCGATCAACTTGTTGCAGGTTATTTAAAGCCTGAGAATATTACAGAGTAATATGTTTTTGGTATGGAGATATAATAATAACTTTCATTCATACATATCCTACTGAAATTATTTGTAGAGGAAAGTTGGATTCATGACTTTTCCGAGATTATTTGCGAGTATCTGAATCTAACGAACACGACTGGAATTAGAACTCTACTCTCCAATGCGGTTAAACATTACACCAACCACATGTACAACCTTACATCACCTGCAGGCACCTGTCAAGATACTGACCATGCTCAAAGTTTCTTAACACCGACGCTCATTCAACAATCGGTGTTTCAATATAATATGACCGGAAGCCAAGTGAAGATGTTTAGGATATGAAACAAATGTAGTTGTGAAAGAAAGAAAGAAAGAAAGAAAGAAAGAAAGAAAAAAAGAAAGAAAGAAAGAGAGAGAGAGTGAAAAAAGAAAGAAAAAAGAAGGAAAGAAATAAAAAAGAAAAAATAAATAGAAAGAAAAAAGAAAAAAGAAAGAAAAAAGAAAGGAAGAACTGTAAAAAGAAATAAATAAAGAAGAAACTGTTAAAAGAAAGAAAGACCTGTGAAAAAAAGAACTGTAAAAAGAAAAAGAAAGAAAGAACGAAGAAAGAAAGAAAAAAGAAAGAAAGAATGAAAGAAAGGACTGTAGAAAGAATGAAAGAAAGGACTGTAAAAAGAAAGAAAGAATGACTTGTGAAAAAAAAGATAGAACAACGAAAAAGAAAGAAAGAACTGTTAAAAGAAAAACTGTAAAAGAATGAAAGACAGAAAGAAAGACTTGTGAAAAGAAAGAATCAAACAAAGTAAAACAGATAAATAATAAAAAGAAAGTAGAATGAATGCAGAAGAATAAACGTAAAAAAAAAAAAAAATCCAAAAAGCGCAAAGATAAATCATAAAGTATAATGCCCACTCCTCCAACACAACACAGAAAGAAAGAATTGTGGAAACAGAGAAAAAAGAAAGAAAAAAGAAAAAGAAAAAAGAAAAGAAAAAAAGGACCATGAAAAAGAAAAAAAGAAAGAAAAAATAAAGAAAGAAAGAAAGAAAGAAGAAAAGAAGAAAGATACAACCAGGAAAAAAAGAAAGAAAGAAAGAAAGAAAGAAAGAAAGAAAGACAGAAAGAATACACAAACATTGAAAAAACAAGAAAAAATAATGAAAAAATATTGAAAGAAAGAAATAAAGAAAAAAGAAAGAAAGAAAAAATCAGGAAAGAAAGAAAAATGAAAGAAAGAATATATGAAGTATGAGAGAAATAAAGAATCAAAGAAAGAAGGAAAGAAAAAACAGACAGAGAAAGAACCAGTGAAAGAAACGAATGAAAAAAAGGAGAACCATGGAAAGAAAGAAAAAATTGAGGAAAGAAAAAAGAAAGAAAGACAGACAGACAGAAAGAAAGAAAGAAAGAAAGAAACAAACAAACAAACAAATAAACAAACAAAAACAATTGAAAAGACAGACAAAGAACCAGGGAAAGAAACGAATGAAGAAAAAAGAATCATGGAAATAAAAAAAAAGAGAAAGCAAAAACGAAAACGAAGGAAAGAATCAAGGAAAGAAAGAAAGGAAATAAAAGAAAGAAAAAATATGAAGAAAGAAAGAAAGAAAGAAAGAAAGAAAAAAGAAAGAAAGAAAAATGAACGAAAGAAAGATAAATGAAAGATATAAAGAATCAAACAAACAAATAAAAAACAACAAAAGAAACAGACAGAGAAAGAACCAGGGAAAGAAAAAATGAAGAATAAAGAACCATGGAAATAAAGAAAGAAAAGGGAAAGCAGAAAAGGAGAACGAAAGAAAGAACCGAGGAAAGAAATAAAAAAATAAAAGAAAGAAAGAAAATATGAAGATAGAAAGAAAGAAAAAATAAAAGAAAAATGAAAGAAAGATGAATGAAAGAAAGAAAGAAAGAAAGCATGAAGAATGAAAGAAAGAAAGTAACAAACAAACAAACAAGTAAAAAACAACAAAACAAACAGACAGACAGAGAAAAAACCAGGGAAAGAAAAAAATGAAGAAAAAAGAACCAGGGAAATAAAGAAAAGAAAGGGAAATCAAAAAAGAAAAACGAAAGAAAGAATCGAGGAAAGAAAAAAAAAAGAAAAAGAAACAAACAAACAAACAAACAAAAGTAAAATGACAGCAATAAAAAGAAAAAAAAAGAAAAAAGTAAGAAGTGCTCTTTCTGGAGTCATGTAAAATGAAATTACTTAAAAAAATACATTTCCGGTTAAACTAACAAAAATAAATATTATTCACAACAAAAAAATAAAAAAAACACAAATAAAGTCAGATATAAAGGCATTAGATTAGTTTGGTAAATGTTGAAGCATTTTGGTTACCCAATGAGGTTCGATCTTACTATGTTCAAAATAGTTTTTAATACGCGCTTACTCACCCCTCGCGCCCAAATAATATCTGCGGACAAGCAACGAAAAAAAAAATAGACCACGAAAAAAATGTCTACTTTTTCTTTTGCTTGACATAAAAGAACGTCATGGCAAGGGACTGATGAAAAATTCTAAAAGTCTTCGAAACCTCATTCGGGTTTCAATACAGGCTCCTCTGAAATATGCCGTAGTTATTTATTTATTTTATTTTTAATATGGCTGTTCGTGAAGTAATTATGTCAAAAAACATAATTGTGCTCGTTGGGATTAAGATGAAAACCAGCTCGGTGGAATGTACACTTCACACGCAGAGAGGCGATGTTCAACTTACGGCTGTTGGGGAGGGGCGGATGCGAACAGAAAGAGTGAAAAAAAAAAAAAAGAAAAAGGAAAAAGAAAAAACTGAAATTAATGAATAAATATAAAAAGAAAATCGTTTCGTTCGGTTAATTAACCAAATATCAATTATTAATATCAATTCCTTATGCGTTATTTTGTCATCTCGGCTTAGTGTAATGGATAACAAGCTTGTCTCGTTAGTAATCATAACAAGTGAGTTGGATCCTTACTAAGTGTTCCTTATTTTTGGCCTTGTGACACACTAAGCTGTTCTTATAAAATCACCTTTGAGCACTTCGAGGCGATGTAAAAGTTACCAAGCTTGTCTCGCTAGAATCAGGACAATTGAGTAGTGAGTTTAATGCTCATATATTTGGCCTTGTGCCACCTCTATGCTGCTCTTAGAAAATCACCTTTGAGCACTTCGAAGCGATGTAATGGTTCCCAAGCTTGTCACTCTATAATCAGAACAATTGAGTAGTGAGTTTAATGCTCATATGTGCCACATCTGAGCTGCTCTTAGAAAATCGCCTATGGGCACTTCAACGTAGCGTAGTGGTCAGCAAGCTTGTCTCGCTAGTAATCATAACAAGCGATTTCTTTTTTAATTGGGAGTCCCATACGCTTGACCTTGTGCCACATCTAAGCTGATTTTAGAAGATTACCTTCGATCACTTCAATGTGATATAATGTTTCGCAAGATGGTCTCGCGAGAATCAGAACAATTGTGTAGAGAGTTTAATGCTCATATTTTCGGCCTCGTTCCACATCTAATCTGAGCTTAGAATAGCGTTTTTGGCTTCTTTGACGTGGTGTAATGGTTAGCACGTTTGTCTTGCTAGAACTGAGTAGTGAGTTAGATCCTCACTGAGTGCGTATTACTTTTAGCCGTGTGCGAATCTAAGCAATGTTTAGAATATCACGACCCCTTTTCAGCCATTTAATGCTAAAATTTTATTTGCTTGGAGGGTTTGATAATTTTTTTGTTAAAAATAAATTGCTGATAATTTATTTTTTTTATAAAGAAAATATATTGGTGGTATTTTTAATGTTCTTATATTTTGACCCAAGTTTGGCCTTCACTATTTGCCTAAAACTGGGACCCAAACTGATGCTTCCACCTGAGTCTTGATGCACTTAAGAACAAAGCAATTAAGAGATCGTTCCGCTCTCATCAAAACCTCCAGCCTTGCTGCAGGATGTAGTTTATTGTTATACCCAGGACACAAATAAGAAAGTAAATTTTGAGTGTGAAGTCGTTTGCAAGAAAAAGTTAAGAATAAAAAGAAAAAAGAAAGAAAAAAATTATGAATGAAAGGAAGAAGAAAGAAAGAATGGCAGAAAGAAAGAAACCAAGAATAAAAGAAAGAAAAGAAAGAAAGAAGGAATAAAAAGTAAGAAAGAAAGAAAGAAAGAAAGAAAGGCAGAAAGAAAAAAAGAAAGAAAAATAGAAAGAAAGAAAGAAAGATAGAAAGGAAAAAGAGAAAATGAAAGAAATAATAAAAGAATGGAAACATGAATCAAATTAAGAAAGAAAGAATGAAAGAGTGAAAGAAAAAGGAGTGAAAATAAGAAAGAAACGAGGAAAAAGAGAAAGAAAGAAAGAATGGCAGAAAGAAAGAAAGAAAGAACGGAAAAATAATAAATGAAAGAAAGAATAAAAGAAAGGAAGCAAGAATCAAATTCAGAAAGAAAGAATGAAAGAGTGAAAGTAAAAAGTGAAAGAAAAAGGAGTGAAAAGAAGAAAGAAACGAGGAAAAAGAGAAAGAAAGAAAGAATGAGAGAAAGAAAGTATGAATAAAAGGAAAAAGAAAGAATGAATGGCAGACAGAAAGAGACCAAGAATAAAAGAAAGAAAGAAAGAAAGAAAGAAAGCGGAAAAAAGAAAAAATGAGAGATAGAATAAAAGGAAGGAAGTAAGAACAAATGAAGAAAGAAAGAATGAAAGAGTGAAAGAAAAAGGAGTGAAAAGAAGAAAGAAACGAGGAAAGAAAGAAAGAAAGAAAAAATGAAAGAAAGAGAGCAAGAGAGAAAAAAAATAAATAAAGTAAGTAAGAAAGAATGAAAACCGAATCCCTCTTCAACTTCAACAAGACGATTATATTCTGACGTCGCAACAAAAAATGAGAAGAACTGTTAACAGAATGAACTTTATTGCCTCCAAATAAGTCCTCGCAAAAACAATGTTTTTTGCAGCCATTATTTAGACCCTATTTTATATCTTTCCTTTCTCTCTTCCTCTTTTTGTTATAATGCCTTTCTATTTTCCACTCAAGTTTGGTGTTGTTCTGTTTTCTCTCGCCATGTCGCGTCACTGCTCTTTTACCCTTATTTTTTACAGAAGACAAATTATTGAGCACAAAAATTCAAAGAGTATAAAATCCCGCATAGTATGTATGCATTTAATAATTTCTTCTCCAAAGAATGAATGCTGGAATTTTTATGTTTTTTTGTTTCTCATATTATAAATCCTGTGCTAACTGTTTCTTCGCTCGCTTGTGGAACTCTCTTCCGGTTTCTTGATTTCCAGTCAAATTTGATCCTCAGAAATTTAAATGCAATGTCAGTCGTTATATTCTGCCTTATGAATTCCAGTTTTTTTTTATTGTTCTCTCTTCTAAATTCTGTTTTTTTCTTCTCATATAATTATGTTGTGGGGGCATTACTCACATATCAGAGTGAACTCATCCAGATTCTATTTAAGCCAGGAGACAGTACTTGGCGAGGGACTAAGTCGAATATCTGTAGTAGTAGCATTATATACCTTGTTCTTTTACTTTCTGTCTACCTTCGCAACTGTCTTCACCCCTGTGTTCACCTCCTTCTCTTGCCCTTTCTCTTTCACCTCCTGTAACTAGTTCGTCTTTCTCTTCACTCTTCTCCTGCCTAAACTTTCTTGTGCAGCCCCCTGTGCATCAGTGGCGATACTGTCTTGCTTGGGGTAAAGCGATTAAAAATATATATATATTATTATAAAACAATATTATATACAGTACTCTGCAAAAGTATTAAAACAAGAACTATTTTATCTTTTATGAGGCGTATTAATAGAAAATAAACAATTTAATTAAAGTAATTTTATTTGATTTACTCAACAAATTATCTAACAAGAAAAAAATAATTTAAAAGAAAATGAATATTTAGTATAATAGCCTTTTGCTTTGATCACAGCCTTCATTCTTTCAGGCATCGACATGGCAAGCTTCTTCAATGTATCTAATGGTATCTCCTGCCAAGCAGCTTGTATTTGTTCCGAAAGTGTGTCTTGCGAAGTAACATTAATTTTTTTTTTTTATCCAAAATATCCCATAGAGTAGTTTCAAAATAACTTGTTGTTGTGGGAGCATTACCCACATATCAGAGTGAACTCATCCAGATTCTATTTAAGCTAGGAGACAGTACTTGGCGAGGGACTAAGTCGAATATCTGTAGTAGTAGCATTATTGCGATACTTCAAGACTCTGCTAAGCGCTTATATTTGCTTGACTATCTGTATTTATTATATGTTGTATTGTACTTTGTATTGTTGTATATATATATATATATATATATATATATATATATATATATATATTAAAAAAGGATTAATTCAAAGATGTTGAATGGCCATTTCGATATGAAGATCCCCACGGGGGACGACACATCACCTCAGCAACAGAAAAAACCTTTCAGAAACTGGAGGAAAATTAGTCTACTTTTCCTTTTTAAATAGATTGCAAAGAAATTAAAAAATAAATAATAAAATAAAATAAAAATAAAAATAAAGGGAAAGAAAAAGAAAAAGAAAACGAAAAAGAAAAAGAAAAAGATAGAATAAAATCAAATAAATAAGAAAAGAAAAAAAAATTGACATAGTCTGGGTTCGCAAAAAAAAGGGAGAATGTAACTAAAAATTAACAGACAGCCGTGTTATATATTTGCTGTGTAATATTTTATTACATGGAGCTCTCTTCCTGTATCATTTTTTAATATTAAAATAAATTTTTAATATTAATTAGGATCGGGTTTTTTGGAATTTACCTTCCTGCTTTTTTCCCTTGGATTGAAGTATCTGAATTAAAATATATATATAACCCAATCCGTTGCGTTCGTGTTTTCTTTGAGTGGTCTTAAAACCAAGGCTACATCAAATTATAAGTCCTATGTTAGTTTATTCTATCACTTGTGGAACTCTCTTCCGGCTTCTTACTTTTTTTAAAAATCGTATCACCCCGAGCAAGGCGGTAATGCCACCGATGTGCAGGGGGTTACATAAGTGTAAAAAGATTAAGTAGAAGAGAATGAAGAGAAAGACGAACCAGTTAGAAAGGAGCAAGAGAAGGATGGGAATACAGGTGTGATGACAGTTTCAAAGGTGGAGAGAAAGGAAAGGATATCCGGGGTGGGGAAAGAACTAGTTTCAAGTGGTTAATAGATAAGTATGGATATTGCATTTAAATATGTGCGTTGTGGTGCATTGGATATCGGCTCGGATAGAGAAATCGGGGAGCCGGGTTCAAATTCCAGTTGAATTCATTGCATTCACTTTCGCGCAAATACCCTTGGGAAAGGTATTAATCCGTCTCTTCCTTTCAGTTATGGGTTAAATAACAGGACAGATTGAGTTCTATAGCCTTGGTTGGCAACCAGTCTACCGCAGAAGTCAATGGGAACCTACTGCGGCTAATCTTCTGCCCAGTCAGTCATGTCTCTTTCGAGACATGATCGCCCAAGCGTGTTTCACGTATGGCACTTAACTGACTGAATGTCTATTCTGTTTAATCACGGGCCGTTCTAAGCTTCGTATTTTGGCTTTAATTTCAGGTGAAAATAAAGACAAAAATTGTCCAAATTTTGGATAAATTTTTATTAGGTTGGTTCTAAGCTTTCGGCTCACATGAGCCAATTTCAGAGATTACAAGAACGTTAACATAAAAACATCCACCGTCAGCGACGATTTCATCTTGTGTTGACATAAAAGCAACGATAACAGTTACCAAATAGCCCCCCTGCGCATCAGTGGCATTATCGCCTTCTCGGAGTGATATGATTAATATATATATATATATATATATATATATATATATATATATATATATATATATATACTATTAATATAAGAGACAATGAATGTCTATTATTTTTAATCATGAGCCGTACTAAGCATCGTATATTGGCTTTTAATTCAGGTGAAATTAAAGACAAAAATTCTCCAACATTTGGATAATTTTTTATTAACTTGGTTCTAAGGTTTCGGCTCATATGAGCCATCCTCAGAGTGGTTACAGAGACGTTAACATAAAAATACCCACCATCAGCGACGATTTCATCTTGTGTTGACATAAAAAGTTGCTAAGCAACAATAACAGTTACCAAAAATAACAAATACTGTTCGTAAATTTGTAATGCAGTTCTATGACGTTACACCACGTGAGAGCTCGAAATGATAACAAAACCATATATTTAAATGCAATGTAATGTGTTATGACCAGATTTAAACGTGATTTCATTAAGTGTGGGTTGATTGGGTTTAATGTAAATCTGTTTTGCTGTATCACAGCTCATCAGTTGGGTTAAACATCCGATTACTTCTAGTTAGAATTGAAACCCGATCGAATTGACATAAGACGGCTATTCTTCCACTGAGCTAACGACGCTCGGTAGAAGGAGGAAGGCTATTTAGCAAGTTATATACAATGTAATGGAAAAACATAATTCATCATGCAACGCGATTTTAAACTCTAATTTATTTCAACGTGTAAGATTTTGTAACCCATCTCAGACCGTAAATTACAAATGGTTAAATTCTCTGAGAACTTTCAAAAAACAAGCAGTGAATCGGTACAACCCAAAATTTGTTAATCTTTTATATGGTTATATCATTATGTGGGTATGCTTCTTAATTTTGTTGTTGACATGTCCCCCTAATCGCTACACGTGACCGTAAAATGTTAAAATTTCTCCCTCTACCATTTATAATATCAACTTTATAATACCCACGAATAAAATCCTCCTGGGTCGAGTCACTTTAACTCATGATTTTTTTTAATGTTCTGAAAGAATTAGGGCATTTGTAATTTGCGGTCTAATAAGATAAATACCAAAAACCTCAGTCATACGATCATTTTAGGCGATCATGTCTCGAAAGAGACATGACTGACTGGGCAGAAAATTATCCCGTAGTAGATAGTCATTACTTTCTGCGGTAGACTGGTTGACAACCAAGGCTATGGGTCCCAATCTGTCCTGTTATTTGACATAGCTAGAGGGGAAGAAATGTATTGCATTATTAACTAGTAATTAGTGGGGGATTAGTTTATTACTTTATAAAAATAGAAAACCGATCCCACACTTTATGCCCAGTAGATGCCTTAATCATGTTTCCAACTATAATATTCAGTCTGCCAGTTAAGTGCCATACGTGATACACGCTTGGGCGATCATGTCTCGAAAGAGACATGACTGACTGGGCAGAAGATTTTCTATCCTGCTCTTTAAACTATAGCTGAATGGAAGAAGAGATGTATTGTATTAATCAGTAGTAATTAGTGGGGGATCAATTTATTACTTCATAACAATGGAAAACCGATCCCCCACTTTAAGTCCAGTAGAAGACCTAATCATGTTTCCAACTATTATATTTAGTCAGTGAGTTAAGTGCCATACGTGATACACGCTTGGGCGATCATGTCTCGAAAGACTGACTGTGCAGAAGATTATGTCGCATTGTCATTGATATCTGCGGTAGAGTGTTTACCAGCTAAGCTTATAGAACCCAGTCTGTCATATTATTTGACGTATAACTAAAGGGAAGAGACAGATTATTACATTTCCCAAGGGTATTTGCGCGTAAGTAACTGCAAAGGAATTCAACTAGAATTCGAACTCGGCACCCTGGTTTCTCGTTTCGAGTTGATATCCACTGCACCACAACGCAAATTCAAACTTATCCAACGAAATATACGATAGTTTATAACCGCCTTAGTAGATAGAGTTAAATGTTTCTTATGCGTACCATATTTCTCTGGATAGTGCGCACTGAGCCTCCGTTTGTTGATCTATCTCTTTAATAATTTGTATTAGATAGATATATTTAGATTGTCCTCTTTGTTTAAGGACTTGACATCATATTTACACACACACACACACACACACACATATATATATATATATATATATATATATAAATTGTAATGGATAAATTGTCGTCTGTGTTACGCAAAAATGAAAATATCACTGACATCACATTTATACAGTTCTTCTTCTATGTGCCTTGTCCTTTCATGACGTAGGCAATCATGTCTTTCCAAGTCTTCATATCCCTGGTGGCTCTTAGCCCGCTTTCTCCTGTTACACCACTCAAACCCCATCATTGCTCACATGCGCGGTTAATAAATCCGCATCATCCTTCTGTAGAACCACATTTCAGCAGCCTCAAGTTTTTCCATCATTTTTTAGTATATTGTCCAGCATTCACTGCTATATTGAAGAACTGACATCACATAGCAACTTAGTATTCTCTTCTTTGTTTCTAGTGAAATTTTTCTGTGTCTTAATACTTTACTCAACCTCTGGAATGCTTCCTTCGCCATGCCAATTCGCCTTCGGATTGATGTGTCGCACTTTCCGTGGTTCTGTTAGAACACATTCCAGGTTTTTAAATTTTTGTATCTTATTGAGCCACTTATCAGTTGTTATATCTTCCTGTTTGTTTATATGCAAATGCAGAAAGAATTTTATCTGTTGTATCGAAAACAAAAAAATATTCTTTTTTTAGAGAGAGATAACTGTGGTTTCCGGTTTTTCACTTTTCCAATCTTTTCACTCTTACGTAGCCCCCTGCGCATCAGTGGCGTTTTCGCCTTGCTTGGGGTGATATGATTAAAAAAAAACCCAAAAAACTCATGACTACCAGAAGAGGCTCAACGCAAGGAATGAGAATGATATACCCCAGCGATTGTAATAAAAGGTTCGGTTCGAAATTTCCATCAACTGAAGAAAGGCCTGAGCGTACAACGGCCGAAACGTTGTATAAATGGCTACAAAGATGAGGAGAATAATTTGAATAAGGTAAATAGATTTTGGCCTATTTTGAGCCAAAAAAGCATCACCTGTACAGAGAAGACCTAATGTGTAGGGACAAAAGGGACTTAATTTTGAGATCCAGTAAGAAAAAATAACCCAGATCCATATACCCAACTTCATTTGGGTAAAAAAAAATGTCGACTAATCAAGAAGGACATTGATAATGAGATGGTATCATAAAAATCGTGACAGATATAAAATCTTTGTTCTTACCGTAGTGCTTCTGACGTACAATACGTGGTTAACAACAATAATTAATAATAGAAGATAATAATTATGACAATTTAAACTTATTTATAAATGGAACTTTGTGTGTGTGTCTGTGTGTGTGTCCATTACCTATAGACTCCGAAAGGGCTGAATCGATTTTGTTGAAATTTTGCACAGTTGTACTATAAGCGTCTGCGAGTGTTCTTAGCTAGTTTTTTTCCAAAATCTCTTTCTTTTTCTCCTCATAATTTTCAATGTTCTTCTTCTTCTTCTTCTTCTTCCTTCTTCTTCCTTCCTTCCTTCCTTCCTTCTTCTTCTTCTTCTTCTTCCTCCTCCTCCTTCCTTCCTTCTTCTTCTTCTTCTTCTTCTTCTTCTTCTTCTTCTTCTTCTTCTTCTTCTTCTTCTCCTCCTCCTCCTCCTTCTTCTTCTTCTTCTTCTTCTTCTTCTTCTTCTTCTCCTCCTCCTTCCTTCTTCTTCTTGTCCTCTCCTTTTTCAGTGCCCCCTCTTCAATAGATTTTTTACTCTTCTACTTCTCTTTTTCAATGTATTCTTCTTACAAACGTGCAATTTTTCGTTCATTTCTCCCTTCCCACATTTCTTTCCTTTCCTCCCAACAACACTTCCGGAGTCGCGCCAGTGGGACCCCCCACACCTCATAACTCAAATCAAGAGAAAAAATAAACAAAATTAAAAAAAAAACATCATCGACTAAAATAAATTCTAACGGCGGAGGTGGGGTGGGGTAGTAGGTATGGTCTCCGGTGGTGGAGGTGATCTACGGTTGGGGTGGTCTTTGTAGGGGTAGTGAAGTTGGGAGGCAAAATTAAAATTGCAACTCCTACTTACCACACCAGAAAAGCGATTTCTCGTAAGCATGCAACAGCTTTGCACATACACACACGCACAGAAACACAAAAATAAACACACACGCAAACACACACTCACACAAACACGCTTACGCACATACATCCAAACATATGTATGCACAGACATCTAAACATTCAAATTGATATTAACTTGTCGGAAATCTGTTTTGTAATAATTTTTATTACTACTTTTTAGTAAGTGTGTTGAATTGAAAAGATTTCAAATGGACAAAATCTTTTTATTTCATTGAAGCATATTTGATGATCAAAGATTGGCCGCTGATCGCTTTTTTGATCTAGCACTACCGACCCAGCGGGAGAAAATGGCCGATTACATTCAATGCCTCGAAAACCAAACTAGTTACATCCCATCATCGTCGACTGGATCCTGAACTGCCGACAGTCAGGATGAACGGATGACCCCTCGAAGAGAATTCTTCTTCTTCTATGTGCCCTGTCCTTTCAGGACGTAGGCGATCATGGCTTTCCACGTCTCCCTATCCCTGGTGACTATTAGCACGCCTTCTCCATGTTACACCATGCAACCCTCGTTCCATCTTCCACCTGATCAGGTCCTTCAAATATGTTATCCGCTGCTTTCCTCTGTCTCTTTTCCCCTCTATCTGCCCTGTTAGTGTCAGGTTCTCCATGCCCTCCTTACTCATTGCATGTCACAGGAACTTTAACTGTCTCTTCCTTATGCTCAGTATTAATTTCATTTTCGTTTCCATCATTTCCAAAATCCCATCATTACTCACATGCTCTATGCATAATATTCCCGCATCATCCTTCTGTAGAACCACATTTCAGTTGCTTCAATTTTTTCCATCATCTTTGATGATATTGTCCAACATTCACTGCCATATTGAAAAACTGACATCACATAGAAATTTAGTATTCTCTTTGTTTCTAGTGAAATTTTCCTGTGTCTTAATACTTTACTCAACCTCTGGAATGCTTCCTTCGCCTTGCAAATTCGCCTTCGGATTGATGTGTCGCACTTTCCGTCTTCTGTTATAATACTTCCCAGGTATTTAAATTTCAGTATCCCTGAAAGACTTAAAATCAACCCTGATCTCAAGTGGGCCTCGTACTTACGATCTATCACTAAAGATACAGGTAAAATGCTTGGCAATCTATACCGTTCCAGTAAATACCTGGCTTCTAGTGCTATCCGCTGCCTTTACAAGGGCCAAATCAGGATAGAAATTAAGTACTCTCATTATTTGGGTGGAAGATGGGTCTGCACTTTCCAGCCGGGCGGACCCGTGCTTGTGCTCTTTCAGTAAAGCCACCGCCTGGACCTTCTTCGACTTCTGGGAGGCATTAGTGATGAGTAACCAATGTATTTCTTGATAGTTCGGCAGATCGTCGACTTGTGACAGCCAATTTCAGCGGCGATCTTGGCTTAGCACTGTCTTCCATCATTGTCGACTGTCTCCTTGCCTGCGGTGATGAACTTGTCGGTCCTAATGGCCGAAGAACGAACGTTGTGGGCTTTTTGTTTAGTATTAAACTTGTCCTTTTTATCACACGCCTTTCCCCTACTCCAAATGTCCATGACCATTGTTTTCTTGAACCTAAACCAGGCCATCACTTCCGAAGGCTTCTGACCGACGCGAAAAAAAAACTAGTACTGCTGATCTGCGCTCATAATCCACCCTGGATACGGGTAGAGAGAAAAACAGTTAGTTGTTAAACTGTCGGGTATGTGCATTTATAAATTTTGTTTTTACTGCCTGCTTTGTTTTCTTTTCGTCAAGTGTCGGATTTTGTTGCAACCCTCTGTATATATCTCTCTTCACCTCTCTTTCTTCTCTGTCTCTGTAAATATAAATAAGACTATAGACTTTGAATAACAGTAGCTACCCTGGCATGTATGCATCGCTCATTCACTAATGAATTAGAGCACTCTGGCTATTAGGCGTGTATGATGATAATATACACGCTAAAAAGTCTGCCTTCTTCTACCGTGCGCCCATGGCCCAGCCGGTAGAATCGCCGACTGACGCCGCTTCGGTCGGGGTTCAATCCTGGGTTAAAAGCAATCGGAGTCTAACCGTACTGATGAGCTGTGATACAGCGAAACAGATCTGGCTGCGGATGACTATATATATATATATATGTATATGAAAAGCAATCTGTGAGTCTGTGTTTGACTGTTCCCTATGCACGCTTGCATATTTTAAGCTACGCCATTCAAACTTTCTAGGAAACATATCTACAAGGAAGCTAGGTCGACACATATTTTTGAGTTTAAATTCAGCAATTTTCCCCTTCGCACTTTTTGACCAATGGAGCCGATTTTTTACATTTATTCCGAAAAATATCTAAGATCTAAGATGGTTGCTGAATTACGTCACAGAAATCGAATCAGACGTAAAAATTTTTTTGAGTTTAAATTGAGCAATTTTCCCCTTCGCACTTTTTGATCAATGGAGCCGATTTTTTACATTTACTCCGAAAAATATCTAAGATCTAAAATGGTTGTTGAATTACGTCACAGAAATCGAATCACACGTAAAAAACGCGATAATTAATTTTAAATCCGACGTTTTAAAAATCCATTTGGTCAACAAAAACATTCATACTTCAGAAAATAAAATTTTTAAAAATAAAGCTTTTTTTTCTCTAAGTATTTCATCCAGGAACTCAACTGTCTGTAATTTGTGTGGCATTAATGTAAATTTTCTTCTAAAAGTTAAATATCTACATTTTTAAATATTCTTCGAAAATTTATGAACTGAGAGCGTAATAGTTTTTATATTTCTAATTTCAGTAAAACAAAATAGATAATTTTTATTTTTATGTTAAATTCATTTAGACAACAAAAAATGTAAATATTTTCCCCCGTAATTTTGATACAAAAACAAACGCAATGTTGTTTACAATGTCACACAAAACATCAAATCACGTTTACGCAAAACAAAAGAAAATAGATTTTTTTAATGGAATTTTTGAACAATTTTGAAACAAGAATCTTTTATAAAATTCATTTTATTTTTTTATATAACCGAGTTTTAAAATGTTCTAAGTTGCACGGGCAACGCCGGGCTATGATGCAAGGATAAATGGTATATATATATATATATATATATATATATATATACCATTATCCCGTGCATTGAATACTGCATTGAATATTTGGTTGAGTTCACCTGCTATTCATCGCTGGGTTCTTGAGAAAATACAAAGAAGGATCTGCAATTTAATCGACCTCAGTCACTTTCTCACCAAAGTGACGTGGCTTCCCTCTGTCTTCTCTACAAATATTTTCATGGCAACTGCTCTGATGAACCATTTTCCGTGGTGCACCGTATACATGAATTTATGCGATTTACCAGATTGGCATTAAGGTTCCAACCTTTTTTACGTTTAAATAATTAAAGGTAACCGTCACTTCTACTCCATTAATTTCTTTTCTAGCACTTTCTCAAATTTTTCACCTGTGGACTTCTGTTCTGTTTATTTGATTCTCCGATAGCTACAATCTCCTATATTTTAAATGCAACGTCAATTGACACTTCAATCTTCTTTAATCTTGTTCATTATTTTATTTTATTTTATTTTTTATTTTATTTTTTTTTAATCGTATCACCCCGAGCAAGTCGGTAACGCTACTGATGTACATGGGGCTACATAAGTGCAAAAAGATTAAGTAGAAGAGAGTGAAGAGGAAGACGAACCAGTTAGAAAGGAGCAGGAGAAGGAGGGGAATACAGGTGTGATGACAGTTGCAAAGGTGGAGAGAAACGAAAGGATATACAGGGTGGTGACGAAAGAACTAGAGTCAAGTGGTTAATAGGTGAGTATTGACATTGCATTTAAATTCCTGGAGGTTGTAGCCGTCAGGAAAGCAAGAATATGAAAGCAAGTTCCACAGGCTGGAAGTGCGAGAAAAGAAGCTCTTTTTATAGATTTTTTAAAAATATTTTCTTCCATGTGCCCTCTCATTTGAAAACGTAGGCGATCATGGCCTTCCACATCTCCCTATCCCTGGTGGCTCTTAGTACGCTTTCTCCTGTTAAATCACTCAAACCCCGCTCTGCCATCCACTAGCTGAAGCCCATCAATCTAGAATATAAATATATAGAAACTAGCATTGCCACAAAATGACGAATGAGTTTATATATTGATTATAATATAGAATTGATCCCCCATTTTATATCCACATTATAATTTCTTATAAACAGTTGGCATATATATTTTTCTTCTATGTGCCTTGTCCTTTCAGGACGTAGGCGATCATGGCCTTCCACGTCTCCCTATCCCTGGTGGCTCTTAGCACGCTTTCTCCTGTTACAACACGCAACCTCCGTTCTGTCATCCACTTTATCAAGCCCATAAGTCTAGATTATAAATCTATAGAAACTAGCTTGGCCACAAAATGAGGGATCAGTTTATATATTGATTATAATATAGAATTGATCCCCCTTTTATATCCACATTATAATTTCTTATAAACAGTTGGCATATATATTCTTCTTCTATGTGTCTTGTCCTTTCAGGACGTAGGCGATCATGGCCTTCCACTTCTCCCTATCCCTCGTGGCTCTTAGTACGCTTTCTCCTGTTACTCTACACAAACTCCGTTCTGTCATCCACCTGATCAGGCACTACAAATATGTTATCCGATGCTTTCCCCTGACTCTTTTCCCCCTCTATCTGGCCTGTTAGTATCAGGTTCTCCAAGTCCTCTTTACCCATTGCATGTACCAGGAACTTTAACTGTCTCTTCCTTATGCTCAGTATTAATTTCCTTTTCGTTTCCATCATTTCCAAAACCTCATCATTGCTCACATGCTCGATCCATGATATCCACAGCATCCTTCTGTAGAACCACATTTCACTTCGATGATATTGTCCAGCATTCACGGCCGTATTGAAGAACTGACATCACATAGCCTTCTAGCACTCTCTTCTTTGTTTCTAGTGAAATTTCCCTGTGTCTTAGTACTTTACTCAGCTTCTGGAATGCTTCCTTCGTCATGACAATTCGCCTTCGGATCTTTGTGACGCACTTTGCGTCTTCTGTTAGAAGACTTCCCAGATATTTAAATTTTTGTACCTGTTTTTCGTATCCCCGACCTGAATTTGGCATATTGGGCTGTCCTTTTTAGTGATGACCATGCAATCGTTTTTCTTGCAGTTTATTTGTAGTCCATTCTTGTCACTCTCTTTAGTTACCTTCTGTAGGGGGTCTTGTCTTATACATATATAAATCTACCACCCGCCAATGCATTGAATATCTATAAAATGTCTTCTTCGTGTTCAGGCGTACAAGCGGATGTCAAGTCTTCTTTGACCCATAGTTTGTGATGCCGCGGGACCTGTCTCAGCAATGCAACGATAAAAAAAAGCAGCAAAGGTTAAATGACTTGACTGCCTTTGGTCTGGAAACGCCATCTTATTCAGACGTGCAGCCTCGCGTCCATTACAAGCAGCCGTATGTAAAAATCATATCTGTCTGCTCACAATGTGAATATTCGGTCTTTGTTGAACGAACCAATTCTTTGGTTAACTTGTTACTTCACTCGGTAAAGAAAGACTAGCCACAAATGAACACGAATAACAAATGTAATCCAGTTTACAAGGTAAGACAGTCTCATCTTCCGTAAACTTCTTTTTTTTTAAAATTAATATCTCAAAAAAAAATTGTGGACATACATTAATGTGGATTTTCGTCCTTGTCTTGGCGTGAAAAACCTACCCTAAGTATTTTTGATACACACACACACACACACACACACACACACACACACTTTCTCCCCCTCTCTCTCTCTCTCTTTCTCTCTCTATATATATTAAGCTCTACTCTGTATCCAGCACTCTTTGTAAAAGTAAATACTTGAACTGAGGGTTTTAACTACGTTTTCTTTCACTTTTTGTAATATTACACACACACACACACACACATATATATATATATATATATATATATATATATCAAGCAATCAAGAAATGGCAGACTTAAATGTAACAGTAGCTACTCACGCATTTAAGCATCGTTTATTCAGTAATGAATTTGAATACTCTCAGCTACTGGTGGGTTTCAATCCTGGCAGGAAACAATCGGATGTCTAATCATACTGATGAGCTTTGATACTGCGAAACAGATCCTTCTGCAGATGACTATATATATCTATATATTCAATATATATATTAAATAAATCTTCTGACTTATTAACCTAATCCACGGATAAACTGACATAATCCTCTTACTAAATGAATTAATCCTCTGACTGACTAAACTAATCCTCTGATTATTTGAACTAAATTTTTGGATAGTTGAACTAATGCGCTGATTAGCCGATCCCATATTCTGACTAACGGAACTCCTCCTCCTACTAAATGAATTAATCCTCTGGCTAAATGACCTAATCCTTTGACTAACAGAATTAATCCTCCTACTAAATGAATTAATCATCTGGCTAAATAACCTAATCCTTTGACTAACAGAATTAATCCTCCTACTAAATGAATTAATCATCTGGCTAAATAACCTAATCCTTTGACTAACTAAATTAATCCTCCTACTAAATGAATTAATCATCTGGCTAAATGACCTAATCCTTTGACTAACAGAATTAATCCTCCTACTAAATGAATTAATCATCTGGCTAAATAACCTAATCCCTTGACTAACAGAATTAATCCTCCTACTAAATGAATTAATCATCTGGCTAAATAACCTAATCCTTTGACTAACAGAATTAATCCTCCTACTAAATGAATTAATTATCTGGCTAAATAACATAATCCTTTGACTAACAGAATTAATCTTCCTACTAAATGAATTAATCATCTGGCTAAATAACCTAATCCTTTGACTAACTAAATTAATCCTCCTACTAAATGAATTAATCATCTGGCTAAATGACCTAATCCTTTGACTAACTGAATTAATCCTCCTACTAAATAAATTAATCCTCTGGCTAAATGACCTAATCTTTTGACTAACTGAAATAATCCTCCTACTAAATGAATTAATCCTCTGGCTAAATGACCTAATCCTTTGACGAACAGAATTAATCCTCCTACTAAATGAATTAATCATCTGGCTAAATAACCTAATCCTTTGACTAACAGAATTAATCCTCCTACTAAATGAATTAATCATCTGGCTAAATAACCTAATCCTTTGACTAACAGAATTAATCCTCCTACTAAATGAATTAATCATCTGGCTAAATAACCTAATCCTTTGACTAACAGAATTAATCCTCCTACTAAATGAATTAATCATCTGGCTAAATAACCTAATCCTTTGACTAACAGAATTAATCCTCCTACTAAATGAATTAATTATCTGGCTAAATAACATAATCCTTTGACTAACAGAATTAATCTTCCTACTAAATGAATTAATCATCTGGCTAAATAACCTAATCCTTTGACTAACTAAATTAATCCTCCTACTAAATGAATTAATCATCTGGCTAAATGACCTAATCCTTTGACTAACTGAATTAATCCTCCTACTAAATAAATTAATCCTCTGGCTAAATGACCTAATCTTTTGACTAACTGAAATAATCCTCCTACTAAATGAATTAATCCTCTGGCTAAATGACCTAATCCTTTGACTAACAGAATTAATCCTCCTACTAAATGAATTAATCATCTGGCTAAATAACCTAATCCTTTGACTAACAGAATTAATCCTCCTACTAAATGAATTAATCATCTGGCTAAATAACCTAATCCTTTGACTAACAGAATTAATCCTCCTACTAAATGAATTAATCATCTGGCTAAATAACCTAATCCTTTGACTAACTAAATTAATCCTCCTACTAAATGAATTAATCATCTGGCTAAATGACCTAATCCTTTGACTAACTAAATTAATCCTCCTACTAAATGAATTAATCCTCTGGCTAAATGACCTAATCCTTTGACTAACAGAATTAATCCTCCTACTAAATGAATTAATCATCTGGCTAAATAACCTAATCCTTTGACTAACAGAATTAATCCTCCTACTAAATGAATTAATCATCTGGCTAAATAACCTAATCCTTTGACTAACAGAATTAATCCTCCTACTAAATGAATTAATCATCTGGCTAAATAACCTAATCCTTTGACTAACTAAATTAATCCTCCTACTAAATGAATTAATCATCTGGCTAAATGACCTAACCCTTTGACTAACAGAATTAATCCTTCTACTAAATGAATTAATCATCTGGCTAAATAACCTAATCCTTTGACTAACAGAATTAATCCTCCTACTAAATGAATTAATCATCTGGCTAAATAACCTAATCCTTTGACTAACAGAATTAATCCTCCTACTAAATGAATTAATTATCTGGCTAAATAACATAATCCTTTGACTAACAGAATTAATCTTCCTACTAAATGAATTAATCATCTGGCTAAATAACCTAATCCTTTGACTAACTAAATTAATCCTCCTACTAAATGAATTAATCATCTGGCTAAATAACCTAATCCTTTGACTAACTGAATTAATCCTCCTACTAAATAAATTAATCCTCTGGCTAAATGACCTAATCTTTTGACTAACTGAAATAATCCTCCTACTAAATGAATTAATCCTCTGGCTAAATGACCTAATCCTTTGACTAACAGAATTAATCTTCCTACTATATGAATTAATCATCTGGCTAAATAACCTAATCCTTTGACTAACAGAATTAATCCTCCTACTAAATGAATTAATCATCTGGCTAAATAACCTAATCCTTTGACTAACTAAATTAATCCTCCTACTAAATGAATTAATCATCTGGCTAAATGACCTAATCCTTTGACTAACAGAATTAATCCTCCTACTAAATGAATTAATCATCTGGCTAAATAACCTAATCCTTTGACTAACAGAATTAATCCTCCTACTAAATGAATTAATCATCTGGCTAAATAACCTAATCCTTTGACTAACAGAATTAATCTTCCTACTAAATGAATTAATCATCTGGCTAAATAACCTAATCCTTTGACTAACAGAATTAATCTTCCTACTAAATGAATTAATCATCTGGCTAAATAACCTAATCCTTTGACTAACTAAATTAATCCTCCTACTAAATGAATTAATCATCTGGCTAAATGACCTAATCCTTTGACTAACTGAATTAATCCTCCTACTAAATAAATTAATCCTCTGGCTAAATGACCTAATCTTTTGACTAACTGAAATTATCCTCCTACTAAATGAATTAATTATCTGGCTAAATGACCTAATCCTTTGACTAACTAAATTAATCCTCCTCCTAAATAAATTAATCCTCTGGCTAAATGACCTAATCCTTTGACTAACTGAAATAATCCTCCTACTAAATAAATTAATCATCTGGCTAATCAAATAATCCTCTGACTACATGAGTCAACCGCCTGACGTGTAGAACTAATCGTCTTACTAACAGAAGCCTTTAACCAGTTGAATTAATTATTTTTATTATTATTATTGCTATTAATAATTATAATATTCAACTAAATGATTGATATAACTCTTCTAATATTTTGAAACATAAAAACAAAACGTCACAGTAGTTCCATCAGACTTATACTAAATTGTTTGATTAATTATTCTTATTTACTAATTAATCGAGGGACAATTACAAATTGAGAATAGTCGCCATCATGTTACGCTTCAACGGCATTTCATTCGCGATGGCGCCATTTCATTCGTTGATAGAGATGGTTACCAGAAAAACCGTATTCCTCAAGACAAGGGACTTTCGTACAAAAAGTTGTACTTGCATGCAAATTATTTAAAAATAACTTGAAGAAGACAAACACATCAAAATATTTTTAAAATCTATAATTTTTCTTTTCTTTACACAAATCAGGCTCCACCTCATTGTTATTATGTTGCCATTTTTCATCATATTTCGATTTCTGCTATGGTCGCACTACCTACCAAGTCTGCGGGAAGACCTAAGGCAGGTGGTGGTGTGTAGTTATGGCTCCATTTCATGTTTTTTCATATCTTCTTAACATCCCTATCATTACATAGACAAAGTTCTTCTTAGTGTGTGGGCTGTAACTAACAAGGCAATTTTTGGTATATCTATTAAGCTGGGATTTCCAGGGATTATTTCATTATGTTTTTGTCCCATTTTTTATAATTCCAAGTGCAACTGTTATCATTGGTACGATTCTTGTTTTCAATTTCCCCATTTTTCTATTTCAATTTCCAGGTCTTTATATTTTGACAGTTTTTCGAATTCCTTGGTTGCTATGTTACAATCCGCTGGACAAGCCTTATCAATTAATAGACAGGATTTTTTTTATTTTGGTTTTTAACAATAATGCTCCCTCTATTTGCTTCAATTTTTCTGTCTGTGTAGATGGTGTAATACCTTAGAATGGTGACATCTTCTGTTTCTGTAACCGGTGCTGGGTGATGTTCATACCAATGTTTGTTTACAGATTTTCCATAGTGTTTGCACATTGCCCAATGTAAATATTGCCCCATTCTCTCGTGACGATTTTTATATTTATCTAGGACATCACAGAACATCCTAGTCTACTGTTTGTTGGTATTTATCACAGAACCTGTATTTTGGATCCACATTATTATGACGCACCGGACTGCTGCCCTCAAGGCAGATCCTGGTCGAAACGGCACCAGATGTGACGCCTCAGCCTGGCTGGCCGTCTGTCTAATGTGACGCTCGTCCTCGCCAACGGTCGTGACGATCCCAGTTGTGACACTGCCACCCGGTCGTACGGTTGGTTTGGTCGCTGTTGCTGGTCGTGACGATCACGCCCGATGATGTCGCCACAAAAGCTGGGTTACAGGACGTCTTTTGCAACAACGGACCACTGTCCCACGTTGTGATTAAATCCCAGAGGTCTCGTCGTGCAATTTCAATAGTCGTCCCTCTTAGCCAGTCTGGACACTGGTGTACACTTGTGGGTTGAAAAAAATAAACACGGCAGCAAAAAAAAAAAAAGAAAAATAATAATAATAAAATAAATGAACAAGCCTGGAGAGCTACGTAGAATATCTTTATATAAAGAAAAAAAACAATGTCTTTCTTTTCCCAAGGATACAGTTGTCGAAAATGATATTTACAACGGAGAGAGAAAGTTTGCCAAAAGCATCATAGCTTCTAATCTTCAAGTAAAATGTCTAAGTTTCGTTAGCGTTGAAATAAACAGATCTCTTCAAATATTCGCCAAAGTCTCTTGTATTTCATTAAAAGTCTTTTCATTAATTCTCTATAATCAGGATTGTCAATTTTCCTATGGAACTTCTAAAACAGCAAAGTTCTTTCGGGTCCTTATCGGAGTTTAGCGGAGATTGCCGAGGTTGAACGAACGAAGAATCAGAATTTTCGATTTTCCTGTGATAAAAAAAAATAACAATAACGTTCTTTCGGGTTTCATGTCGATGGCGCATTATTCTAAATTAACTTCTTTGAGTTAATTTGAGGCAGACTTCATTCGAAATTAACTCTTTAGCCATAAGTTTTATGGTGTGCGACCAGCCGTAGGTCATGGCTCCCCGGCTGGGGTCATTTTTCCTCCAGCCGCTACATTTCGACTGATAGCAGCTCTAACTCAAAAACTGTCACCCAACTGACAAAAAACTCTCTCCAACTCTGAACAAACTGCTTTCCAACTGAACTTTTCGTGTCGAGCATCTATTTTTATAACCAATTTCTATCCTCTCTAGGGATCCGGTCGGCTCAAAGCATTCGGCCAATGAAAATCGGTCTCCGCCCATTCGATTTGCGGATGTCTCAGGTCGACCAATGAGATCATACCAATTCATACCGAACCGAATCCAGCTCGGGTCACTTCGGACTGTTGTGCTAAAACAGTGGCCTTGGCATCCGGGTGACCTTATCAACTCACTCTGACACTTGTTTTCTCTACGCGTTTTCAGATTAGCGGAATGCATTTCAAATCTAAGAGAAATTTATATGAACATGAAAAGATTCGAAAATCATGAAAGACGAGAAATGTATATTTATCCAAAATAACTCCCGTATTTTTAGAATCACTTGATGGTACTAAAATTATTATTTTTTCCGAAGCTCACATTGCGTGACGCAATAAAACATTAACAATATCACCAATATCAATTTCTCTCTCCGTTGTTTTAAACCAACCAAAAGAAATTATCACCACGGGAGAAGGGAAAGTATCACCGTGCGATATAGTGTCACATTTGCCTGAAAGTTTCTAGTGAAAAGAATTTGGTCTTGCGCAGCAAGAATAAAGCCTTCAGTCTCAGACTTTAATCCAGATGCACGTAACCATCGATGAGTATTAACTCTATCAACATTGGATTTATTGGCACGTTCTGGATATTGGCCATGCAGAGGCTTGTCTTGCCAGCGTTGTTTCATCTGTTCAAGAGCTTTATCCTTGGCTTTCTTTTTTCATATTTGTTGCCGCAATAGTTGGTTCTTGGCTTCTGTTTTGCTTTTCTACAGAATCTACTAAATGTAAATCTTGTTTGTATTTACTGCCTTCTTTTATAATTGAATATTTTTTTCTTTCTGTTTTCATGTTGCCGAACTAATTGTATCTCCTTTATTATTATGATTTCTATTTTTTTTTTTTTTAGATTTTATAAACCATATATCCTTCTCTGAAACAACAGGAGAATTTTCTATTCATTAATCTGTAACACAGTGATATCAAAATAGACGGTCGTATAAATATATTCTCTCCGTTTAAAGATACAGAAAAAAGAGTAGATTTCGCCAAAAATATAACGGATATGTAAACAATGAAAAAATTGAGAAAAAAAAATCTAATAATTTAAAATTCCTCCCCTCGTGATTATTTTGTTCATTCTTTCATTTATTTGTTTATTCTTTCCGTTCTCTATTCATTTCGAAAATGATTTGCCTCAGCAAAGACGACGAAAGGCTACAGGATGTCAGGATAATTCGGGCGGAAGAAAGATGGCGTCCGTTAAAAAAGATAAATTAACAAATATTCACCGCTGACCCCAGCTTTTCAATGAATCGATACATATAATAAACAATAATTTATATATATATATATATATATATATGCCACAAAATAAAATAAATATATAATCATTCATATACATCAAAATGTATTAATATATACTCATTTATATATATATATATATATATATGTGAATGAGGATATATTAATATATTTTGGAATGAGTATATATTGATATCTTTTGATATATATCAATATATTTTCATATATATATATATATGAATGAATATATATATATATATATATATATATATGAATGAGTATATATATATATATATATATATATATATGTATATATATATTAGTATATATATTTATATTCGTTATATTTTGCCGGCGATATATTTTAATTTCGTAATATTTATTACATGTTTTTTTACTATTTTTCTTACTTTTAGTGATATTTTCTTTTTTTTATTGTAAAATGTCCGAGATTTTAATCAAACAGCCAGTTTATATATATATATATATATATATATATAGTGTTTTTGAAACTGTGCATTTACAGATAGATAGATATAGATAGATAGATAGATAGATAGATAGATAGATAGATAGATAGATAGATAATGAGCCAAGGTTTGCGAAAGTGTGATTGATCATATTTTAAAACAGGCTGAAGCATAGTTCTGAGCCAGACACACCCGTACACACACGTGCTTTTCATATACATATGAATACCTTACTTCATACACATGCCCATATCAGCGTAGATACAAGTTTAACATACATACACGCATACACACACACGAATTCTCTATAGATACAAATAAGCAAGCCCATACCAGCGTAGAGGCATTTCTTATACGGATACACGCATGTCCACACAAGCATTTCATATATATACGAATACACATGTACATACCAGCGAACACACGCACTTCAAACATATATATATATACACGCACACACACACAGTTCATACAAAAACAACTGTACGCACACTGCCGATGCACACTACGTATATATATATATACATACAACATCGCTTCAAATAAAACTACGCAGACTTCATACGCAGTGGTATTACATACACACATCTATACTCACATATAGGTACACACATATCCACAGAACTACCAAAGCTTATATTAATGCATACACATTTCACGCATATGTACACACACACACACGCACAGACGCATACACACACACATTCAGAAAATTTCTTCTTCTTCTATGTGCCTTGTCCCTTCAGGACGTAGGCAATCATAGCCTTCCACGCCTTCCTATCCCTGGTGGCTCTTAGCACACTTTCTCCTGTCACACCACGCAATCCTTGTTCTGTCATCCAACTGATCAGGCCCTTCAAATATGTTATCCGCTGCTTTTCTCTGTCTCAGTCTCTTTTTCCTTTTATCTCGCCTGTTAGTATCAGGTTCTCCAAGTCTTTTTCTTCATTGCATGACGCAGGAACGTCAGCTGTCTCTTCCTGATGCTCAGTATTAATTTCCTTTTCGTTTCCATCCTTTCCAAAACCTCATCATTGCTCACATACTCGATATCCGCAGCATCCTTCTGTAGAACCACATTTCAGTTGCTTCAAGTTTTGCCTTCATCTTTGATTATTTTTTTTTCATCATCTCACCCCAAGCAAGGCATTCCACTGCCACTATTGCGCATGGGGATACATAGGGGAAGGTAAAGAGAAGGAGTGGTTAGACATAGGGAATGTCAGGAGGAAAGTGACAGATGAGTAAGGATACCGAGGATGAGGGTTGGGTAGATGGGAAGAGTGTTTGATAGAATGGGAGCAGGTTAGTGTATTAGGAGTTGTCTATTGACCTTACATTTAAACTCCTGGAGATTGTAGCCGTCGGAAGAGAATTCCACAGTCGGGAAGTGCGAGGAAAGAAACTGTTGGAGTAGAAGTTACGGCTGCATTTTATCGGTTTCACTGTAAAAGGGTGGGATCTAGTTGCTAATCTAGTATCTCGTTCAAATTCGTATTTAGGGGGCACCAGTGATCTAAGTTCATCGGAGCAGAAGCCGTGAAAGTATTTATAGAAGAGACACAGGGAAGCCACCTCGCGCCGGTGGGAGAGAGACTGCAGGCGGTCTGCCAAGTCGGTATCTATCACATTACAGACCCTCCTCTGAACCTTATCGAGAAGCCCGAGGAGATCAGCAGGGGCACCCGACCAGATATGGCAGCAGTATTTAAAGCACGGGCGGATGGTAGATTTATAAATGTGCAGGATAGATTTAGACGGAAAAAGCTTCCGGGCCCTACACAGAGAACCGACTTTCATAGCAGCGGATTTAGCAATGGATTCGATATAGTCATTCCATTTGAGGTCCGCTGAAAGTGTGAGACCAAGGAGGCGCAGTGTTTTACTCTCTGGGAGGCAAGTCTGGTCCATTGTACCCTCTCTTCTTTGTGTTGTGGAGGAATATCCTGTCTTACCCAGGAATGGGTATGGCCCGGGTTATAAATGACCGGATCTAGAACGAACTACAGTGTTCGTGACGATACGAGAATCTTCGTCATTACACAGGAGTGATCGAGAGTCTTCGTGACTATACGAGAATCATCGATTTAGTCGAGAGCCATCGGCCTTAGACGAGAGTTAGACGTCACTAGACGGAAGCCTTCTTCTCAAGACAGACGCATACGTCCTATACAGAGACATTGCCTTCTTGGTTGTTATTCTTGTTAACTGTTCGTTGGTGTACGTGTGTTTGGTTTATTCTCCTGACGTATAATAAATCTCTCCTTTATATATACTCAGTGTTAGGAATTATTTCTTGCATTATTCTTTCTCTGTTTATCCCCTCCAGGGTTATATCCCCTCCAGGGTTATATCCCCACCAGGGTTAAAACACTTTGTTTCTAGTGAGTTTCCTGTCTCTTACTACTTTACTCAACCCGTCCTTCTCCATGCCACAACGCCTTCGGATCTCTACCCTTCAGCAATATTCCATCGGACCACAAGTTCTAACCTTCACAGCTAGGACCAGTCAGTCAGTCAGTTAAGTACCATACGTGATACACGCTTGGGCGATCACGTCTCGAAAGAGACATGACTGACTGGGCAGTTTTCTATCTATTTTCTATCCTGCTCTTTAAACTATAGCTGAATGGAAGAAGAGATGTATTGTATTAATCAGTAGTAATTAGTGGGGGATCAGTTCATTACTTTATAACAATGGAAAACCGATCCCCCACTTTATGCCCAGTAGAAGACTTAATCATCATTCCAACTATTATATTCAGTCAGTCAGTTAAGTGCCATACGTGATACACGCTTGGGCGATCATGTCACGAAAGAGACATGACTGACTGGGCAGAGAATTATCCCGCAGTAGGTTGCCATTGCTTTCTGCGGTAGACTGGTTGCCGATCAAGGCTATAGAACCCAATCTGTCCTATTATTTAACCCATAACTGGAGGGAATAGACGGATTAATATCTTTCCCAAGGGTATTTGCGCGCAAGTGAATGCACTGAATTCAGGAGCCATGTCATATAAACAGTGTCGACTTGGATGCATTTCTTTTTTATTCCATTCGTAAAGAGGATGTTCTCTTCGGAGGGACTCTTTACCGAAAACTGCTACAATGTACTTACAATTCCCGCTATATTTATACCTGAACAGTAAAATATTAATCACTTCAAGTCTAGAGTAACCGTTATTTATCATAAATGAAATTCTTACTTATTTTTTTTATAGCCACATACTACAAACTCATACTGTATTACGCTTCCTTGCGTGGCTCTTCGGCCTTGTATTGGGTGAACAATAATGTTAAAAAAACCATTCCGGTTGAATTTGTTGCGTTAACATGGACATAATTATCCGTAGAAAAGGTATGACTCGGTCGCTTCTCCTTCCAGCTGTGGGTTACGTAACATAACATAAATTATCTAACCCCAGCTTTTAACAAAAGAATCTTTCAAGTCTAATGCAAAAAATTAAATGGAGAGAAATAACACTAAACGCTAGATATTGAATTGAAATTTACAAATGGGATTGTTTGTGTTATGTCGTGAGTAAGAATAAATAACTCAACAACAGGAATAGGTTAATTGTTGTATTCCGTGAAAATAGTATTTACAAAGGTTATTAGTATCCAATACAAGAATAAGGGTTAATCGTCTCAACCGTCGTAAGACGTAGTATGAGCAATGGGTACTTCCGGGTCGTCACCGGAAGTCTACGACTGACTTGTCGATCAGCTGCTCGGCTCACTCTACTACGAAGATGCCACCGTTACTTTACATAGTAGTGGAATAGTCCATTATAGCCGAATAGGCGCGGGAGTCCCAACAGTTTGATGGGTTCAATTGTTTATCAGCATATCAAATATGGGTATTTTGAAATATAATACCTTGAACTGTTTCTCCCCACTTCTCACAATATATATATATATATATATATATATATATATATATATATATGTATATAAACTTATTTATAAATGGAACTTTGTCTATGTGTGTCTGTGTGTCCGTTACCTATAGACTCCGAAACGGCTGAACCGATTTTCTTGAAAATTTACACAGTTGTACCATAAGCGGCTGCGAGTGTTCTTAGCTAGGTTTTGTGCCGAGGTACCTCAGATAAATATCAAAAATCGAGAATCGAAAAAATCGGGTAAGAGAAGGAGTGGTCTGATTTTAATCAAATTTGATACACTCATAGACAAAGACATAAGAAACGACATTCTGAAGTTTCATTTTTGCAGTTCGTACGATATAGTGCAGAAAATTTCATATCGATACCAGAAATCAAAATTTGACTTACATCCATTCATTTTTTTCAGTCTACAGTTTCGCTTTAACTGGAAACAACTATTGCTTTTTAGTCTTTCGTGCCAACGTCCAAAGAGGACCATGGATTAGTTTTAAAGATTTCATTACACCCGAGCAACGCCGGGCTATACTGCTAGTATATATATATATATTTACGTGCGATTGGTAAATTGTCGCAATTATTTTATTATTTCAAATATTCTTTAGGCTGAGTCTGAGCTCCAGGAGCATGGATTGTTTTAAAGCTTTCATTACACCCGAGCGAACGCCGGACTATACTGCTAGTGCTCCAAAATAAAATGTATTCAAACGTGTAGCATAACCAACCGAGATAGATATGAAATGAACGAATCTATCATTTTTTATTATTTTTTCAACTACTTAGTCACCATGAAATGAGTGTTCTTAAAAGTCTGATGCTCTACTTTTAAGAACACTCATTTCAGGATGTGCGTTGTGGTGCGTTGTGGTGGATATCGGCTCGGAACGAGAAATGGGGGAGCCGAGTTCGAAATCCAGTTGAATTCATTGCATTCACTTACGCGCAAATACCCTTGGGAAAGGTATTAATCCGTCTATTCCTTCCAGTTATGAGTTAAATAATAGGAAAGATTGGGTTCTATAGCCTTGGCTGGCAACCAGTCTACCGCAGAAAGCAATGGCAACCTTCTGCGGGATAATCTTCTGCCCAGTCAGTCATGTATCTTTCGAGACATGATCGCCCAAAGCGTGTATCACGTATGGCACTTAACTCACTGACTAAATATAATAGTTGGAAACATGATTAAGTTTTCTACTGGACTTAAAGTGGGGGATCGGTTTTCCATTGTTATGAAGTAATAAACTGATCCCCCACTAATTACTACTGATTAATAAAATACATCTCTTCTTCCATTCAGCTATAGTTTGTAAAGAGCAGGATAGAAAATCTTCTGCCCAGTCAGTCATGTCTCTTTCGAGACATGATCGCCCAAGCGTGTATCACGTATGACACTTAACCATGATCGTTTCTATGACCATTTCGAGTACACACACAAGTGCACATTCACGTATTGATGCATGTGTCTATATATATACAAAAACACACACACACACACACACACACACAAACACACACACACGCACACAAACACACACACACACATTTCGGCAATGGAGAGGCCCTTGTCACTTTATATTTCGTCAACAGTATCGACCAAATCCGTCGTCATCGCCTAATGATATTGTGATCAGAAATAACAAATATTTTGCGAGTGCCTTGGAATGTGAGAATTATATTCCATTAATTTTATTTATTTATTTATTTATTTACTTTAGGTCCCTTTTTTTCTCCTCTCTTTCTGTCTTTCTCTTTTTCTCTCTCTCTCTCTGTCTCTATGTGTCTCACACTTCCCCTCAGCCGCCTGTCGACCACTAATTCCACTTGGTCGAACAAAGTGACGGACCCGCGACAGACAAGGTGTGCGATCGACGAGTACTCATTGAATGATTACCGCCGCTGGCTGACTAGCACTTGCAGCCCGAATAATCGGCGGTGTCGTTGACGGGAGCTGTGGTGGCGGTGGCTGTAGTTATCGCGGTGTCGAACTCAGGAGAGATCGCAATAAAAAAACGAAACTGCTTTAAAGAGAATGAAAACGAACGAGTCCCTACTTGCAGGAAAAAAAGCAGTAACGGTGCTCCTCGTGTTCATTAGGCACGCGTGGAGGGGGTGGAATTGGAGGACCCAGTGGCGGTGGTGGAGTGCTGGCTTTCGGGAGTGTTGTACCGATTTGAACGTTGGTAATAAAAATTTCTGGAAAAGATAGGAAGAGTGTTCCACATGTAGATACGGAAGGAATGGTTTGTAATTTACAAAAGAGACCTTTATGGCAAAATTGGTTCCATCCTATGTATAGTTTTCACATTATAAAAATAACTGTACCGATATATATATATATATATATATATATATATATATATATATATATATATATACAGTAGCGTGCAAAAGTATAAGGACAACGAATATTTTATCTTTTATGAGGCATCAAAATAAAGTTTAAAATCACCCCAGTCCTAACACTTTTGCACATTACCGGTACTGTGCAAACGTATTAGGACGGCGTGATTTTCCTAAAAACCTCATTGAAATTCAAATACAGGGTGAAAAGCCAAAACTTTGTAAGAATTATTTAACTAAAAAAGAAGAGGAAGGAAGGCTTTAGCGTTTGAATTGGCCCCAGAAAGCCCTGATGTCAATTCTATTGAACATCTATGGGATATCTTGAATAAAAAAATTGATAAATCCAATGTTACTTCGCAAGACACACTTTGGGATCAAATACAAGCTGCTTTGCAGGAGGTACCATTAGATACATTGAAAAAGCTTGTGATATCAATGCCTGACCGAATGAAGGCTGTGATCAAAGCAAACGGTTATTATACTAAATATTAAATTTATTTTGTAACAAGTATTTTTTCTTGTTAAAGCATTTGTTGAATAAATCAAATAAAATTAGTTTAATTAAATTGTTTATTTTCTGTCAATATGCCTCATAAAAAATAAAATAGTTTTTGTCCTAATACTTCTGCACAGTACTATATATATATATATATATATATATATATATATATATATATTCTAAACATATGCTGTTAAATATAACAGACAATGAATGTATGTATATATATATATATATATTCTAAACATATGCTGTTAAATACAACAGACAATGAATATATATATATATATATATATATATATATATATATATATATTCATTGTCTGTTATATTTACTGTGTGTTAATATTTACTCTTTGGTAATGGCTTATGTCAGCCGAAAGCTTAGACCCGATAAAAAAATCAACAATTACTGTGATTTTTTGTTGTCTTTCAACGATATCACCATCAAATATATCAGACGGTATGAACGGATCCTACACAAAATTAATAGACAGAACTTGTCTATATTATTCAATGAAACCTGCATTAATATATATTTATATATATGTATATATATATATATATATATATATATATATATATATATATATATATATACAGAAACTGAAAGGCAGTAGATGCAGAGTTTGGAGAGGACAGAGGAGAGTCCAGAGGCATATTTCTTAAAGACGATGACTGGCATTCCGTCACCTCCGCTCAACTTAGAGGGGTCAATTTTTTTAAATTATTTTAGAGACCAGCAAGAAGGTAACGGTAAACGTCGCTCACTTGAGTCGTAGGGTGCGAATATTCCAGACGAATTAATTGTGGAGTTGGTGGAGAATCTATGAGCAAAGCCCTGTCTGCTGTAGTTGTGAAGACCTCATGTTCATTGATTAAAAGAGCGACGGAAAGTTTGTTGTTGTTTAGCACCTTTTCGCAGAGAGGCCAATTGTCTTTGGAGCCGAAGTTGTTATACGCTGCTTCATTCTGTCAGCAAACAACAACTTAGATTTTTTGAGAACTAACAGTATAGTCCGGTGTTGCTCGGGTGTAATGAAAGCTTTAAAACTAATCCATGGTCCTTGAGCTCAGACTCAGCCGAAAGAATATTTGAAATAATAAAATAATAGCAACAATTTACCAATTGCACCTAATATATATATATATATATATATATATATATATATATATATATATATATATATATACTAGCAGTATAACCCAGCGTTGTTCGGGTGTAATGAAAGCTTTAAAACTAATCCATGGTCCTGGAGCTCAGACTCAGCCTAAAGAATATTTGAAATAAGAAAATAATAGCGACAATTTACCAATTGCACCTAATATATTTATATCTATCTATCTATCTATCTATCTATCTATCTATCTACCTTAGTCTCTTCATATCTATGTATCTATCTATTTCAAATATAGTTCTCTCTATCTATCTATCTATCTATCTATCTATCTATCTATCTATCTATCTATCTACCTACCTAAGTCTCTTCATATCTATGTATCTATCTATTTCGAATATAGTTCTATCTATCTATCTATCTATCTATCTATCTATCTATCTATCTATCTATCTATCTATCTATCTTAGTCTCTTCATATCTATGTATCTATCTATTTCGAATATAGTTCTATCTATCTATCTATCTATCTATCTATCTATCTATCTATCTATCTTAGTCTCTTCATATCTATGTATCTATCTATTTCGAATATAGTTCTATCTATCTATCTATCTATCTATCTATCTATCTATCTATCTATCTATCTATAAGTTTAGATCCCATTACATCACATTACGGTCAATAGCGAAAAGGCGCTTATTATGGTCAGACGCGTGGTTCTGATAAAGCCGTGATTCCTGTGAGCTATGGCAGCCGAGCTGACAAGGGGAGAACCAGGCGGGCGGAATGGGCATTACAAAGCGGTCAAGCCATCTAGGCATTGATAACTCTCAACGTTGCTTCACTTCGGTGATTGAATGAGACTTGGTGATTCAACAGGATCTGACCGTAAGGATCATTAGCAAACTATAAACTCAAGTATAAACCTGTTCAACCTTTAATTCTATTCTTAAGTGTAAACACATCAGATGTCAGCGATAGACAAAAGTATAAGGAGGCCCAATATTTACCTGTGTGCTCTGGGTGTGATTTGTTGTGCAATGGATATCGGCTCGGAGCGTGAAATCGGAGAGACGAGTTCGAATTCCAGTTGAATTTGTTGCATTCACTTACGCGCAAATACCTTGGGAAAGTTATTAATCTGTCTATTCCTTCCAGTTATGTGCTAAATAACAGGACAAATTGGGTTCTATAGCCTTGGCTGGCAACCAGTCTACCGCAGAAAGTAATGGCAACCTACTGCGGGATAATCTTCTGCCCAGTCAGTCATGTATCTTTCGAGACATGATCGCCTTAAAGCGTGTATCACGTGTGGCACTTAACTGACTGACTGAATATAATACTTGGAAACATGATTAAAGCTTCTACTGGGTATAAAGTGGGGGACCTGTTTTCTATAGTTATGAAGTAATAAACTGATCCCCCACTAATTACTACTTAATAATTTAATACATCTCTTCCTCCTATAGCTATGAGTCAAATAACAGGACATATTGGGTTCTATAGCCTTGGTCAGCAACCAGTCTACCGCAGAAAGCAATGACAGCCTACTGCGGGATAATTTTCTGCTCAGTTAGTCATGTCTCTTTCAAAACATGATATCCCAAGCGTGCATCACGTATGGTACTTACCTAACTGACTCTAATGTAGTTTATTACATTTACATTTTCGAAATAAAAAAAAAACGCTTTCAATGTCGAAATGTCATAAAATCCATCAAGACAGTATATTTACGTATGTTTTTCTTATATCTTTTTACCACCATTTCGAGTTTCTCGCCAATCGTAACCAATTCGACGAAGAATTATAAAACTGATTCATGAACAAAGGAATGCTATTTCACCTCTTAACTCAACAGCGATTTTTGGAGACAATGTAATAGACAACAGGAAAATGCTGAAGCCAAAGAAATAACTTAGCCTCATTCTGACGAAAACAACGCCATTCATTATGTTAGCAGCCATCTTGAAAATCTAGGGGAAACGAGAAAGGTAAAAATATTAACAACAAAGAAAAAATTTCTTTTTTTTTTGTCTCTTTGTTACCTGTATTTACCATTTTCTTTGATCTTGCTGAAGCATCAAAAAGAATGGTATATATTGGTGATTTCTAATATCTCTCTACAAAAAGAGAAATAAATTTTGTATCATCGAATCTTTTCAAAAGACATGATATACTATCCTGGATTATCTATTAAATGTTCTTTACTTGATTATGACGGCTGCTACGAGAGATTCAATAAGGCCTCACTTGACATTCTAGCTAATATCCTTAATAATTTTATTTCATTATTTATAATTAACCCCTTATTCGACTCTGTGTTCCTTATATATATATATATATATATATATATATATATATATATATGTGTGTGTGTGTGTGTGTGTGTGTGTGTGTGTGTGTGTGTGTGTGTGATACGGTAGAATGTACATTATTTACATTATTGGGACTGTTGCACTAATCCTAATTGCAATGTTTACGACGTTTCAGCCGTTCTAAACTCTGGTCTCCACACGTTCTAGGAATTTTGAATCTAACCCTATATTTTAATCAATGATATCATTCCCTGATATACTCCAGTAAGATATATATATATATATATATATATATATATATATATTTGTGTGTGTGTGTGTGTGTGTGTGTGTGTGTGTGTGTGTGTGTGTGTGTGATACGGTAGAATGTACATTATTTACATTATTGGGACTGTTGCACTAATCCTAATTGCAATGTTTACAACGTTTCAGCCGTTCTAAACTCTGGTCTCCACACGTTCTAGGAATTTTGAATCTAACCCTATATTTTAATTAATGATATCATTCCCTGATATACTCCAGTAATATATATATATATATATATATAATCCAAAAGGAAAAGTAGCTAGGTAAATCCCAAAAACCCGATTCTAATTAATATTATTTACATTAATATTAAAACTGATCAAGGTGGAGGTAAATATATACATGAAGGTATATTATTTTCGTGTTTATACGCGCTAAAAAGCCTGCTTTCTCCTACTGGACGTTAGTAGGATAGGGGTAGAATCGCCAACTGATGCCAATGCGGGCGCGTTTCGAATCCTGGGTTCGGAAGCTACCGGAGTCTCAACCTTACTGATGAGCTATAATGCAGCGAAGCAAATCTGTTTGCGGATGACTATAGTATATATATATATATGGTATATTTTTATACATGTATTACATTTTAAACTAAACGTTATTTTAAAAGATGCACTTGTTTTTATAGACGACATTTTTGAACAGGGTCACAATAATTAATGCATTATTATTTTGATTTAATGTGTTATTATGTATAAATAAATTTGTTTGCATATATATATATATATATATATATATATATATATATATATATATATAAGTTCATATATATGTGTATATATGTATATGTATGTGAATATGGAGCGGCCCAAAATGCCAAATACAGGTGGGGATACTAAAATCAAGCAGGTACAAAAATTTAAATACTTTGGAAGTGTGCTAACAGAAGACGAAAATTGCGACACAGAGATCCGAAGGTGAACTGGCATGGCGAATGAAGCATTTCAGAAGTTGATTATAGCATTAAAAACAGGACATTTTCGTTAAAAACAAAGAAGAGAGAACTGGATTGCTATGTGATGTCAGTTCTTTAATATGGCAGTGAATGCTGGACAATATCATCAAAGATGATGGAAAAACTTGAAGCAACCGAAATGTGGTTCTACAGAAGGATGCTGCGGATATCATGGATCGAGCATGTGAGCAATGAGGAGGTTCTGGAAAGGAATGGAAACGAAAAATAAATTATACTGGGCATCAAGACGAGACAGCTGATCTTCCTGTAACATTCAATGAGGAAGGAGGGCTTGGAGACCCTGATACTAACAGGCCAGTTAGAGGGAAAAAGAGACAGAGGAAAGCATATTTGAAGGACCTAATCAGGTGGATGACAGAACGAGGGTTGCGTGGTATAGCAGGAGAAAGCGTGCTAAGAGCCACCAGGGATAGGGAGATGTGGAAAGCCATGATCACCTACGTCCTGAAAGTACAAGGCACATAGAAGAAGAAGATTTCAAATAAATTCGTTTTGTTTTGTGCTCTGATGAAGTTCATCAGTGAGCGAAATGCGTCGACTAAAACTAAACGCAGTTTTACTTTTCTCTTTTTTTCTTGGTCATGTAAACTTTTATTAAAAAAAGGGGGGCGGAGATTTTGAAAACCGAATTAAATCAAATGCTAACAGACAGAATTAATTAAATTAAATGCTAACAGACAAACTAAATCAAATGCTAACAGACAGAATTAATTAAATCAAATGCTAACAGACAGAATCACATTAAACACGTTATTGGATAGGAAATATTCCACGTTAATTATTTTAAATGGCAATACTTCGAAAAATTGCAGCAAACAAAACTACTTTTATCTCGTGCAGCAATTTTAAGGGTTGACGCAAATTAAAAGAATTTAAATTCATGCAAATTCTGAATTTCGTCATCACTGGCGATCACGCCAAATATCATCATTAGATTCATTCAACTCTTTCCGAATCCTCTGTCTTGTCGTCAGATTAACAGCCAAATACACTGAAATCTTCCTGCTTAGCAGTACAACATGGCGTTTCCAAATTTCTAGAGCACTGAATTAAGTCATGGTGCTTTTTTTTTTTGCTTACAACAGGTGCCTAGCAGACCGTACTATACGATAATTTACCCAACGCATCTTTTAAGATCTCTCCATGGAAGTAGTGATATATCAGTGTGAGGCTTGCTTTATATATATATATATATACATACAGCAAGCCTCACAAATATTTATTTATGTAGTTTTAAAAATATATATCAGTTTGAGGCTTGCTATATATATATATATATATATATATATATATATATATATATATATACGGCAAGCCTCACACTGATATATCACTACTTATATATATATATATATATATACAAAACAATTGATCTCATTGTCTCTCATAACCCTACAAGCACACAACTAAATCCTCTACAGAAAACCAATGTAGTGTATCAATTTACATACCCGTTCAGAGATTGTATCTCTGGTACTAATAATAAACCCACTACATATATTCGTTTTACTACAGTCACGCTCTCCCATAGACTTACCTGTTACCTTTCTGATCAGAGTTCAATTAAACAATATTTCTTAGAAAAACATAGCCATGTAGGTAATATCAGACAGATTTTAGTCAACAACACAATAATCCTCACTCATACACACAGCAAAATGAATCTTCAGCTATTGGAGGCCATCTACATTAAATCCAAACTCACACTTAACAAAACCACGTTCAAATCTGGTCATAACACTTTACATTGCATGTAAATATTTGGTTCTGTTGTCATTTCGCGCTATCACGCGGTGTGACGTCAGAGAACTGCTTTATACATTTACGAAATGCATTTGCTATTTTTAGTAACTGTTATTGTTGCCTCGCAAAGTTTTATGTCAACACTAGATAAAATCGTCGCTGATGGTGGATGTTTTTATGTTAACGTCCTTGTAACCTTTCTGAAGATGGCTCAAAGCTTAGAACCAACTTAATTAAAAAAAGATTTAACCAGAAATTAAAGCCGAAATACGATGTTTAAAACGGCTCATGATTAAACATAATAGACATTCATTGTCTCTTATATTTAAGAGTATGTTTAGAACACACACACACACACACACACACACACACACACACACACACACACACATATATATATATATATATATATATATATATATATATATATACCATTTGTAAACGAGTTATTACGAGACAAATTTCGGCCTATTTTTGGCCTATTTACTTCCTTTATTGAAATTTCCGCCTATTTATTTCCTGTAATGAAAGTAATACGCGATTTTTTTCTACGCTTTTTACTTTCATTACAGAAAGTAAATAGGCGGAAATTCCAGTCAAGGAAGTAAATAGGCCGAAACTTGTGCCTACGCCGAAAGTCATTCTGCAGTTAATTACATGACTTCGTGAGAGTTACGTGAGACAAAAAGTGCGCGATGAAGTTCGATTTTTTTTTCTGGTCGTTCAGATCAATAAATGTAAATTTCTTCAATAACTAATTGTTGATTTCAGTTCAGCATATACATTTGCACAGAAATAATGCTATTTTGGTTAAATTTGAAGGGAGAAAAGCCTTCCGGACCTAAAAACAAAAATTTACGAATTGTTCATTGGAAATTTGGGCAGATAAATGCCACCTGAGTAAAAGTCAACCGGTGCTCTGAAGGAAAAATGGCATTTCGCCTCTCTAAGAACACCTGACATGCGACTTTTGGTCTATCTTTCTATCTATCTAGTTACATGGAAAATATGACTCTGGAATGCGATTATTGAAATGCTGTAAATTCCACGGAGATAATTTCGTTTGGATTTCATTAAATTTCAGAAGAGAATTTTGGAGAATGTGAAAAAGTGCCAGGTATCATTAAATCCGTTGAAAATCATTCGACTGAACGCGGGCAAACGTAGGGGCATCACAGGCCTTGTTGTCAGAAGAAGAAGGAAACACAAACGCACCAACTCCATTGTTAAAGAAAAAGAAAGCATTTACTGGGCGAAAGAGAAATGTATTTAAATAGTTGCATCTTCATATAGAACCAAAAAACACGCAAGATCACTCTTCTTCGTGTATGTGGTACCGTATTCCTTCCTGACGTAGGGGATCATGGTTTTTCACAACCTTATTCTCTGTAACACTTAATAAGTTTTGCCCTTTTTCAATCTCTGCTGGTCCCTGTCTATTGAAAACAAGCTCATTCAGTCAAATGTCATACCTGAAGCATGTTTGGGCGATCATGTCTCTGACTAAACATAAGATGACTAGAAAAAAAATAGGTATTCTCGCACAATGTTGCCATTATTTTCTAAGGAACGGTTGCCGAAAAAAGCTATAGGGGTCAGTCTCTCCTTCTGTGCAACCCTTAGCAGAGAGATAAGAGATTAATGCATCAGTCAGTCAGACAATGGCTGCACGTGATACACGGTTTGGGTGATCATGACTTTTTCAGGGTATGACAGACTGGGCAAAATATTTCCCCGCAGTAGGTTGCCATTACTTTCTGCGGTAAATCAGTTACCGCCCAAGGGTATAGAACAAGATCTGCCGGCTACTCAAGCCATAGCTGAAGAAAGAGGAGACGGGCTGTTAACGTTTCCAAAAGGTATTCGTGTGTAAGTAAATGAACCGAAATCGACTTAAATTCGAACTTGGCTCACTGGTTTCCCATTCTGAGCCTATACTTTTATACCGCACTGCAAAATCCATAATCTCATTAGGTCGGTTATGAGCCGCTTTCCTTTTCCTTCTGAAATTAATATGACATGTGATCATCACTTTCTCAGTGCCTTCTTTCCTCGTTATATGCTCGAGAAATGTCAAAATTTAATTTTTTCTATTAGCGGCGTCATTTTGCAGAAAATTGTATGCGAATCATAATATTTTTTTAAATCATTACCCTGAGAAAGGCAAAAAGCCACTAAGACACAAGAGGCTACAGAATTTTACAGATGGATGTAACAATCAGTCAGGTAAGTGCCATACGTGATACACTCTTGAGCGATCATCTCTTGAAAGAGACATGACTGACTATGTTGAAGATTATCTCGCAATAGGTTGCCATTGCTTTCTGTGGTAGACTGGTTGCCGACCAAGACTATAAAACCAAATTAGTCCTGTTATTTGACTCATAGTTAGAGGGGGAAGAGATGTATTATATTATTAAGTAGTAATTAGTGGGGGATCAGTTTATTACTTCATAACAATAATCATGTTTCCAACTATTATATTCGGTCTGTCAATTAAGTCCCATGCTTGATACACGCTTTGGGCGATCATGTCTCGAAAGAGACATGACCGACTGGGCAGAAGATTATCCCGCAGTAGGTTGCAACTACTTTCTGCAGTAGACTGGTTACCAGCCAACGCTATAGAACCCAATGTCCTGTTATTTTACCCATAACTGGAGGGAAGAGACGGATTAATACATTTCCCAAGCGTATTTGCACGTAAGTGAATGCAAGGAATTCAACTGAAATTCAAACACGGCTCCCTGATTTCTCGTTCCTAGCCGATACCCATTGCATTACAACGCACATATACCACAGTAATAAAGGGTTCGGTTCGAAATTCCTAGCAACTGAAGAAGACCGGAGTGTACAACGGCCGAAACGTCGTACAAATTGCAACAAAGGATGAGGACAATCGTCCGAATAATGTATATACTGTAAATACCCCAGTGATTGTAATAAAGGGTTCGGTTCGAAATTCCTAGCACCTGAAGAAGACCGGAGCGTACAACGTCCGAAACACCGTACAAATTGCAACAAAGGAACTTAAATACCATTGAACATGACAGGCATGGAAGAAAGAGAAAGATTTTATCATAGGTTCTGTTGTTTGTTTTTTAAATGATTTGATGAAAATACATGTTGGTTTTGGTATATTCAATCGTATTATTTTTAAAAAATTTGGGTGCTGTTGTTACTGAAAAAAATAGTATTTCTAAATAAGCTGACCAATATTTGTTGGTTTAAAGACGAATTGAGAGGTTTCTTTGAGAAATATTGCCATTGGTCGATGTAATATATTCAGAAAATAAAAGAAAATATTTGCGAAAAATGATGTATTTCTATACAGCAAAAATGGTAGCTAACCAAGAAAATTCAAGGTCTTTTTTTTGTGTAAATTTTTTTGTTGTTGGGTTTTTGTTATCTGTTCTTCTTATCATATATATAATTGACAAGACCCTACGATTAAGTATTTTATTACATATGTATTGCATGTGTACAAGATATTACGGTTTTCGATAAATAGCCTGAAAGAAATGTATATATATATATATACACAGACACAGACACAGACACAGACACACACACACACACACACACACACACACACACACACACATATATATATATAGAAAGAGAGAAACAGAGAGAGAGTGTGAGAGAGAGAGAGAAAGAAGATGCAAAATAGATTTTCAAAACCTGACATTAGTACATCGAGCTAGCTATATATGAAAAGACTGTAGATAGATAGATAGATAGATAGATAGATAGATAGATAGATAGAATAAGAATAAGATAGATAGATAGATAGATAGATAGATAGATAGATAGATAGATAAGGAATAGAATAAGATAGATAGATAGATAGATAGATAGATAAGGAATAGAATAAGATAGATAGATAGATAGATAGATAGATAGATAGATAGATAGATAGATAGAATATAAACAATGTGGTTTTGAATTGAAACATTGTATTATGAATTTCAACTTGTCTAAATCTTCATATCTCAAATTCTAAAAGAATTTTTTTAGAGATAACGAGCTAATTCAATATAAAGCCTCTTAAAATATTGCATCTCCAATAAATAGTGTAATAATCCAAATCGATCTGGAATTTATAACTCATGAGAAGAGTGACATTGAAAATATTGGCCCGGGCCGTGCTGTTTATAAATGTTTGACACGTTGCCATCGATCTGATCCAAATACAAAGAAAGTCATTCTTTCCCGCCCATTCCCGCTGTTAATGGCGCCGGGAAAGCCGAAGATAGTGCAGGTGCTTGTTGAATAAGGGTTACTCTAAAGTGCACCACCAACAGTTGACCTTTCACCCATCTCATTCAGCCATAACGAGTTGCCAGTCAAGGTTGATTAGCCTCATATTGAAATTTCATTAGATACATTCAGTCCACGATCGAGCTAAGTGCAGCAGACACAAGCGCCATCTATACTACAAATTTACAGAGTTATCTTTTCCTGTTTCTTTTTCGTTTTTCTTTTTTTTTTTCTTATTCTTCATTTTTATTTATTTATTTATTTATTTTGCTTTTTTTTTTTTTAAATCTGTTTGGTGATCGAATTCTGATGATAGCCGATATTTTAACATCTGATTTTTATCAAACATAAAGAATGTGCATCATTTACACTGCTTGGTCTGTTGTCCTCATTTTACTGTGCTGACGACGTTTCACCCGTTGTACGCCCCGGCCTATTTCAGGTGCTAGGAATTTGAACTGAACACTTTGTTTTTGATAACTGGGGTCCAACAATTCTACTCCTAGCAGCTTCTTTTTTCGCACTTCCTGCTTGTGGAACTCCCTTCCGCATACTTGTTTTTCTGACGGCTACAAACTCCAGGAATTTATATGCAATGTCAATTCCCATCTCTTATCCACTTGACTCCAGTTCTTTCTACATCACTCCGTATATCTTGTTCTTTTCTTTTCTCTCTGCATTCGCAACTGTCTTCACACCTGTGTTCCCATTCTTCTCTTGTCCTTTCTCTGACACCCCCTGTGACTGGTTCGTTTTTCTCTTTACCTTTCTCCTATCTAATCTTTTTTTTTCTTCAGTAGCCCCCTGCGCATCAGGGGCAGTACCGCATTGCTTGGGGTGAAACGATTAAAAAAAACTTCCTTCTGTATACTTGCTTTCCAGACGCTACAACCTTCAGGAATTTAAATGCAATGTCAATACCCATCTCTTATCCATTTGATTCTAGTTCTTTGTACATCACTCTGTATATCTTTTCCTTTCTCTCTACTTTCGCAATTGTCATCACACCTGTATTCCCATCCTTCTCTTGCTCATTTCTCTGACGCCTCCTGTAACTGGTTCGTCTGTCTCTTTACTCTCCTCCTATCTAATCTTTCTCTCTTATGTAGCCTCCTTCGCATCAGTTTTTCTACATCACCCTGTATATCTTTTCCTTTCTCTCTACCTTTGTAACTGTCATCACACCTGTATTCCCATCCTTATCTTGCTCCTTTCTCTGAAACCCCTCCTGTAACTGGTTCGTCTTTCTCCTTACACTCTTTCTATCAAAACATTTACTCTAATGTAGCCTCCTGTGCATCAGTGGTGATACCGCCTTGCTTGGGGTAAAACAATTAAAAAAATATATCATTCTCATTCCTTCTGCAAAATCGCGTCAGGTAGTCATGAGTTATCTCCCTTTAACTTAACTCTCTGAGTTATTTGTTCACCACTACTGTAGCTAGGTAGTTAAAAAAAATACAGGACCAAGTGGATAAAACCTTGGTTAGTTCAAGGAACTTAACCAAATGCGTTGTGAGTTCAAAACCTAGCTACAGTAGTGATATACCAATACCATAAAGAGTTGAGTTAAAGGGAAATAACTACATTGCATCCGGAAGTGGTATCACATATCAGGATTCGAACCTGCATATTCCAATACGCTGGAGAGATGCCGTCATTAGCTCTTATTTGACTTACCATGACAAAGAAAGTATTTGCAACGTTTAAAACATTAATTTAAAACAGTGCCCAATAAAAAAATTTATTAATTTTTACTTTAGAACATTTACAAAGGATTATTACCATCATTATTAACTACCTGATGAGATATTGTTCTTTTAATGTCAAAACAAAATGCACAATTTTGTAGTAGTCTGTAATTTGTACATGTTCTAAATATGAGTTTCAGTTTTGTTTAACGGCATATCAACCTATGTGGGTCAAAAAGGTGGGGTTTTGAGGGGTTTTTTTAATGTTCGATTCTTTCAAAAATATTTTTTTGGTAATATTTTTCCTTCAAAAATGTCTTGTTGAAAAGGTTTGGTTTTAAGATATTTTTTTTAAATTTTTGGTTATAGTGAGAAGGTTGAATTAGTCAGATTTTAATGAAAATTTTCTGTTTTTATACATTTTTATTTCAGAAAATTGAAAATATCTTCTAGTTTTGTATTAAAAAATGCTGAGAATATTTTTCTTCCTTTAAAAATATGTTATAGTAATAATTGTTTCTACAAAAATATATTGTTAGTAATATTTTTCCTTCAAAAATATATATTTTTCTATAAAAGTCTATTTTTATGTATATATTTCTATAAAACTGTATTTTTATACTTTCATAGTGGTTTAACCCCAGTTTGGGGGTTAACTATTTGCCTATAGCCGGGTCCTCAGGCGGTTTTTAATAAATAAAAATCGCCTTAGGTCACCACTCATGGTAGAAACAAAGGGAGCGAAATAACTCGTTTAAAAATGAAATATATATATATATATATATATATATATATATAATGATCCGCATATAGGCCTGTTCCGCTCTATCACAGCTAATCAGAGCGGCTAGATAAACCGTTTTGCTTCGACGTTAGCCGTTGAGAGCGTTCAACTCGACTGCCGAAGACCAATGCGTAAAGCCGTTTATAAAGTCTACCTTCCCCTACATGCCCGACGCTTTTCCTTATTTTCATCAACGACCTCCCTGATGAGATCAAGTCCCAAGTAGGCATCTACGCAGATGACACTACAATATACTCCCGCTCCAGTAAGAAACCTATCGTGGCGGACAGACATAATCTTCGCTGCTGACCTTGAACGGGAATCTACACTCTGTGGTGAACTGGGGCAAGAAGTGGCTTGTCAACTTCAACTCATCCAAGACCAAGCTGTTGTCTGTCAACCATTACAGGCAACCTCTCCTGCCTCCCATAAACATGGACCAAGCGATTCTCTCGGAGAGCAATACACTACGCCTCCTCGGACTTACCATGTCCTCAGACCTTCAAATGGAACCACTATATTGAATCCATAGCAAAATCTACTGCTAAGAAGGTTGGGTCACTATGTCAATCCAGGATGTTTTTTCCGCCTGAATCCATCCTGCATATATACAAGTCAACCATCCGTCCGTGCATGGAGTACTGCTGCCATTTATGGTCAGGCGCCCCTGCCATTCTCCTCAGTGTTCTTGACAAGCTCCAAATGAGAGTCTGTAATGTGATAGGTACTGATCTGGCGGCTCGACTGCAGCCACTTCCCCATCGTCGAAATGTGGCCTCCCTTTGTCTGTTCTATAAATACTTTCATGGATTCTGCTCGGACGAACTTAAGTCACTGGTGCCTCCTTAACAGGTGTTTACTCGTGCAACCAGACTGGCAACTAGGTCCCACCCATTCACAGTCAGGTTAGCCAAATGCAGACGACAATTCTACTCCTGCAGCTTCTTCTCTCGCACTTCCCGCCTGTGGAACTCGCTCCCGTATTCTTGCTTTCCTGACGGCTACAAACTCCAGAAATTTAAATGCAAAGTCAATAGTCATCTACTAACCATTGGACTCTAGCTCTCTCCCACCCCCGTATAACCTTCCCTTTCTCTCCACCTGTGTATCTGTCATGGCACCTGTTTTCTCAGCTTTCTATTGCTCCTTTCTAACTAGTTTGTACTCCTCACTCTTTTCTAATTAATCTTTTTACAGTTATGTAGCCCCCTGCACATCAGTGGCATTTCCGCCTTGCTCGGGGTGAAATGATTAAAAAAAAATGCTATATCGACTGGCGAGAGCACAAATAAACAACCGCATGCAGGCCGGGATTTAAATTAGGCTGATGAGCTTAGCAAAAAAGAAAAAAAAATTCTATTTCTGGATATTCTTCTAGATTCTAGCAATAATACTTCCATTACTTCAGTGTATAAAAACTCACGAGCAAAAATTCTGGCCAACTTAATATTATTAGTTTTGGGACGCCCGCGCCTATTCGGCTATAATGGACTATTCTATTACTATGTAAAGTAATGGTGGCATCTACGTAGGAGAGTGTGCCGAGCAGCCGAGTACAGATTATTGTATTGTACATAAATACATTTTTATTATCATGGGTTATTCTCCCTATTTTTTAGGTGCCCCCTTGTTAGTTTGTGGCATTGTGGTGTATGAAGGATTGGGAGTAGATGGATAGCCTCTTTTGGTGACTGAGCAAATTGTAACGAATGAATGGGTCGTGATATTGTTTAGCTAGGTATAGGATAGTTAAGCGAGAACCAACCTCTCCCCCTCCCCTTTTAGGCCTTGTGCCATAATTTTGTATTCTTTTACAAAATAAATAGTGAGTGTGCCAAGCAGCCGATCGACAAGTCAGTGGTAGACTTCCGGTGACGACCCGGAAGTACCCATTGCTAATACTACGTCTTACGACGGTTGAGACGATTAACCCTTATTCTTGTATTGGATACTAATAACCTTTGTAAATACTATTTTCACGGAATACAACAATTAACCTATTCCTGTTGTTGAGTTATTTATTCTTACTCACGACATAACAATTAGTCGATACAAAATTGACCTTATTCAAAATTTACTCGCGAGAGCTTACGAGAATTCATCTTCTCAACCTCTTTTTTCCAATAAACTCTTGTCAACAACGCCTTTCCAAATTATTTACTTGATTACCATATCAAACTTTTTCTTTGTAACGGAAGCAACGGCAACTACAAACACGTGGACAAAAACATTAACACTAATATTTTTACAAAAAAGTGTTGGGCATCTTGTCTTGCCATCAGATACCCAATACACGTCGAATACTTCTCACGTACAAGGTGTTCAGACGCCTGTCTTGCCTGGTGTATATGGTGTCTTACTGCCATATAGCAGTGTACTGATGACGGTATTTACCAACCTTCCCACGTAAGGTTAGATGTGATACAAGGTCTTTTTATTGTGGGTCTTCCCGGCCATATCCTCTTCTTCTTCTATGTGCCCTGTCCTTTCAGGTCGTAGGCGATCATGGCCCTCCACGTCTCTTTATCCCTTGTGGCCCTCAGCATGTTTATTCCTGTTACTCCTGGCAACCCCCGTTCCGTCATCCACCTGATCAGGCCCTGCAAATATGTTATCCGCTGCCTTCCTCTGTCTCTCTTTCCCTCTAGTTGGCCAGTCAGTATCAGGTTCTCCAAACTCTCCTTCCTCATTGCATGTCCCAGGAACTTCAGTTGTCTCTTCCTGATGCTTGGTATTAATTTCCTTTTGGTTGCCATTTTTTTCAACACCTCATCGTTGCTTGCATGATATCCGCAGCATCCTTCTGTAGATCCACATTTCCGCTGCTTCCAGTTTTGTCCTCATTTTCGATGATATTGTCCAGCACTCACTACCGTATTGAAGAACTGATATCACATAGCAATCCAGCACTCTTGATAGCCAGGCCAAAAAATATCTGTCTATTTTTCCCCAATCGTGATTCTACCCTTCGGCGGAACCATGACTGGGTTAGTACTATCTGCTCGGAAGCAGAGAGAGCTCTCTACTCGAAAGGCAGAGAGTCGTATGTCGAGTGACGACGATTCTGTGTACTGATGACACAGGCGTTGTACATCGCCATCTTTGTCTTCACTGTCAAATTTTCCGAGATGACATACTTCATCTACCTGAAATATGTTAATGTGTAGTCATACCGACATAAACTTAATCTATAAATATAAGTCATTCAAAAAAATTATCCACATTACCATACATTTCTCCTGCAAAATTGTCTGTCCTTGGTATGACTGTAAACAATATCCGGTAGCGAAACCTCCGATGGAGAGGCTATGAGATGCATAGAACTGACGCGAGGTAGTAGCAACTCTAGGGTCCGGGCTATAAGTAAATATTTAGCGTCCAGATTAGGTCGAAACACAACGAAAGTAGAAGAAAACGACTTTTGTAATAACAATTCTTTTTTTTTTATTTTGGTAGAAAAATATTACCAACAATACATTTTAGAAGAAAACGTATTACCAACAATACATTTTTGAACAAAAGAAATTATAAGCAGTTTTTTTAAGGAAAATATATTAGAGCAATATATGTTTGACAGAAAAAATATCATTAATATATTTTTTAAGAAAAAAAATATTACAGCAATATATTTTTAAAAGGAAAAATATTACCACCAGTATTTATTTGAAGGAAAAATATTACAAGAAATTTATTTTTTAAGGAAAAAATATTTCGAACAATACATTTGTAATGAAAATATATTACACACAATATACTTTTCACAAAAAATTAGAGCAAACATTTTTTTGAAGAAAAATATTGCCAGTAATACATTTTTGAAGGAAAAAACTTTTAAGCAATATATGTTTGAATAGAAAAAATATTATCAACAGTACATCTTTGATAAATTTAATAAGCAATACATCTTTGGAAAAAATATATTACCAGCAATATATTTTTGAAGCAAAATATATTCCTAGTAATACATTATTGAGGGAAATAATATTTAAGCAATATATATTTGAATAGAAAAGAATATTACCAACAATACTTCTTTGGAAAAATATTATATGCAATATATTTTTGGAAAAATATATTACTAGCAATATATTTTTGAAGCAAAATATATTACCAGTAATGCATTATTGATGGAAACAATATTTTAGCAATATAAGTTGCCAGCATAATAATAATATTACCAGCAAAACATTTTCAAAAGGAAAAATATTAACCGCAATAAATTTTTGAAAGATTTAATATTAGCAGCAATGCATTTAAAAAACAATAATATATCTGACTCTCGAGAAAAACCGTTTTACAAAAATACGACAATAAAACCTGATCTACAGTGATTTCTTACAAATACATATTCTACTGATACGAATCATTAAATATTCTATTGAGGTTTATATGCCGTAAGACAAAACCAAACAAAAAATTGTTCTTGATATATAAGAAAAGTATATATTGTTATCCCATATATATATATATATATATATATATATATATATATATATATATATAAAAGAAAAAATTAAAATTTTGTCCCACATATATATATATATATATATATATATATGGGATAAAATTTTAATTTTTTCTTTTTTTTTTTGCACATAATTTTATTATCTATTTATGTGTGGGTTTTTAAAACGATTATAATCTTTTTCTTTTTTATATATATATATATATATATTTCCTAATTTTTATATATATATATATATATATATATATATATATATATATTCTTAATTTTTTGGGGAAGGATTTTGAAATTATGCACATTTGTAGATACTTGTATTTCTTTTAAGTGAAGTTTGTTGAATTCTTAGACAAGTTTTTTTTTTTTTTAGAAACGACCTAAAAATTATATATATTATATGGTTTCCGGCTTTCTCTTTTCCAATCTTCTCACTTTGTTTTTTTTTTTTCAATTGGAGTAGATAGATCTATCTATCGCCCGATTCACACTCCACCCATGTCTATTGAACAGGTTAAGAGGCTCATTCCTTGTTCCCTGTTTAGGATGTGGTTTCCGGCTTTATCTTTGCCACGATTTAAAAAAAAAAATTGTATTTCTTTTAAACGTATCGTGATTAATTCTTAATCGAGAGATTTTTCTTTTTTCTTTTTTTTAACCAGTAAATTTAGGACGAATTCATGTACGGTTCGCCACTTTACGTAAATTGGCTCTGACTGTCGCCAATCGGAAGCGTTTGTAAGACTTTGTACGGGGCCCAAACTTTTAAAAAAATTTTTCCAGTGTCTGAAAGCGCTCACTGAGGGTGGACCAGAGACTGATCATCTCTGGTCGGGTGAGGGGGGAGGGGGTTATGATGTTGAGAGACCCGAAATCCCCTAGTGATCCACGTAAGGACATCACTGACGACACCCTTTGGCGCCCCCACTACGGTGCGTATGTTTGATATATATATATATATATTGTTGCGAAAGCAAAAATGAGTAACTTGACAGAGGGAACTGAATTTTGTTTTTCATAATCATTTCACCCAAGCAAGGCATTTTACTGCCACTGTTTTGCAGGGGGTTACATAGGAGGAAAGTTATGAGAAAGAGTGACAGGTTACAGGAGGTTTCAGGAAGTGGGTAAGAGAAGGATGAGAATACTGATGAGAGTGGAGTGGAGGGAGAAAGGAGCATGAGAGAGAGGATGCAGGTTAGTGAGATAGGAGATGACTATTGACTTTACATTTAAATTCTTGGAGATTGTAGCTGTCGGGGAAGCAAGTAAATGAAAGGGAATTCTACAGGCGGGAAGTGCGAGAAAAGAAGCTGATGGAGTAGAATTTGCGTTTACATTTTATTGGTTTCACAGTAAAAGGGTGAGACCTAGTTGCTAATCTCGAGTAAATTCATATATAGGAGGCACTAGTGAGCTAATTTCATCGAAGGAGAAGACGTTACTATTGTTGCAGAGGTTAATTCCTCGACCGCCCCAGCAAAAGCAAATTCAAGTCAAAAGAATACATTGCTTATTTGTAAACGAATGTATAATTTATTGAGATATATACTAAACTAGTAAACTTTATCTGTTGCTGTTTCTAAGAGTTCAGGAAAAGAGGATGATGAAATTAAGTGTACATTCATGATAGTAATATTGTGAGTCCCCGCTGGTTCTCGTCAGGAAAACTTTGAACCATGATTTTGCCTGGATATATCATCCAACTTTTTCCGAATTCCTCTGCACTGTCCTCAGATTGACACAGAAACACTATGAAAGATTCCTATTATAGTTTCCGGCGCGAATGCCAAACAGTACAGGAGTGAATTGTGTCATGGTGCTCTTTTTTCTCACGGATAGTGCCCAACTGATCCTACTACTGATCCAACAAAATCACAAACGCGTATTCACGGAATCAAATTATTTCATATTATTTTTACTATTTATTGCCAAGTGGATAATTCTAAATGAAAATAAAATGGTTCTTGTGTTATTATTACTTTGCAAGATTTTACAAGGCAGCCAGGAAGCCTTTGCTTCGGTGAGCCAATAAGAAGAGAAAATAGCATGGGGAAGAGAGTACAAAAACTTGTCGCTTTTTGTTTTCTGGCCGGTAGTGTGTATATATATATATATATAGAGAGAGAGAGAGAGCAAATCTACATGGTGCGATGGATAAATTGTCGCTATTTGCCTAATAACATTTTGCAAAGTAATAATAACAAAAGAACCATTCTATTTTCATTTAGAATTATCCACTTGGCAATAAATACTAAAAATAGTATGAAATACATCATTTCTTTTTAAAAAAAACTGGGGTGACCTAATAATTCTGGCCGGTAGTGTACATATATATATATATATATATATAGCAAATCTACAGTATGCGATGGGTAAATTGTCGCTATTTGCCTAATAAAATTTTGCAAAGTAGTAATAGCAAAAGTACCATTCTATTTTCATTTAGAATTGTCCACTTGGCAATAAATACTAAAAATATTATGAAATACATCATTTCTTTTTAAAAACTTGGGTTGCCTAATAATTATCGCCGGTAGTGTATGTATATATATATATATATATGGAAAATCTACAGGGTGCGACGGGTAAATTGTCGCTATTTGCCTAATAAAATTTTGCGAAGTAATAATAACAAAAGAACCATTATATTTTCATTTAGAATTATCCACTTGGAAATAAATACTAAAAATAGTATGAAATACATGATTTCTTTTAAAAAAAAACTGGGGTACTGAGGTGGACTAATGATTGTGGCCGGTAGTGAGTATATATATGTATAGCAAATCTACAGGGTGCGATGGGTAAATTGTCGCTATTTACCTCGTAAAATTTTGCAACGTAGTAATGACAAAAGAACAATTCTATTTTCATTTAGAATTATCCACTTGGCAATAAGTACTAAAAAAATTTTTTTTCATATTACCGAATTTAAACTTACTTTAATTGACTTGAAATAAGAATTACATGCTTAATGCCTGAAATGTTTCAAAAAGCATTTCTTAATTACTGTAGCCTTGTTATCATAGCTGTCATCACCAGATCAGCAGCCGAAAATGGATGATTTACAGTATCCGGCCAAAAGTATGGAAGACGAATTTAGAATAAATCTTCTTCATACAAATCTTATTCATACAAATTATGGAATTTTATTTAGTTTATCTTTGTAGGCTTACGTTTGAAGATGTTTTATGAAAAATAAAATTAAAATAATATAAAACTTTCTTTGAAAAATTTTACAATTTAATAACAGACTGAAAATAAGGGCCGAGGGAACTCAGTCATTTATGAAATGTTATGGCATTTATTAATTTTATTTTTAATGTCTCTTTTTCATATTCTCTTAAGGTACCTCCACAAATTGTGAATTTTACAATTATATATATATGTATATATTAACAAAATTAGAAAATTAGGAATTAAAATGTAAAAATTGCTTTAAATATTTAAGGAATGACTTGCAAAAAAAGGTTGAATTTTATAAACGTCTTGAAGAGACTTGAATCGGAATCAAAGTGCGGTTTCTGTCGCTTTCTGTGTAAGGGGAATAATCCAAAATACCTGTTAACTTCTAAAATAACTACGACCCATATGGAAACATGTTATGACCCCTATGGAACATCGTACTTAAATGAGCATATTTATTTACACACAAAAATATTTACTTATTTCGAAAATATAATAGGTGAACGATTTTTATTAAACTTTTCAATTTTCGATAGGCAATATAATCATCAATTCTTAACTTTAAAAAAGGCGACAGTTCTTTAAAAATTTTAAAAATATTTTTTAAACTTTATGAATTATTATTATAATAAAAAATGAAAATAGTTCTTTTAAAATTTTATTAGTAATCAAATTTTTTTTTCTTCAGACTATAATGTCCTTAATTATTATTATTTATTCCAGCAAAAAGCTCATCAAATTAAATTATATCAGATTTTTATTGCATTTTTTATTTTACTCTTCGGAGCAGATTTTCGGATAGTGTCGTAAAATTTAAAATAAAAAAATAGATGATTTATATTTCCCGATGAGTCCTACGTTTAACTAACAAAAAAATAATTTGTTGCCAATTAAAACCTATTGAAAATTTCGTGTATTTACGTAAAGGGAGATAACAGTTTAAAAAAATTTTCATCGAAGTTTTTAAAAAATAATAATTTCATAAATAATTTCATTTATTTGTGAATGAGTACTGAAAGTTTCATTAAAATCTGACAATTATGTGATTTTTGCAAGAATTTCCAAATTAATGTGTTTATCACCAAAAAAGTGAGTTACGTAAAAAAATATACGCGATCTCTCTGTAAGGTTTGCCAGTGTGTGCGTTCAGCCTAACAGTTTTCGTCAGCTTCCGTGGCGTGACGTCAATCACAGACAATAGCTGTAGAACAACTAATCGACAGTCGAGACAATCGCGTCGGGGCGGGACAAAAAATCTGATGCAATTAAGGATGACGCAATATTTTTCGAGACCCAATATATTTCATCATAAACCCAGAAAATAGATTTTTTTGCACTACTAAGGACCTAATCTGAAAAAAAAAATTGAAATCGATTACACCCTGTACTGGGTCTAAAACTGAGAGTATAGTGAAAAAACAGTTGTTTCGAATTATTTGCACAAGAATGAAAATAGATTAATACATACATAAGTTTATAGAGATATATGAGGAAACAGAGATAGATAGATAGATAGATAGATAGATAGATAGATAGATAGAACTATATTCGAAATAGATAGATACATAGATATGAAGAGACTAAGATAGATAGATAGATAGATAGATAGATAGATAGATAGATAGATAGATAGATAGATAGATATTTGAACAGACTGTGATAGATAGATAGATAGATAGATAGATAGATAGATAGACAGATAGATAGATAGATAGATAGATAGGAAAAAAACTTGGTAGAAATATATTTGTGCTAATAGATAGATAGATAGATAGATAGATATTTGTACTGACAGATAGAAAGATCAATAGATAGAGAGATAGATATTTGTGTTGATAGATAGATAGATAGATAGATAGATAGATAGATAGATAGATAGATATGAAAAAAACTTGGTAGAAATATATTTGTGCTGATAGAGAGATCGATAGATAGAGAGATAGTTATTTTTGCTGATAGATAGATAGATAGATAGATAGATAGATAGATAGATAGATAGATATGAAAAAAACTTGGTAGAAATATATTTGTGCTGATAGAGAGATCGATAGATAGAGAGATAGTTATTTTTGCTGATAGATAGATAGATAGATAGATAGATATGAACAGAATGAGATAGATAGATAGATAGATAGATAGATAGATAGATAGATAGATAGATAAAAAGGCAATGCAATATACTGGATTTATAGCCAATCAGACACAGATACACACACACAGAAACAAACGCACACACAAACACACACATACATCTGTCTCACTCTCTGTCTCTCTCTCTCCCTGTGGAGAATGATTTTCATTAAATTTTATATACATATTTCTCCGTGAGATATGTCGACGCACTTTCTCTCAAGCTATATTTGAAATGCAAGTTGTTACACGTCCATACACACCTACGCATTCTCTCTCTCTCACACACACTCACACACACACACACACACACACACACACACACATATATATATATATATATATATATATAAATAAATGTGTGTATGTGTGTGTGTATGTATTTGTATATATAAGCACTTTCATTTCAGATATATCTTGAAAGAAAATATATCCTCAAATTTTCGATGGTTTATGAAAATTTTATATATATATATATATATATATATATATATATATATATATATATATGGCCGTTTATATGTAGGTAAACACTTATATATCCGATGTAACTTTTCATTTTATTTTCTTCTCCTCTCTTCCGACCTTCCGACGATATTACTTGGACACTTCAATTCGGCCAATCATTTATTTAATTAAATTAGCCCGCGAAAATGTTGAGCGCGCCATCGGTGGACATTATTGCATTTCACGTCGTTCCTATTGATCGACTGACCTGCCATCCCCCAACCACCCCTCTAGCCACGACAAAAGACCGCCTTATTACCTGACCAATACAAAAACGGAGTCGGACATTACAGAGGCCCCCTAGGTCAAAGTTCCTTACCATTTGTCCCGAATTGATTCAGGTATTGACGATGGGGTTCGAACTGCTATTGCCTGGTAGTGTTGTGAGACGCCGTCCAGTTGCTATCCAGGCATTCACTAGTTTCCTGCCATTGATCCACTTTAATCTTGATGTGATGGCCAGCCACTTTATTATCAGTACACGGTTGCTATTTCCCGCCTTTCAAAATGGCCTCAGGCTTGAGTCTTTTACTTAATTTTAATTTTACTGACTACCTTGATTCTCATTGGGGCCCAGTATCTCCGATGAAAATGTATGCGTTTCTTGCCTACACAACAACCACTGTTTCAAGTTTTCTTCTATAATCCAATATTTTTCACGCCGTGCGATTTTTAAAAATGGTCGTTTGTTCTCACAGTTTTCAATAAAGCTGTGTCACCGTGCAGACAAAATCGCACGGCATGAAAAATTAATTCATGAGGTAACGACAATCTCCATGCCGATTATTTTTTTCTTGTGAGCGAAAAAGTGATCAGATATATGCAAATGAGTGCGTCAGGTTACGAGAAAGGGGTTACATCGGGGTGGCGACATTGATCTTTGTCTGTGTGCGTGTGTGTGTGTGTGTGTGTGTGTGTGTGTGTCCGTTACCTATAGACTCCGAAACGGCTGAACCGATTTTCTTTAAACTTTGCACAGTTGTACTATAAGCGTCCGCCAGTGTTCTTAGCTAGGTTTTGTATCGAGGTACCCCCGATAAATATCGAAAATCGATAATCAAAAAAATCGAGTTATAGAAGGAGTGGTCCGATTTTAATCAAATTTAATACACTCATAGACAAAGACATAAGAAACGATATTCTATTGTTGTAGTTCTTACAATAGTGCAGAAAATCGATAATATATAGATATAAAAGGCAAGTGTGTGTGTGTGTGTGTGTGTGTGTGTGTGTGTGTGTGTGTGTGTGTGTGTGTGTGTGTGTGTGTGTGTGTTTATCTGCCTGTATGTCTGTACTTTTTCAGTCCTTTCAGTTTAGTTATTACTTCGGGTTTGGCTCTAACTAGGTATAATTGTAGTTCTTAGTCTCAGTCAGAGGACTTATTTAGCCTTCAAAATTCAGTTTACGGCGAAAAAAACTTATTTGATATCGATACCAGGAAATCAAAATTTGACTTACATCCATTCATTTTTCTTTCAGTCTACGGTTTCACTTTAACTGGAAACAACTATTGCTTTTTAGTCTTTCGTTCCAACGTCCAGAGTGTCTAAGCTCCAGGACCAGGGATTAGTTTTAGAGCTTTCATTACACCCGAGCGACGCCGGGCTATTCTGCTAGTATATATATATATATATATATATATATATATATATATATATTAGGTGCGATTGGTAAATTGTCGCAATTATTTTATTATTTCAAATATTCTTTAGGCTGAATCTGAGCTCCAGGACCATGGATTAGTTTTAGAGCTTTCATTACACCCGAGCAACGCCGGACTATACTGCTAGTCGGGGTGGCGACATTGATCTTGACCAATTCAGGCGCGTTGCACACACTTATGAGTTACAGTGCGACCAGCGACGAGGCAACACGGTCGAAGCAGCCTTTTCGTGTCTGCTTTGTAGTTTTAAAGTGGGCTTGTCTGCAGCCTCATAAATTCTTTGAATGCGCCAAGCCTTTGGGGATAATGGCGTGAGAGAAGAAGAAGCTTCAACTGCACCGTACAGGGAAGGCGTGCAAGTTGAGCATTTGGCTACCCCACACAATGTCAGACGACAACAAGCAGCGAGTGACAACCTATTATTGCACCGTAATGAACAATATTGCTTACCATTGACAAAAATTGGGTCTCGTATGACACTTCCTAGAAAACCAGACAGTGGTTGCCATCGCATCACTCTTTGCTTCACACGCAAAAGCAGGCTCTGTATCAGGTCGACTAGTACACAAGTGGTACACTATGAACTGCTACAAACGAACCAGACCATCAATGCTGAGCTTGACATGTGTAACAGGTACTGAAGCAATAGGGGAAGCATTGCTTAATGACAAAGTTGTACTTGTTCTCTGTGTCAAACATCATGATGTGCGGGCGGCAAGAGATACCATACGGAGACTTGGCTGTAAGACACAGTGTCATACATCATAAACCCGGATTTTCCGCCAACAGATCACCCCCTATTCCGTTTCCTTAACAACACCCTTCGTGGGAAATGCTTCACAAATCACGTAGACTTGCAGCAAGCATCTTCCGACTTGTTTGTGTCTTCTTCTTCTTCTCTGTGCCCTGTCCTTTCAGGACGTAGGCGATCATGGCTTTCCACGTCTCCTTATCCCTGGTGGCTATTAGCTATACTACACAAACCACGCTCTGCCATCCACTAGCTCAAGCCCATGAATCTAGAATATAAATGTATAAAAACTAGCATGGCCACAAAATGAGTGATCAGTTTATATATATTGATTATAATATAGAACTGATCCCCCATTTTAAACCCACATTTTAATTTCTCATAAACAGTTGGCATATATAGTTTTCTTCTATGTGCCCTGTCCTTTCAGGACGTAGGCGATCATGGTCTTCCACGTCTTCCCTATCCCTGGTGGCTCTTAGCCCGCTTTCTCCTGTTACACCACCCAAACCGCTCTCTGTTATCCACTGGCTCAAGCCCATAAATCTAGAATATAAATATATAGAAACTAGCTTGGCCACAAAATGAAGGATCAGTTTATATATTGATTATAATATAGAATAGATCCCCCATTTTATATCCACATTATAATTTCTTAAACAGTTGGCGTATATATTCTTCTTCTAAGTGCCTTGTCCTTTCATGGCGTTGTCGATCATGGCCCTCCACGTCTCCCTATCCCTGGTGGCTCTTAGCACGCTTTCTCTTTTTACACCACGCAACCCTCGTTCCGTTATCCACCTGATCAGGTCCTTCAAATATGTTATCCGCTGCTTTTCTCTCTATCTGCCCTGTTATTATCAGGTTCTCCAAGCCCTCCTTCCTCATTGCATGTCCCAGGAATTTTAGTTGTCTCTTCCTGATGCTCACTATTATTTCTCCTTTTCGTTTCCATCCTTGCCAAAACCTCATCATTGCTAACATGCTCGATCCATGATATCCGCAGCATCCTTCTGTAGAACCACATTTGAGTTGCTTCAAGTTTTTCCTTAATCTTCGGAGATATTGTCCAACATTAACTACCATGTTGAGGAACCGACATCACGTTGCAATCCAGTACTCTCTTCTTTGTTTCTAGAGAAATTGTCCGGTATTTTAATACTTTACTCAACTTATGAAACGCTTCTCTTGCCATGCCAATTCGCCTTCGGATCTCTGTGTCGCACTTTCCATCTTCTGTTATAACACTTCCCAGGTAATTTAAATTTTGGCACCTGCTTCATTTTAGTACCCCCAGCCTGTATTTGGCATTTTGGGTTGCTCTTTTTGCTGATGACCACGCATTCGGTTTTCTTGCAGTTTATTTGTAATCCTTTCTTGTTACTCTCTTCAGCTACCTTCTGTAGGGGGTCTTGTAGTTTTCTTTCCGTGTTATCAACATTGTATCATCTGCGTACCTTATGCGTACCTTATGCGTACCTTATGTTGTTTAGATTGTGGCCACCGATGACGAATCCTAGCATAACATCTAGGGTTCTCAGAATAGTCTCACTGTACAAGTTGAAGAGATCCAGTGAAAAGACGCATCCTTGTCTTACGCCCCTTTCTGCTTGTATCTAAGGTGCCTAATTTTTACCAGCAAGCCATGGTGCAACTGCAGGCGAGTTAGAAAAAGGTACCGATGCCGATGGGAATTATTTTGAGGACTAACATTATATCAAATTCCCTGTAATAGAAGTGTTTTCAATACGCTGATTTACAAATTTTACGTATTGTTCAATTTCAGAAAATCAATCGATTTAATTTAAATAGGCATATTTATACAAAATAAAATATTTTGACAAAAACCCTACTTCGCGATTCAAAGTTTTCATTAATTTAATTTAATTTTAGAAGACTTCGTGATAAATAATAAAACATTGTTTAATTTTTTATTTCTTTTTTCCTTTTTAATAAAAGAAAAAAATAGTTTCTCAGTATTTCTTAATCTTGAGCATGCAATATACACACATTTTGAAACACTGGTAACTCACCATATGTTTTGCGGTTGACCTATATGGTAGGTATAGAATTTTGAGCTAAAAAACTTGATGTCGTCTTATACACCATAATTTATGGTAATATTATTAATCTTATATGAGACTGGGGTTTTGTACACTTTTGTGATAAGAGGTTAGAACTTTGCATGCTGGGTTTTTGTCATTGATTCTACCAAAACATATTTAGCCCAGTGTATATATATATATATATATATATATATATATATATATATATATATATATATATGATATATATATATGATATTCTGTTAGTTTTCTCTGTTAGTCCGTTCGTCTGTCTATCAGTGTACCCTCTAAAACAGTGATACATTGATTGATTGAAACCAAATTTTGGGGAAAAATGCAAATAGATAAGCGGTACAAATTATAATTGGTTTTACTCGGGTCAGTCAGTTAAGTGCCATACGCTTTGGGTGATCACGTCTCGAAATAGACATGACTGATTGGGCAGAAGATTATCACGCAGTAGGTTGCCATTACTTTCTGCAGTAAACTGGTTGCCAACCAAGGCTATAGAACCCAATCTGTCCTGCTATTTAATTCATAACTGAAAGGAAGAGACGGATTAATACCTTTCCCAAGGGTAGTTACGCGTAAGTGAATACAATGAATTCAACTGAAATTAAATTTTCATTGATTTTTGGAAAACTTAAAAGTTTTATTATTTAATATACAAAATATTCCCACAATTTTAAAAACAATTCAATGATTAAAATAACAAATTCTTTTTTTAATACAAATGCAATATTGATTTTTCACATCTTTTATTTAAGTCTTTATACATGCAAACATTTTTAAGAATTTTTTTTTCCTTTCAAAGAAATTTGTGGTTTTTACGTTTGACTTTCTTTGAAGAAACTCAAACGTAAAAACCACAAATTTATTCGTATGAAGAGAGTCAATTTTAGACTCGAAACACGTGTAGCGTCATGGACAATTAATGTTTCAAAAGATGTATAATTACAAAAACAATAAACATACATTTTAAAGAAAATGTTTACAGCTTCTCACACTTTTTATTCTCTCTCTCTCTCTCTCTCTCTATATATATATATATATATATATATATATATATATATATACATAAGTTCCATTTCAAATCATAGACAAGGTATTTTTAAGTTTTTTATATCATTTTTCATGGAAAACTGTCCTCCCACTTTATACCCAGTAGAAGCCTTAATCATGTTTTCAACTATTATATTCAGTCAGTCAGTTCAGTGCCATGAGTGATACACGATTTGGGCAATCATGTTTCGAAAGAGATATGACTGACTAGACAGAAGATTACCCAGCAGTATGTTGCCATTGCTTTCTGCGGTAGACTGGTTGCCAGCCAAGGCTATAGAACTCAATCTGTCCTGTTATTCGACTCATAGCTAGAAGGGGAAGAGATTATTATTAAGTAGTAATTAGTGGGGGATCAATTTATTACTTCATAACAATGAAAAACCGGTCCTCCATTTTATGCCCAGTAGAAGCCTTACTCATTTTTCCAACTGTTATATTCAGTCAGTTAAGTGCCATAAATGATACACGCTTGGGCGATCACGTCTCGAAAGAGACATGACTGACTGGGCAGAAGAATTTCCCGCAGTAGTTTGCCATTGCTTTCTGCGGTAGACTGGTTGCCAGTCAAGGCTTTAGAACCAAATCTATCCTATTATTGAACCCATAACTGGAGGGAAGAGACGGATTAATACCTTTCCCAAGAGTATTTGTGCGTAACTGAATGCAAGGAATTCAACTGGAATTTGAACTCGGCTCCCCTATTTGTCGTTACGAATCGATATCCACTGCACCACAACGCGGATATTTCATGAACAAAGTATAAAATTTATATGATGAAAAATATTTGATCCCAAAACTTATAAACATTTATTTATTACACAAAATTTAAAACGGCTAACAACATTGTCAAAGAGAACAAGTCACCTACAAGATCTATTATTTGCGAATTTACATGTCCTTTAAAGTAGTGCGTTATTGATGAAATCCAAATTTATAAATAATAACATTGAATATACTACTACAAGTTTAACAAGAAGACGTACGTTGCATCTCTCTGACCATAGCTCTATTAAGTCTCATTTAAATAAACAGGGAGACCTACCAAAACCTATCCGTAACATACTCGTCGATAATGTAAATATAATCGCACCCTCTACGTGTAAAAAAAAAGCTAAAAATAATCTAAGCATTATAAAAAAATAGCCAACACTCAGTAATATCTAATATAAACACGGCCACAATGTGCTGACTGTATTTGGAAAGTCAAGCATTATTATAACTATCTCTCTCTCTCTCTCTCTCTCGCTCTCTCTCTCTCTCTCTCTATATATATATATATGTATGTACATATATATATATATAGAGAGAGAGAGGGTGAGATAAAAAATATATATTATATGTACGCATATTTCACTCGTATCGGGTATTTACCTGTTTAACTCTCTATCTAAGTAGCTATCTTACTAGACAGATAAGTAGGGTAAAAAGATGATAGATAGATAGATAGATAGATAGATAGATAGATAGATAGATAGATAATGAACAGGCTGAGATAGATAGATAGATAGATAGATAGATAGATAGATAGATAGATAGATAGATAGACAGGCAGGCAGACAGACAGACAGATAGTTAATGAACAGGCTGAGATAGATAGATAGATAGATAGATAGATAGATAGATAGATAGTGAACAGGCTGAGATAGATAGATAGATAGATAGATAGATAGATAGATAGATAATGAACAGGCTGAGATAGATAGATAGATAGATAGATAGACAGACAGACAGACAGACAGACAGATAGTTAATGAACAGGCTGAGATAGATAGATAGATAGATAGATAGATAGATAGATAGATAGATAGATAGATAGATAGATAGATAATGAACAGGCTGAGATAGATAGATTTAATGTCGTTAAGTACCGATCGAATTTTTAAGTTCATTATTTTGTTGTTTGTTCATTAAAATATCTTACTCATAGAACCGGTTTCGAACTAGGAATTCTCAGCAACGGAGATGTACGCTCCACAAGAATTCGAAGACAGAGTACATTTCGATATTCAGCAAAACGCTATCCAAAAAACAACAACAAATAAATGAATAAATCTGGATATTTCTTGAATTTAATCATTTTCCATTATCATCATAATTGACAATCATTATCAGTCGAGTTTTATACGTTTTCCCATAAATTTTTTTCCAAATTATGCCCCCCTTTTCAAGCCCCCCAATTTAATTATCACATTTCGTTTGTGAATTTGCTTTCTAATTATCAGCACAGAAAAAAAAACGAAATTATTAAGGCAAACAACAATACAAAACAAAAAACGATTTTTTTATGTTTTTGCCGCCATTTTTTTATGTTTTGCCGCCATTTTTTTCCGTTTATTCTTCGAATTGAGTGGGAAAATAAAAAGGGAAAAGAAAAAGATAATATCTGTTTATTCGTGTTGTTAGTCAAAGACGAAAGAGTTGATCATCACTCACCCCAGTGTCCAGTCGGTATTAATTTGTATCAGAAAAGATGGAAAAAAAATATTTGTTCATAAAATTAAGAAAAGATAATTTTATTTTTAGATAAAAATAATGCCCCAGAAAAAAAAAAGAAAAGAAAAATCTATAGAACAAGATATAACACACTCTTTATAAAAAAAAAACTGGAATCTCTGATGAGGTAACCGACAAAATATTTATATAAAATAAATTTCAGTTCCATTAGTTTATTTATAAAATCATCCAGATTGGAGGTATGGATTTTTGTTCCTTTTTTACCCACGTTTACCTACAATATCAAAGAACAATTCAAGTTAGTTGGTTTAACTGACTGGTCTTGTGAAAGCGTAAGAAAAAACAAAATATGACGTTCTTAACAGTATTTAAATTATTCGGACTACTGTCTTCATCTTTGTTGCCATTTGTAAACGTTTCGGCCGTTGTACGCTGCAGCCTTCTTCAGGAGCTAGGAATGTCAAAACAAAACCTATATTACAGTGGCTGGGGTAATCATGAAGGACACATTGCCCAGTGGATATAGACGTTGGTTAGTTTCTGTGAGTTGACAAAAAATGTTGTGAGTTCAATACCAGGCTACAGCAGTGGTGAACAAGTAACTTGCAGGGTTAAAGAGAGATAACTCATGACTTCCAAAAGAAGCTTTACTGCTAAGCAAAGGATGAGACGATATACACCAATCATTGTCATTGGTTCGAAATTTCTAGCACATGAAGAAGGCCGAAGCGTACAACGGCAGAAACCTCGTACAAATGGTCCCACAAAGATGAGGCCAATAGTCTGAATAATATAAATACTGAAAATACTACCTCATCTCAGAAATATAGACAAATTTAATGATCTATTATTAAACGTCGTATAAATGGCAACAAAGATGAGGACAATAGTCCGAATAATGTAAATACTGTAAATACTACCTCATCTCAGAAACATAGACAAATAGAATGATCTATTTTTAAACGTCGTACAAATGGCAACAAAGATGAGGACAATAGTCCGAATAATGAAAATAATGTAAATACTACCTCATCTCAGAAATATAGACAAATAGAATGGTCTATTATTAAACGTCGTACAAATGTCAACAAAGATGAGGAAAATAGTCCGAATAATGTAAATACTATAAATACTACCTCATCTCAGAAATATAGACAAATAGAATGATCTATTATTAAACGTCGTACAAATGTCAACAAATATGAGGGAAATAGTCCGAATAATGTAAATACTATAAATACTACCTCATCTCAGAAATATAGACAAATAGAATGATCTATTATTAAACGTCGTACAAATGGCAACAAAGATGAGGACAATAATCCGAATAATGTAAATGCTGTAAATACTACCTCATCTCAGAAATATAGACAAATAGAATGATTTATTATTAAACGTCGCACAAATGGCAACAAAGATGAGGACAATAGTCCGAATAATGAAAATAATGTAAATACTACCTCATCTCAGAAATATAGACAAATAGAATGGTCTATTATTAAACGTCGTACAAATGTCAACAAAGATGAGGAAAATAGTCCGAATAATGTAAATACTATAAATACTACCTCATCTCAGAAATATAGACAAATAGAATGATCTATTATTAAACGTCGTACAAATGTCAACAAAGATGAGGAAAATAGTCCGAATAATGTAAATACTGTAAATACTACCTCATCTCAGAAATATAGACAAATAGAATGATCTATTATTAAACGTCGTACAAATGTCAACAAAGATGAGGAAAATAGTCCGAATAATGTAAATACTGTAAATACTACCTCATCTCAGAAATATAGACAAATACTAAGGACCTTCTTAAATAAAGAAAACATGATAGTAAACACTAGATTTGAAGAGGTTAAGATTTAATTTATGAATATTTCAGAGTACAATCGGATATCGATGCAGTGGATATCGACTTAGAACGAGAAATCCGGGAGCTGAGTTCGAATTCTAATAGAATTCCTTGCATTCACTTACGCGCAAAAACCGTTGGGAAAGGTATTAATCCTTCTCTTCCCTCAAGTTGTGGGTTAAATAACAGGACAGATTGGGTTCTATGGCCTTGGCTGGCAACCAGTCTACTCCAGAAAGTAATGGTAACCTAATGTGGGATGAACTTCTGCCCAGTCAGTCATGTCTCTAAAGAGACATGATCGCCTGAACGTGTAACGCGTATGACGGTCGGAGACATTAGAAGTAGAGTGTGGGAATAGATCTTTGAAGGAACCGGAAACCTAAACAGGAGACAAGTAATAAGCCGAAGAAACCGGAAACCTAAACAGGAGACAAATAATAAACCGAAGGAAACGGAAACCTAAACAGGAGACAAGTAATAAACCTAAGGAACCGGAAACCTAAACAGGAGACAAGTAATAAACCGAAGGAATCGGAATCCTAAACAGGAGACAAGTAATAAACCGAAGGAACCAGAAACCTAAACAGGAGACAAGTAATAAACCGAAGGAACCGGAAACCTAAACAGGAGACAAATAATAAACCGAAGGAACCGGAAACCTAAACAGGATACAAGTAATAAACCGAAAGAACCAGAAACCTAAACAGGAGACAAGTAATAAACCGAAGGAACCGGAAACCTAAACAGGAGACAAGTCATAAGCCGAAGGAACCGGAAACCTAAACAGGAGACAAGTCATAAACCGAAGGAACCGGAAACCTAAACAGGAGACAAGTAATAAACCGAAGGAACCGGAAACCTAAACAGGAGACAAGTAATAAACCTAAGGAACCGGAAACCTAAACAGGAGACAAGTAATAAACCGAAGGAACCGGAAACCTAAACAGGAGACAAATAATAAACCGAAGGAACCGGAAACCTAAAGAGGAGACAAGTAATAAACCGAAGGAACCGGAAACCTAAACAGGAGACAAGTAATAAACCGAAGGATCCGCAAACCTAAACAGGAGACAAATAATAAACCGAAGGAACCGGAAACCTAAACAGGAGACAAGTAATAAACCTAAGGAACCGGAAACCTAAACAGGAGACAAATAATAAACCGAAGGAACCAGAAACCTAAACAGGAGACAAGTAATAAACCGAAGGAACCGGAAACCTAAACAGAGGACAAGTAATAAACCGAAGGAACCGGAAATCTAAACAGGAGACAAGTAATAAACCTAAGGAACCGGAAACCTAAACAGGAGACAAATAATAAACCGAAGGAACCGGAAACCTAAACAGGAGACAAATAATAAAACGAAGGAACCGGAAACCTAAACAGGAGACACGTAATCAACCGAAAGAACCGGAAACCTAAACAGGAGACAAGTAATAAGCTGAAGGAACCAGAAACCTAAACAGGAGACAAGTAATAAACCGAAGGAACCGGAAACCTAAACAGGAGACAAGTAATAAACCGAAGGAACCGGAAACCTAAACAGGAGACAAGTAATAAACCGAAGGAACCGGAAACCTAAACAGGAGACAAGTAATAAACCGAAGGAACCGGAAACCTAAACAGGAGACAAGTCATAAACCGAAGGAACCGGAAACCTAAACAGGAGACAAGTAATAAACCGAAGGAACCGGAAACCTAAACAGGAGACAAATAATAAACCGAAGGAACCGGAAACCTAAACAGGAGACAAGTAATAAACCGTTACTACTGTTCAAAGACTGGACTGGAATGTGAATCACAACAAAAGGAAACCTATCTTCTATTAAGGAAAGGAACCATAAAACATTTAGTGAATAAATTTTCAGAACCCATTCGTAGACGTAAGAAGTCTGATGTTGGAGTAGACTTTAGAAGGAACCAGAACCCCAATCCTAGCCAGGAAGCAAGAGACAAACAGCTACTATTGTCACGGGACCAGATAACCGGAAGAGAGCCGAAAATATCTACTCCTATTGGGAGAGGAAAAAGCATAATTAATTCATTTTCAGACACGTCAGAAATATAGAGACAAAATAGACTTTAGAAAAAAAACAATAAACCCAAACTTAAACAGGAAACAATGAAACCTCAACTCATATTTCGCAAATATATTCAGACAAATTGCAATGGTAGGGGAGGGTTTCATAACTAGTTAAGAAAATAGTTTAAACTAACATTTAATTTTTTCGTTTATAATAGGATTCCTATTTTTTCTTTTAATCTCGGCGTCTTTAAAAATGACAGAAGTTGAAGACGATGACGTCGAAAAACCGTCATCTTCTGCATATCAATTTTTTTTGTCTATTTTTTCTTGTATCACGTCATTCGACTTCAGCTTCTCGTATATGTTGACATGAATAGTTTTCTGGATTTTCATAAATTTGCGTGACAGAAAAATAAAGTGTTTATTTCGTTGCGGAAAAAAGAAAAGAGTTCTTCTCTTTAAATAATTATTTACTAAGAAACACTGTATGGCACAAGGTTCTCATCATTAAAGTACAAGAGACCAGCGTGTTCAAGGTGGTAGGCGATCAAGTACCTTTAGACTACTAGTTCTGGCATAAGGTTAAAATAGAGGAGCACCACTGACTATTTTACCCACATTTCTAGTCAGTCAGTATATAGGGGAGGGTGGGGAGAGTTGGACACAAAATCTTCCTTTTTTTCTTTTTCTTTCACTAGTGTTGAGGTGATTGGTCTTTCAAACTGGAAATTTGCACACATAAACATTTTTCATGATATGGAACAAGTTTTATTCATGTAAGTATGTAAAAAAAAGTTGAGAACAAAATTCCAAACTTGTCATGTATGGGGAGAGTTGACCAGGGCATGGGGAGACATGGCCTCTTCAGTGGGGAGACTTGGCCACAAATGGGGAAAGTTGGTCACATTAAAAGAAGTCAGCTTTTTCAGCTCTCAATAACAAAATACAACAAAAGGAGCATATTTATTAGTCTTTCCGGGGAGCCGAGTTCGAATTCCAGTTGAATCCATTGTATTCACTTACGCGCAAATACCCTTGGGAAAGGTATTAATCCGTCTCTTCCTTCCAGTTATGGGTTAAATAGCAGGACAGATTGGGTTCTATACCCTTGGTTGGCAACCAGTCTACCGCAGAAAGCAATGGCAACCTACTGCGGGATAATCTTCTGCCCAGTCAGTCATGTCTCTTTCGAGAAATGATCGCCCAAGCATGTATCACGTATGGCACTTAACTGACTGACTGACATCATTTCTGCATCATAATAACACCTAATAATATTCTGAAATGTGATGGGCTCAGCGATATAATGGTCTTCATATGATCAATACAGAACATGAATGATGAAATATAAACACGCGCACACACGCACTAGTTACAAATCTGTGCCACAGATATGTTCTAATTACTAAATTAGACATCCTAATACAAAGGAATGCATGAAAAACAACCACAAATTCATTCAGAACCCAGTCATGTGAGGATATAAAACCAGTGTGAACAATATGGAGAGTTGGCCAGCCTGTGGCCAACACCCCCCACAAGGAAAATCTGAACACAAAAATCAATAAGAATTAACAATGACTGTCACTTTTTGAGAAATATGCTGAAAGCTAGGCTAAATAGACTCTCTTTACAGAGGCAAAAAACAGAACACTGACAATGTCATCAAAGCTACTATGGGTTCGAATGTAAAACTGAAAAATTGAAAAACATAACTCCAAAATGAGTCAATGCTCTCTCCCAGTCATGTGTCAAAGGAAGTAATCAACAGTGGGCCAGAAGAGCTATCCAGAAACAAAGCTAAGAATTAGTTTCATATTTGGGTTTTGCTGAGACACAGACCAAATCTCCCCACTGGCCAAGTCTCCCCACCCTCCTCTTTATATTAACAACATACAAAAAAAATACATGGGGTTGCCGAATGTTGTTTATCGTCATACCAAGGATAGCAGAAATCAAGTCCACCACGTGCCATCAGATAACGCCAGATTACATTAAAGATATATTTCTCCGCCACATTTTTGTGTCGAGTGGTTACTGAATCAATTCTCATTTGCGTCTCTGTCCTCGAAGACAGAGTGCGGCTCAGTTGTAGCTCCGTCCGCGAGGACAGGGTTGCAACTGAGAAAAACTACACTGAATAGATACCCGGTCCCAGGGAACACAGTGTCCCCTGGCCACGCCAACCCATTGCAGCAGAGGGGTGGACAAGATGCTCGTTGTTGGAGCAATTTCATCCGGCGGTTGAGGGGAGTGGAAAATTTTTGTCCCTGAGCTCGTCCATACGCGGTCGGGTCCCCACCTAAAAAAAGACCTTTTGTCACATCCCGCTTTAGTAGGAGAGCAGGGCATTCTCTCTCTCATGCTCCTTTCTCTGTCAAGTCCACTGTTATCAGTATTCTCATCCTTCTCTTACCCACTTCCTGACACCCCTTATAACCTGTCACTCTTTTTCATAACTTTCCTTCTATATAATCCCCTGCAAAACAGTGGCAATAAAATGCATTGCTAGGGGTGACATGATTATAAAAAAAAGAATTCTATAGTATTATAATGTGGATATAAAGTGGGGGATCAATTCTACATAACAATCAACATATAAACTGATCCCTCACTTTATGGCCACAGCCATCCTTCTCTTACACGCTTCTGATACCTTCTATATTACCTGTCACTCTTTCTTATAAGTTTCCTCCTATGTAACCCCCTGCAAAACAGTGGCAGTAAAATGCCTTGCTTGGGGCGATATGATTATAAAAAATTCTACATTACAATCAATATATAAACTGATCCCTCACTTTATCGCCACAGTCATCTTTCTCTTACCCACTTCCTGACACCCCATATAACCTGTCACTTTTTTTCATAACTTTCCTTCTATATAACCCCCTGCAAAACAGTGGCAATAAAATGTCTTGTTTGTGGCGATATGATTATAAAAAAAAAAGAATTTTATAGTATTATAATGTGGATATAAAGTGGGGGATCAATTCTATGTTACAATCAATATATAAACTGATCCCTCACTTTATGGCCACATTCATTCTTCTCTTACCCACTTCCTGATATCCTTTATAACCTGTCACTCTTTCTCATAACTTTCCTCCTATGTAACCCCCTGCAAAACAGTGGCAATAAAATGCCTTGCTTGGGGCGATATGATTATAAAGAATATACCATATAACATTAACGACAGATTATACTTGCAATTAAAATTTTTAACTGATTCATTTGTAATATAGTTTTCACTAGAATTGAACAATAATCTATAACCTGTCAGCGTTTTCATCCTGATAACTGGAAACAAAAATAAAAAAATATAGGATATTCTCCGAATCCCTATTTATATAGAGAAATAAAAATAAACACATGACCACCCTCTACGAGTGTAATTACTATGCAGTCTAGATTCATTATTCAACTGGGAAAAAATAGTACTCTGCTAGATCTTACTGTATTATATATATTATTCAGGTATTAACAGTGCTTAAAATAATATAAACAGAGTTATTAATTACATATTGGGGAATATATATATTTTATGGTGTCCTTCTACGAAGAATGGCCTCTTCCTCTATACTATATATAGTTACCTGCATGACTTCCGGGAGGGCATTAAACGAGAGCAGTTAAGGAGAGCAGTTAACAGCAGTTAAAGACAGCTACTAGTCAGGCAATATTACTGGTCAAACAATAAGCAGCGTAATAATACCTTTGGACTTACTTATTTCTAGTTACTTATTTCTATATTACTTATTATAAACACTTCCTTGGAATATCTTTTTTCTTGATATACTTATACACTGTTTTGAACCTACCTCCTGTGTTCCGTATTTTACTCCTGCCCAAACGTTTCGCCACAACTCCACAACAAATTAGCGACAAATATCCGCAACATATATTATCCTGAATAGGTGATATGAGTCGGAGTTTCATGCACAACGCAATCATCAGGTGCATATTAACTGACCTTTTTAGAGATTTGAATTTAAGTTCACCCGAAGTTCGTGGAAGCAAAATCTTCCAATGTTAGAGTACTATTTTATGATTTATCAATGATATAATATAAACAGACAAAAATTACAAAAAGATAAAAAAAATTTAATTTTGTTTAATTTTAAATTTTTTCAAAGATATTCTTAATTTAAAAAATCGAAAGAACGTATTTTTAATTAAAAAAAAATTAATAATAAAATTTTTGTATTTGCCTGATTTTTGTATCACCAGATCGCTATTCGGTTGCTTATTTTGTTAACAACCATACATTGTATTCTTCCAATCGATAGTTAGTCTTTTCTTCACGCTTTCCTTTACTACCATCTAAAAAGTTTCTATAGTTTCCTTTCTGTATTTGTGTTGTAGAGTAGTTTTCGCACTGAAAGTTATAATCGTGCTATGTCAGTTGCTAATCAACTTAACGCACCCAAAATGTTAGGAACTTGGTAACCTTCCACTGTAAGCTGACTCCTTAGTATTCGGCTAACTGCCGACTAATATCAACTGCCTAGTAGTTCTACTGAACTCCAATAGAACTCTAATGAACTCCTTTGAACTTCCCAAGAACTTTTTAAGAACTTCTCGAGTTAACTTCCTGTTAACTCTCATTAATATAGGAGGGAGAGTCGATTGGCTGAGGAAGAGGTGTATTTGACCATAACATTAATATAGGAGGGAGAGTCCATTATCTAAGGAATAGTTGTGTTTGACCATAACAATTTGATATCAAAACCGTCATTTGTATATCTTATGCTGTTAATATTGCAACAACCAATAATAAATCCTTGTACATTTTGAACTCTCTCAGAATCGCTTTACTGTATAGGCTGAATACGTCCGGCGAGAGGATACATCCTTGGCTTGTGTACTTTTCTATTTTTGTGTATTTCAGTGACATTTTCTTGCTATACTAAAATATGTGCCAATAAAAACTGAGTTTCATTTGACAATTTTGAACATTTTATATTATTTTATACTGTATATATATATATATATATATATATATATATATATATATATATATATAAGAATAACGTGAATAATTATAATGTGAATATATATATATACATATAATAGAGAATATACAATAATAATAATAATGTAAATATATATATATATATATATACATAAAATACATGTGAATAATATATATATATATATATATATATTTTTCTAAACATATACTCTTAAATAAAAGAGATATTGAATGTCTATTATGTTTAATCATAAGCCGTTCTAAACATCGTATTTTGGATTTAATTTCAGTTGAAAATAAAGACAAACCTTCTCCAACACTTGAATAATTTTTTTAAGTTTGTTCTAAGTTTTCGGTTCACGTGAGCCACCTTCAGAGAGATTAAAGTGACGTTAACTTAAAAACATCCACCATCAGCGACGATTTTATCTTGTGTTGACATAAAACTTTACTAAGCAACGATAAGAGTTACCAAAAATAGCAAATACAGTTCGTAAATTTGTAATGCGGTTCTATGACGTCACACCGCGTGAGAGCTCGAAATGACAACAGAACCATATATTTAAATGCAATGTAATGAGTTATGACCAGATGGAAATGTGATTTTAGTAAGTGTCAGTAAATAAATTTTTCCTTACACCTAATGGTGTGTCGGGCAGCGTTTTTGCTGTTTCCATAATAAACTGTTTTTTTTTTATGGGGAAGGGTTGTTAGCCCTGCGCCTAACCCCCAAACATGGAGGAAGGTGATTTTCTAAGCGTAGCTTAGACGTAACGCACGACCAAATGTAGGAGGTACCCAGTGAGGATCGAACTCACTACTCAGTTATAATGATTCTACAGAGACGGGCTTGTAACCATTACACCACACCGAGGTGGCCAAAACGATTATATATATGTGTGTGTGTGTGTGTGTGTGTGTGTGTGTGTGTGTGTGTGGGTGTGTTTGTATGTATGTGTGTGTGTGTGTATGTCACTTAGCTGATTAATGTTGCCTCGATTCCAAAGAGTCCCCCACATTAACATTCGTAAAATGTTCGTCAGGAGGTTTCAGTATATATATTTCTAAAGATATAATGCATTTAATCTGACATTTTTATGTTCTCAAGCGTTATTATAGTGGGTAGTCCGATCTGAAACTAGCAGTATTGCCCTCCTTCTATAACCCGATTTATATTTATCTGGGGTACCTCGACACAAAACCTAGCTAAGAACACTCGCAGACGCTTATAGTACAACTGTGTAAATTTTCAAGAAAATCGGTTCAGCCGTTTCGGAGTCTATAGGTAACGGATACACACAGACACACACAAAGTTCCATTTATAAATAAGTTTAGATAGATGAATCGTTTTTATTTATTAATCAGCGTGTATTGCGTCTATCGGAGTTTACAGGAATCAAACCTACGACCGTACTTTGTATGGGTAACAGCATAAAACCAGAAAACCAGAACACACAATATTGAGCACTGAATACACAGAATATCGGAACAAGGAATATTTAATATTGAACATACAGAATATTGAATTATGAATAGACAGAATATTGAACACTGAATACACAGAAAACCGGAATACAGAATACTGAATACTGAATAGACAGATTATTGAATACAGAATACACAGAATACCGGATTACAGATTATTGAATACAAAAAACACAGAATACCAAAAATTATAATATTGAACATTGAATACACAGAATAACGGAATACAGATTACTGAATACTGGATACAGAGAATATTGAATACACAGAATATTGAACACTAAATACACAGAATAACGGGACACAGAATATTGAATAATGACCCCACAGAATATTGAACACTGAATACACAGAATAGCGGAACACAGAATATTTAATATTGAACATACAGAATATTGAATTCTGAATACACAGATTATTGAATACTGAATACACAGAATAACGGAAAACAGAATATTGATTATTGAACACACAGAATATTGAATTATGAATACACAGAATATTGAACACTGAATACATAGAATAACGGAATAGTGATTATTGAATACTGGATACGCTGAAAACCAGAACACAGAATACTGAACACTAAATAAACAGAATAACTGAACACAGAATACTGAATACACAGAATTACTAAACACACAATATTGAATAGTGAATACACAGAATAACGGAACACAGAATATTGAATACTGAATAAACAGAATTGCGGAACACAGAATATTGAATACTGAATAAACAGAATTGCGATCCAAATAGCGCGAACCGTTCAGTAGGTATTTTTGTTGCCTGGAGATCTACGTTTTATCCTACGTGTCGGTGTAGACACTTTCTTCCAACAGAACAGATATATTTTTACATCTATGAATCGATTGTCATCGGCCATAGCTAAGAATTTTTCCGATATATACGTTTTCTAAACCATACAAATCACTGGATATTTCTATTTAATCTTTTAAATTTATTTTTACCTATCCGTCTTATGTGAGTGGTTGCAGTCTTTGGTATCAATGAAGATCGAATGAACTGGTCGAAAAACTTGTTTAGCCCAGGGACGAAAAAAAATCGGTCAAAATTTTCACATGAAAATATTTAAATTAGTTTTTTTTTTTTTTGTTTTTAAAGAAAATCGAGTTTAAATAATTTGCGGTGTTAAAAATAATGATAACATTTGATAATAAAAGCTAAAAAAGCAAACAAGAGTAAACATAATTTATCAAAGTCAAATGGAACCCCGCCATTTTAGAGTGTAATGAGGGTGATTGCCGCGGTAAAAGTTAAAAGACGCTGGTTTCTTTCATGTCAAGAATTATTTTTTAAATATAGCCCCACTCAAAACAAAAAAAGGAGTGAAATAAAACAATAATTTGTTGAATTAGTGAAGAATTAAAAACATTTAATTTTTTCAGTGAAAATTAATGAACTTAAAACAAAGGAAAGAATGATTTTTAAATGGAATACGGCAAGAGGGAAAATAATGAAATAAAAGCAAGCGAAAGTATCCGGATGGCTGTTATCACTTTGTTTTGGTCTTTTGATCTTTGAGGACAATTTAAGACCAGAAACGGGACAGAAAAGAAATGGTCATTATTAGTAATATTATTTTCGGTGTTTTTGTCGTTTCTTTCTTTTTGCTGATTCCAACAAAAATAAACCAAAACTTAAAAATAAGAACGGAAATTTACTGTCTTCCAATAAAAAAAGAAGTTTTCTAACAAAAGAGAGAAAGTGTGATACTGTGATCCGAAGACGTATTGGCATGGAGAAGGGTGAATTCCAGAAGCTGATTAGAATATTAAGAGAAAGGAAAATATTGCTGGAAACAAAGACGAGATATCTGGATTGTTATATAATGTCTGTCCTTCAGTGTGACAGCGAATTCTGGACAGTATCATCAAAATGAAGGAGGCCATGAAACAACCAAAATTTGGTTCTAAAGAAGGGTGCTGAGGATACCATGGACGGAACACGTGAGCAATGACGAGGTTTTGGAGAAGATAAAAATAAAGGAAACTAATATCAGGAAATGACAGCTGGTGGTTTCGGGACATGTAATGAGGAAGGAAGGCTTGGAGAATTTGATGCTGACGGGACGGATAGAGGGGAAAGAGAGACAAGGGAAAGTAACGCATGATATACTTGATAGACTTGTGCAAATGGATGGTGAAGTGGGGATTGAGTGAGATAACAGAAGAAGGGGTATTAAGAGCTACAAGGGAGAGGGAGATGTGAAAGGCCATGATCGCCTATGTATCCAGTGCAAAGATAAAATAGAATTCTGCTTAATAAAGCAAACAAAAAATGCTGGACTGGTAACTTAACGGTTGTTAACGGAAAATGAAAACGGTAATTTGACTCCTATCTCACTTTTATCGTCCCGTTCAGTGTAAACATTCGTTTCATTAACGCTTCCAGAGTGGAGCCAAAATGTTTGTGACCAAGATTAAAGACGCTCACAGATTTTTAGAAAATCATTTGGAAAAATATCCTTGACTCAACAGCAATTTCCTCCCCGCTTACGATAAGTAAAAACGAACATTTGAATGAAAAAAAACACGCATCCTTCTTTCAACCACGCACCGAAAAACAAATTATACAAGTACTTTTTTATAGAAAATCATGGAGAAAATCAGATTTGTTATTTTTTTTTATCATCTATGAGATGAAGGTTGTAGTCAAACAGAAGAAAGAAACTACAAATATGGAACCTCCACTCAATAGCAAAAAAAAACCAAAAAAAAAACCCAGCTTATCATGATATTAAATAGTTTTATCATCAAGTAGTTTATGTTATTATTGAGGGGAAAGATCAAATTTTGTTGTTATTATTATTTTTTTAATTTTTTAAATCCTTTCTAACACATTCGAAATTTTAATTAAAATTTCATTTTTTGTTTTCGGTCAGCGATTCACGCAATTTTTACGTGAGGCGATTATTAAGAAAAGGGAGTCGGTCGAGTAAAATGATTTGGGGGCGATTAAATTTTCCCTCGCTCTCGACCGCTGGTCGAGTGATTTCTTTTTCAAATCTCAAAGGCTGCTTGGTGTCTAGATTAAAATTGGGGTCTGGATATATACGATCATTTATCAACGATGATGAGAAAATGGTCGGATTATTTCACTACTCCCGACGGTACCTGATTCCACCTGCCATCGTTAAGTAGTCAAACAAGACCAACGCTACAAAATCCCCTCTTCCCATCTTTTGAAGAGTGGAAAAACATTCATGTAGCCTTGTTGGTTATTTATTATTTTTCAACCTAAAAACCCTTACCGCGCCGACAGAATTTATTTTGATCAAGTTTGCTCCAAGCAAGGTGATAAAATCACTATGACATAAAAGGGTTAATATGTGTGAATAAATTAGAAAACAGAAACATTAATAAGACAATCCTGTATATATATATAAATCTACCATCCGCCCGTGCATTGAATACTACTGCCGTTTTTGGCCGGGTGCTCCTGCTATCCACCTAGGGGTCATTGACAAAATCCAATGGAGAATCTGTAATGTGATCGATCCCGACTTAGTATCCGCCCGTGTATTGAATACTGCTGCCATATCTGGTCGGGTGCTCCTGCTATCCACCTAGGTGTCCTTGACAAAATCCAATGGAGAATCTGTAATATGATCGATCCCGACTTAGCATCCGCCCGTGCATTGAATACTGCTGCTATATCTGGTCGGGTGCTCCTGCTATCCACCTAAGGGTCCTTGACAAAATCCAATGGAGAATCTGTAATGTGATCGATCCCGACTTAGCATCCGCCCGTGCATTGAATACTGCTGCCATATCTGGTCGGGTGCTCCTGCTATCCACCTAAGGGTCCTTGACAAAATCCAATGGAGAATCTGTAATGTGATCGATCCCGACTTAGCATCCGCCGTGCATTGAATACTGTTGCCATATCTGGTCGGGTGCTCCTGCTATCCACCTAAGGGTCCTTGACAAAATCCAATGGAGAATCTGTAATATGATCAATCCCGACTTAGCATCCGCCCGTGCATTGAATACTGCTGACATATCTGGTCGGGTGCACCTGCTATCCACCTAGGTGTCCTTGACAAAATCCAATGGAGAATCTGTAATGTGATCTATGCCGACTTAGCATCCGCCCGTGCATTGAATACTGCTGCTATATCTTGTCGGGTGCTCCTGCTATCCACCTAGGTGTCCTTGACAAAATCCAATGGAGAATCTGTAATGTGATCGATCCCGACTTAGCATCCGCCCGTGCATTGAATACTGTTGCCATATCTGGTCGGGTGCTCCTGCTATCCACCTAGGTGTCCTTGACAAAATCCAATGGAGAATCTGTAATATGATCGATCCCGACTTAGCATCCGCTCGTGCATTGAATACTGCTGCCATATCTGGTCGGGTGCTCCTGCTATCCACCTAGGTGTCCTTGACAAAATCCAATGGAGAATCTGTAATATGATCGATCCCGACTTAGCATCCGCCCGTGCATTGATTACTGCTGCCATATCTGGTCGGGTGCTCCTGCTATCCACCTAAGGGTCCTTGACAAAATCCAATGGAGAATCTGTAATATGATCGATCCCGACTTAGCATCCGCCCGTGCATTGAATACTGTTGCCATATCTGGTCGGGTGCTCCTGCTATCCACCTAAGGGTCCTTGACAAAATCCAATCGAGAATCTGTAATATGATCGATCCCGACTTAGCATCCGCCCGTGCATTGAATACTGCTGCCATATCTGGTCGGGTGCTCCTGCTATCCACCTAGGTGTCCTTGACAAAATCCAATGGAGAATCTGTAATATGATCGATCCCGACTTAGCATCCGCCCGTGCATTGAATACTGTTGCCATATCTTGTCGGGTGCTCCTGCTATCCACCTAGGTGTCCTTGACAAAATCCAATGGAGAATCTGTAATATGATCGATCCCGACTTAGCATCCGCTCGTGCATTGAATACTGCTGCCATATCTGGTCGGGTGCTCCTGCTATCCACCTAAGGGTCCTTGACAAAATCCAATGGAGAATCTGTAATATGATCGATCCCGACTTAGCATCCGCTCGTGCATTGAATACTGCTGCCATATCTGGTCGGGTGCTCCTGCTATCCACCTAGGTGTCCTTGATAAAATCCAATGGAGAATCTGTAATATGATCGATCCCGACTTAGCATCCGCCCGTGCATTGAATACTGTTGCCATATCTTGTCGGGTGCTCCTGCTATCCACCTAGGTGTCCTTGACAAAATCCAATGGAGAATCTGTAATATGATCGATCCCGACTTAGCATCCGCCCGTGCATTGAATACTGCTGCCATATCTGGTCGGGTGCTCCTGCTATCCACCTAAGGGTCCTTGACAAAATCCAATGGAGAATCTGTAATATGATCGATCCCGACTTAGCATCCGCTCGTGCATTGAATACTGCTGCCATATCTGGTCGGGTGCTCCTGCTATCCACCTAGGTGTCCTTGATAAAATCCAATGGAGAATCTGTAATATGATCGATCCCGACTTAGCATCCGCCCGTGCATTGAATACTGTTGCCATATCTTGTCGGGTGCTCCTGCTATCCACCTAGGTGTCCTTGACAAAATCCAATGGAGAATCTGTAATATGATCGATCCCGACTTAGCATCCGCCCGTGCATTGAATACTGCTGCCATATCTGGTCGGGTGCTCCTGCTATCCACCTAGGTGTCCTTGACAAAATCCAATCGAGAATCTGTAATGTGATCGATCCCGACTTGGTATCCGCCCGTGCATTGAATACTGCTTCCATATCTGGTCGGGTGCTCCTGCTATCCACCTAAGGGTCCTTGACAAAATCCAATGGAGAATCTGTAATGTGATCGATCCCGACTTTGCATCCGCCGTTCATTGAATACTGTTGCCATATCTGGTCGGGTGCTCCTGCTATCCACCTAAGGGTCCTTGACAAAATCCAATGGAGAATCTGTAATATGATCAATCCCGACTTAGCATCCGCCCGTGCATTGAATACTGCTGACATATCTGGTCGGGTGCACCTGCTATCCACCTAGGTGTCCTTGACAAAATCCAATGGAGAATCTGTAATGTGATCTATGCCGACTTAGCATCCGCCCGTGCATTGAATACTGCTGCTATATCTTGTCGGGTGCTCTGCTATCCACTAGAGTGTCCTTGACAAAATCCAATGGAGAATCTGTAATGTGATCGATTCCGACTTAGCATCCGCCCGTGCATTGAATACTGTTGCCATATCTGATTGGGTGCTCCTGCTATCCACCTAGGTGTCCTTGACAAAATCCAATGGAGAATCTGTAATATGATCGATCGACTTAGCATCCGCTCGTGCATTGAATACTGCTGCCATATCTGGTCGGGTGCTCCTGCTATCCACCTAGGTGTCCTTGACAAAATCCAATGGAGAATCTGTAATATGATCGATCCCGACTTAGCATCCACCCGTGCATTGATTACTGCTGCCATATCTGGTCGGGTGCTCCTGCTATCCACCTAAGGGTCCTTGACAAATCCAATGGAGAATCCGCAACCAACCGCTGATCGATCCCGACTTAGCATCCGCCCGTGCATTGAATACTGTTGCCATATCGGTCGGGTGCTCCTGCTATCCACCTAAGGGTCCTTGACGAAATCCAATCGAGAATCTGTATCTTGATCGATCCCGACTTAGCATCCGCCCGTGCATTGAATACTGCTGCCATATCTGGTCGGGTGCTCCTGCTATCCACCTAGGTGTCCTTGACAAATCCAATGGAGAATCTGTAATATGATCAATCCCGACTTAGCATCCGCCCGTGCATTGAATACTGTTGCCATATCTTGTCGGGGTGCTCCTGCTATCCACCTAGGTGTCCTTGACAAAATCCAATGGAGAATCTGTAATATGATCGATCCCGACTTAGCATCCGCTCGTGCATTGAATACTGCTGCCATATCTGGTCGGGTGCTCCTGCTATCCACCAAAGGGTCCTTGACAAATCCAATGGAGAATCTCGTATATGATCGATCCCGACTTAGCATCCGCTCGTGCATTGAATACTGCTGCCATATCTGGTCGGGTGCTCCTGCTATCCACCTAGGTGTCCTTGATAAAATCCAATGGAAGATCTGTAATATGATCGATCCCGACTTAGCATCCGCCCGTGCATTAGATACTGTTGCCATATCTTGTCGGGTGCTCCTGCTATCCACCTAGGTGTCCTTGACAAAATCCAATGGAGAATCTGTAATATGATCGATCCCGACTTAGCATCCGCCCGTGCATTGAATACTGCTGCCATATCTGGTCGGGTGCTCCTGCTATCCACCTAAGGGTCCTTGACAAAATCCAATGGAGAATCTGTAATATGATCGATCCCGACTTAGCATCCGCTCGTGCATTGAATACTGCTGCCATATCTGGTCGAGTTGCTCCTGCTATCCCCACCTAGGTGTCCTTGATAAAATCCAATGGAGAATCTGTAATATGATCGATCCCGACTTAGCATCCGCCCGTGCATTGAATACTGTTGCCATATCTTGTCGGGTGCTCCTGCTATCCACCTAGGTGTCCTTGACAAAATCCAATGGAGAATCTGTAATATGATCGATCCCGACTTAGCATCCGCCCGTGCATTGAATACTGCTGCCATATCTGGTCGGGTGCTCCTGCTATCCACCTAGGTGTCCTTGACAAAATCCAATCGAGAATCTGTAATGTGATCGATCCCGACTTGGTATCCGCCCGTGCATTGAATACTGCTTCCATATCTGGTCGGGTGCTCCTGCTATCCACCTAAGGGTCCTTGACAAAATCCAATGGAGAATCTGTAATGTGATCGATCCCGACTTAGCATCCGCCCGTGCATTGAATACTGCTGCCATATCTGGTCGGGTGCTCCTGCTATCCACCTAAGGGTCCTTGACAAAATCCAATGGAGAAGCTGTAATGTGATCGATCCCGACTTAGCATCCGCCCGTGCATTGAATACTGCTGCCATATCTGGTCAAGTGCTCCTGCTATCCACCAAGGGGTCCTTGACAAATTCCAACGGAGAGTCTGTAATGTGATCTATCCCGACTTGACAGCTCAGATACAGTCACTTTCTCACCGGCGCAATATGGCTTCCCCGTGTCTCTTCTACAACTATTTCACGGTTCCTGCTCCGATTAACTTAGCTAACTAATGTCCCCGATATATGAATTTACTCGAGCTACTAAACTTGCAACAAAGGTTCCCATCCTTTTACTGTGAAACCAATAAATGTAAACGCAAATTCTACTCCATCAGCTTCTTTTCTCGCACTTCCCGCCTGTGGAATTCCCTTCCATTTCCTTGTATCCCTGACAGCTACAATTTCCAAGAATTTAAATGTAAAGTCAATAGTCATTTCCTATCTCACTAACTTGCAACCTCTCTCTCATGCTCCTTTCTCCGTCCAGTCCAATCTTATCAGTATTTTCTTCCTTCTCTTACCTACTTCCTGACACTCCCAGTAACCTGTCACTCTTTTTCATAACTTTCCTTCTATGTAACCCCCTACGATTTTTTTCTTTCTTTTTCTATTTCTTTTTTCTCTCTTTTTCTCACTTTCTTTATCCTCTCTCTCATGCTCTTTTCTCCGTTCACTCCACTCTCATCAGTATTCTCATCCTTCTCTTACCCGCTTCCTGATACCCTCTATAACCTGTCATGCTTTCTCATAACTTTTCTCCTATATAACCCCCTGCAAAACAGTGGCGGTAAAATGCCTTGCTTGTGGCGATATGATTATTAAAAAAAAGAATTCTATAGTATTATAATGTGGGTATAAAGTGGGGGATCAATTCTACATTACAATCAATATATAAACTGATCCCTCACTTATCTGAGGAATAAGTGTGTTTCACCATAATAGGGAGAGTCCATTATCTGAGGAATAGGTGTGTTTCACCATAAGAGGGAGAGTCCATTATCTGAGGAATAGGTGTGTTTCACCATAAGAGGGAGAGTCCATTATCTTAGGAATAGGTGTGTTTCACCATAACAGGTATACGATGACTTCGGCTAGGATTGCCGAAATTTACTATACCTTACTGCAGAATAAAACCTGGCTTTGGAGAATGTTGAATACCTGACCATTATACAAAATGGCGTCCCTCCACATTTTGTTAATGCCGTTAGTGAGTGGCTGAATGCGCATTTTCCCTAGAGATGGATGGGTCGTTGTGGTCCGTATGAGTGGCCACACCAGGAATGCTGACTAACCAGCTGTGATGTTTTTTTTAGTGGTTGGTGTAAAAAAGCAAGATTGTGTTGCAGGGGATATCGTATCGGAACGACAAATCGGGGAGCCGAGTTCGAATTCCAGTTACATTCGTTGCATTCACTTACCCTTGGGAAAGATATTAATCCGTCTATTCCTCCCAGTTATGAGTTAAATAACAGAACAAATTGGGTTCTATAGCCTTGGTTGGCAACCAGTCTACCGCAGAAAGCAATGGCAGCCTACTGCGGAATAATCTTCTGCCCAGTCAGTCATGTCTCTTTCGACAGATGATCGCCTAAGCGTGTATGACGTATGGCACTTAACGGACTGACTGAATATTATATTCAGTCAGTTGGAAACATGATTAAGGTTTCTACTGGGTTTAAGGTGGGGGATCGGTTTTCTATTGTTATGAAGTAATAAAGTGATCCACCACTAATTTCTAGTAAAAAAGTAATACATCTCTTCCCCCTCTAGCTATGAGTCAAATAACAGGACAGATTGGGTTCTATAGCCTTGGCTGGCAATCAGACTACCGTAGAAAGCAATGGCAACCTACTGCAGGATAATCTTCTGCCCAGTCAGTCATGTCTCTTTCGAGACATGATCGCCCAAAGCGTGTATCACGTACGGCACTTAACTGACTGACTGAATATAATAGTTGGAATAATGATTAAGGTTCCTGCTGGTCATAAAGTGGGGGATCAGTTTATTACTTCATAACAATAGGAAACCGATCCCCCACTAATTACTACATAATAAAAAAATACATTTCTTTCCCCTCTAGCTATGAGTCAAATAACAAGACAGATTGGGTTCTATAGCCTTGGCTGGCAACCAGACTACAATGGCAACCTACTGCGGGATAATCTTCTGCCCAGTCAGTCATGTCTCTTTCGAGACATGATCGCCCAAGCGTGTATCACGTATGGCACTTAACTGACTGAATAGTTAAGATAATCAAGCTTTACTAATTATCCTATAGTTGGCGTGAGTGTTGGATTCATATCTTTTTTTAAATGTTAATAAGTCTGAATTAAAACAAATAATAGATTTGATATCTATATATCAGATATATATTCAAAACATTGTAATAGTTAAGATGTGCTTTGTGGTGCAGTGGATATCGGCTCGGAACGAGAAATCGGGGAACCGAGTTCGAATTCCTAGCCGAATTCATTGCATTCATTTACGCGCAAATACCCTTGGGAAAGGTATTAATCCGTCTATTCCTTCCAATTATGGGTTAAATAACAGGACAGATTGGGTTCTATAGCCTTGGCTGGCAACCAGACTACAATGGCAACCTACTGCGGGATAATCTTCTGCCCAGTCAGTCATGTCTCTTTCGAGACATGATCGCCCAAGCGTGTTTCACGCATGGCACTTAACTGACTGACTGATTGATCTGAGCTCTGACCTTATATCCACTTGAAGTTTATGTCTATACGACTTAACATGTTTTATGTAAAATAAAAACCGGTTTTAGGATATCCTTACTATTCCGTTGTTCGGAAAATAATATCCGATTTTAGAATCAAATTTTCTTCCTGAATTAATTTAAACAATGTTTAAACAAGTCGAAATAGGAATTTTGACGATTTATACATTTATACTAGCGAGATGCAAAGTTATTTATGACTCTATTGGTCTGGACGTCATTATATATTCGTCTGCTATTACTGTAATATTTTTTTTATATTTTTCGGCTGATGAAATTGTCAAAATGATGCAAAGATTTGTATGCATTGGAAAAGAGATCAAGAAAATATAGTAGATACGTCGAAGTCTCATATCCCACATTGACGAGTTTGTGAAGTTTGATTCTGGTAACATGTAGCCAAGCAATGTCATGAAACACAACTGGTCCTTCTATTCATCTCGGGGTCCTCGAAAAAATCCAACGTATTAGATACGTCGAAGTCTCATATCCCACATTGACGAGTTTGTGAAGTTTGATTCTGGTAACATGTAGCCAAGCAATGTCATGAAACACAACTGGTCCTTCTATTCATCTCGGGGTCCTCGAAAAAATCCAACGTATTAGATACGTCGAAGTCTCATATCCCACATTGACGAGTTTGTGAAGTTTGATTCTGGTAACATGTAGCCAAGCAATGTCATGAAACACAACTGGTCCTTCTATTCATCTCGGGGTCCTCGAAAAATCCAACGTATTAGATACGTCGAAGTCTCATATCCCACATTGACGAGTTTGTGAAGTTTGATTCTGGTAACATGTAGCCAAGCAATGTCATGAAACACAACTGGTCCTTCTATTCATCTCGGGGTCCTCGAAAAAATCCAACGTATTAGATACGTCGAAGTCTCATATCCCACATTGACGAGTTTGTGAAGTTTGATTCTGGTAACATGTAGCCAAGCAATGTCATGAAACACAACTGGTCCTTCTATTCATCTCGGGGTCCTCGAAAAATCCAACGTATTAGCTGAAAAGTAATCGATCCCTGTTCGTATTTAGTGACTTTCTCACCAATAGAATGAAGCTTTTTTTTTAAAGAGTAAAGCTACTATGCCAAACCATAATATGAAAGGACTTGAAGGGCAAATACAAGAAATTATGTCTGCCATATCAGTTTTTTCTTGGTGAAACACTCCTATTCCTCAGATAATGGACTCTCCCTCTTACGGTGAAACACACCTATTCTTCAGATAATGGACTCTCTCTCTCTCTCTCTCTCTCTCTCTTATGGTGAAATACACCTATTCCTCAGATAATGGACTCTCCCTCTTATGATGAAACACACCTATTCCTCAGATAATGGACTCTCTCTCTCTCTCTCTCTTATGGAGAAATACACCTATTCCTCAGATAATGGACTCACCCTCTTATGATGAAACACACCTATTCCTCAGATAATGGACTCTCTCTCTCTCTCTCTCTCTTATGGAGAAATACACCTATTCCTCAGATAATGGACTCTCCCTCTTATGATGAAACACACCTATTCCTCAGATAATGGACTCTCTCTCTCTCTCTCTCTCTCTTATGGAGAAATACACCTATTCCTCAGATAATGGACTCTCCCTCTTACGGTGAAACACACCTATTCCTCAGATAATGGACTCTCTCTCTCTCTCTCTTATGGAGAAATACACCTATTCCTCAGATAATGGACTCTCCCTCTTATGATGAAACACACCTATTCCTCAGATAATGGACTCTCTCTCTCTCTCTCTCTCTCTTATGGAGAAATACACCTATTCCTCAGATAATGGACTCTCCCTCTTACGGTGAAACACACCTATTCCTCAGATAATGGACTCTCTCTCTCTCTCTCTCTTATGGAGAAATACACCTATTCCTCAGATAATGGACTCTCCCTCTTATGATGAAACACACCTATTCCTCAGATAATGGACTCTCTCTCTCTCTCTCTCTTATGGAGAAATACACCTATTCCTCAGATAATGGACTCTCCCTCTTAGGGTGAAACACACCTATTCCTCAGATAATGGACTCTCTCTCTCTCTCTCTCTCTCTCTTATGGTGAAATACACCTATTCCTCAGATAATGGACTCTCCCTCTTATGATGAAACACACCTATTCCTCAGATAATGGACTCTCTCTCTCTCTCTCTCTCTCTCTCTCTCTCTCTCTCTCTCTCTCTTATGGCGAAACACACCTATTCCTCAGATAATGGACTCTCTCTCTCTCTCTCTCTCTTATGGTGAAATACAACCTATTCATCAGATAATGGAATCTCCCTCTTAGGATGAAACACACCTATTCCTCAGATAATGGACTCTCCCTCTTATGATGAAACACACCTATTCCTCAGATAATGGACTCTCTCTCTCTCTCTCTCTCTCTTTCTCTCTCTTATGGCGAAACACAACTATTCCTCAGATAATGGACTCTCTCTCTCTCTCTCTCTCTCTTATGGTGAAATACACCTATTCATCAGATAATGGAATCTCCCTCTTATGATGAAACACACCTATTCCTCAGATAATGGACTCTCCCTCCTATATTTATAACAGTTAACAGGAAGTTAACGAAAGAAGTTCTTGGGAAGTTCATGGGAGTTCTTTAGACTTCTACCAAAGTTTAGCAGAACTACTAGGCAGTTGATATTAGTCGGCAGTTAGCCGAATACTAAGGAGTCAGTTTTCAGTGGAAGATTTTTGGAAGACTTTGTTATTAGCTGCAGAAATTGTCAAGACGATTCAAAAAATTGTAGTCAGTGGGCGGAAGATCAATGTTCCCCTGCTATTCATCTTGGGGTTCTCGACAAAATCCAATTGAGGGATCTGCAACATAATCAATCCTGATTTAGCAGCTCGTCTTCAGTCAGTTTCGCACCGAAAGATGCGGCTTCCCTTTGTCCTTTCTACAAATATTTTCACAGGCTTCTACTTTGACGGCAGTAAACTGCATCCGGCAGCAAGGCCTCTGATCGGAAGGTTGTGAGGAGCATGAAACCACCTCTTAATTGCTGTTGTTCCCATATCCACCCTGACCCGTAGTGGTAGCACTTGCTAGGGTCCCAGCTATGGGCAAATGGTTAACCCCCAAAACTGGGGTCAAAACACTATGAAAGTATAAAAATACATTTTTATAGAAATATATACATAAAAATAGACTTTTGGAAGAAAAAATATTATTACTATAATACATTTTTGAAGGAAAAATATTATTACCGGAAATACATTTTTTAATACAAAACTAGAAGACATCTTCAGTTTTCTAAAATAAAAAATAAAAATAAAAAAAATTTCGTGAAAATCTGAATATGAATCTCACTATGAAAGTATAAAAATACACTTTTATTGAAATATATACATAAATATAGAATTTATTAGAAAAATATACATTTTTGAAAAGAAAAATATTACCAATAATACATGTTTTAAGAAAAAGTTATTACCATAATACATTTTTGCAGGAAAAAAATTCTCAGCAAAAGATTTTTGAATACAAAACTAGAAGATATTTTCAGTTTTCTAAAATAAATAAGAATTAAAAAAATGAAAACTTTAATGAAAATCTGACTAAATTAGCCTTCTTTCTATAACTGAATATAAAAAAACCCTAAAATCCCCACCTTTTTGGTATTAAATTACTCACAGTATTATACCGTGAAACAAAACTCAAACTAAATTATACTCTGACGAGCTTCGTCCCCTGTTGCACTGACTACATGAATTTACTCTTGCACCTAGGCTGATATCTAGATATATATCTGATATATAGATATCAAATGTATTATTTGTTTTAATTCAGACTTATTAACATTTAAAAAAAGATATGAATCCAACACTCACGCCAACTATAGGATAATTAGTAAAGCTTGATTATCTTAACTATTCAGTCAGTTAAGCGCCATACGTGATACACGCTTGGGCGATCATGTCTCGAAAGAGACATGACTGACTGGGCAGAAGATTTTCTATCCTGCTCTTTAAACTAGAGCAGAATGGAAGAAGAGATGTATTGTATTAATCAGTAGTAATTAGTGGGGATCAGTTTATTACTTCATAACAATGGAAAACCAATCCCCCACTTTCTGCCCAGTAGAATACTTAATCAGGTTTCCAACTATCATATTCAGTCAGTCAGTTAAGTGCCATACGTGATACACGCTTTAGGCGATCATGTCTCGAAAGAGACATGACTGACTGGGCAGAAGATTTTCTATCCTGCTCTTTAAACTATAGCTGAATGGAAGAAGAGGTGTATTGTATTAATCAGTGGTAATTAGTGGGGGATCAGTTTATTACTTCATAACAATGGAAAACCGATCCCCCACTTTCTGCCCAGTAGAAGACATATGTTTCCAACTATTATATTCAGACAGTCAGTTAAGTGCCATACGTGAAACACGCTTGGGCGATCATGTCTCGAAAGAGACATGACTGACTGGGCAGAAGATTATCCCGCAGTAGGTTGCCATTGCTTTCTGCGGTAGACTGGTTGCCAGCCAAGGCTATAGAACCCAATTTGTCCTGTTATTTAACCCATAACTGGAAGGAATAGACGGATTAATACCTTTCCCAAGGGTATTTGCGCGTAAATGAATGCAATGAATTCGGCTAGGAATTCGAACTCGGTTCCCCGATTTCTCGTTCCTAGCCGATATCCACTGCACCACAAAGCACATCTTAACTATTACAATGTTTTAAAAAATACTTAAATTATTTGGCTTTAAATAACCTGCTTTTTCAATTCTTATCGTATTATTTTTTAATTATATTTAAGTTCACTTTTCCTTATTTCTACTTTTATTTTTTTAATTTTCCATTATTTTATATTTACATAAAATAATAATAAAATATACATATATAGGAACCACCAGTGAGTTAAATTCATCGAAGCAGAAGCCATGAAAGTATATGTAGAAGAAACACAGGGAAGCTACATTTTGCCGGTGAGAAAGTGACTGCACCTGAGCTGCCAAATCGGGATCGATCACATTACAAATTCTCCGTTGGATTTTGTCAAGGACCTCTAGGTGGATAGCAGGGGCACCCGACCAGATATGGCAGCAATATTCAATGCACGGGCGGATGGTAGATTTGTATATTTACAGGATTGTTTCAGACGGGAAAAACATCCTGGCCCTACACAGAGAACCGACCTTCTTAGCAGCGGATTTGGCTATGGAGTCTATATAGTTATTCCATTTGAGGTTTAATTTAAGAGTTAACACTAGAAGGCGCGGTGTTTTGCTTTTATATATATATATATATGTGTATTAGGTTGTCACATATGAGAAATGAATAAAACGCTGCCGAAATGTAAAATAAATTACCTTTTTTTACCTGAAATAAACAACATATTGATTAATGACTCTTCTCCGATTTACCTCTAAATACTTGAACCCATCTTTTAAAAAATATCATTCTTTGATGTGATAATCAGTTAACCCTCTAGGGCCGTTCGTATCATATTAGTGGGGGATCTGTTTATTACTTCATAACAATATAGAACTGATCCCCCACTTTATGACAAGTAGAAGCCTTAATCATATTATATTATTAACCCTCTAGGGCCATTCGTATCATATTTGGTACAGTATGAAAACAAGCCTTGAAAGAAATATTTTCCTGAAAAATGTTTTAAGAGAAATATTTTATAAATTTCAAATGAAAGCAGTACTGACTGCTCAGTCAATGAATACCAAATGTTTCCTTATAGGGAAATACCAAATGTTTCCTTATAGGGAAATACTCTATCAAATATGATACGAATGGCCCTAGAGGGTTAATAGATAGATAGATAGATAGATAGATAGATAGATAGATAAACAGACTGAGATTAACCCTCTAGGGCCGTTCGTATCATATTAGTGGGGGATCTGTTTATTACTTCATAACAATATAGAACTGATCCCCCACTTTATGACAAGTAGAAGCCTTAATCATATTATATTATTAACCCTCTAGGGCCATTCGTATCATATTAGTGGGGTATCTGTTTATTACTTCATAACAATATAGAACTGATCCCCCACTTTATGACAAGTAGAAGCCTTAATCATATTATATTATTAAGTAGTAATTAGTGGGGGATCTGTTTATTACTTCATAACAATATAGAACTGATCCCCCACTTTATGACAAGTAGAAGCCTTAATCATATTATATTATTAACCCTCTAGGGCCATTCGTATCATATTAGTGGGGGATCTGTTTATTACTTCATAACAATATAGAACTGATCCCCCACTTTATGACAAGTAGAAGCCTTAATCATATTATATTATTAAACCTCTAGTTCCATTCGTATCATATTAGTGGGGTATCTGTTTATTACTTCATAACAATATAGAACTGATCCCCCACTTTATGACAAGTAGAAGCCTTAATCATATTATATTATTAAGTAGTAATTAGTGGGGTATCTGTTTATTACTTTATAACAATATAGAATTGATCCCCCACTTTATGACAAGTAGAAGCCTTAATCATATTATATTATTAAGTAGTAATTAGTGGGGTATCTGTTTATTACTTCATAACAATATAGAACTGATCCCCACTTTATGACAAGTAGAAGCCTTAATCATATTATATTATTAAGTAGTAATTAGTGGGGGATCTGTTTATTACTTCATAACAATATAGAACTGATCCCCACTTTATGACAAGAAGCCTTAATCAATATTATATATTATTAAGTAGTAATTATGGGGGATCTGTTTATTACTTCATAACAATATAGAACTGATCCTCCACTATGACAAGTAGAAGCTCTTAATCATATTATATTATTAAGTAGTAATTAGTGGGGGATCTGTTTATTACTTCATAAAACAATATAGAACTGATCCCCAACTTTATGACAAGTAGAAGCCTTAATCATATTATATTATTAAGTAGTAATTAGTGGGGGATCTGTTTATTAATATAATAATATAGAACTGATCCCCCACTTTATGACAAGTAGAAGCTTTAATCATATTATATTATTAACCCTCTAGGGCCATTCGTATCATATTAGTCGGGGATCTGTTTTATTATTTCATACTAATATAGAACTGATCCCCCACTTTATGACAACTAGAAGCCTTAATCATATTATATTATTAACCCTCTAGGGCCATTCGTATCATATTAGTTTGGGATTCGTTTTATTACTTCATAACAATATAGAAACCGGATCCCCCACTTTATGACAAGTAGAAGCCTATCATATTATATTATTAACCCTCTAGGGCCATTCGTATCATATTAGTGGGGGATCTGTTTATTACTTCATAACAATATAGAACTGATCCCCCACTTTATGACAAGTAGCCTTAATCATATTATATTATTAACCCTCTAGGGCCATTCGTATCATTATGGGGGATCTGTTTATTACTTCATAACAATATAGTCCGATCCCCCACTTTATGACAAGTAGAAGCCTTAATCATATTATATTATTAACCCTCTTAGGCCATTCGTATCATATTAGTGGGGATCTGTTTATTACTTCATAACAATATAGAACGATCTCAATTTATGACAAGTAGAAGCCTTAATCATATTATATTATTAACCCTAGGGCCATTCGTATCATATTAGTGGGGGATCTGTTTATTACTCATAACAATATAGAACTGATCCCCCACTTTACGACAAGTAGAAGCCTTAATCATATTATATTATTAACCCTCTAGGCCATTCGTATCATATTAGTGGGGATCTGTTTGTTACTTCATAACAATATAGAACTGATCCCCCACTTTTGCGATACAGAAGCCTTAATCATATTATATTATTAACCCTCTAGGGGCCATTCGTATCATATTAGTGGGGGATCTGTTTATTACTTCATAACAATATAGAACTGATCCCCCACTTTATGCATTTATGAAGCCTTTAATCATATTATATTATTAACCTCTTAGGCCATTCGTATCATATTTGATACAGTATTTTTCATAAGGAAACATTTGGTATTTCCCTATAAGGAAACATTTGGTATTCATTGACTGAGCAGTCAGTACTGCTTTCATTTGAAATTTATAAAATATTTCTCTTAAAAAAATTTTCAGGAAAATATTTCTTTCAAGGCTTGTTTTTATATTGTATCAAATATGATACGAATGGCCCTAGAGGGTTAATAGATAGATAGATAGATAGATAAACAGACTGAGATTAACCCTCTAGGGCCATTCGTATCATATTTGATACAATATAAAAACAAGCCTTGAAAGAAATATTTTCCTGAAAATATTTTTAAGAGAAATATTTTATAAATTTCAAATGAAAGCAGTACTGACTGCTCAGTCAATGAATACCAAATGTTTCCTTATAGGGAAATACCAAATGTTTCCTTATAGGGAAATACTGTATCAAATATGATACGAATGGCCCTAGAGGGTTAAAATGCTTCGATTACTTCTTCCTTATTGGGGAATGTTTTATTATGTATAGAATTTTCAAAATGCTTAAATAAGTGATAATCAGTAACTGAAATATCAAATGAATATGGCGGATGATGCAAAATTTCATTGAACTTTTGAGTAACAATATATTGAAAAAGTTATCTGGAACGAAAAAGAGTCAGGAACAGGCAATAGTTTTTTTTTTTTCTATTTATATAGGAGGTTACTTCGTTAGACGATCAGATCAACAATCAACCAGAATATGCGTCATTTCATGTGTGACAACCTAAAATTTTTTTTTCCTTGTTTTTCGTACAAGAGGCAATGGACTACCCAGTTAAAATGAAAAAAAAAAAAAAATAGAACCGGGTGTTAATCTGAAAATCATTAAAAGATACAAAATGTTTGCATGTGAAGTGTGAAGATAGGGTTTTTAATGGGATTATTTTTTGTTTTTTCATTATTATTATTATTATTATTATTATTATTATTATTATTATTATTATTATTATTATTACGAATATTTTAGTGATAATCAAAGGAGAAAAAAAATGCTAAAAATTTAAAGATTTTTATATCTTTATTCATTTTTTTTTCACAATAACCCTTTATTAATAAGCTTTCTTTTCACTTTTGCAGTGTTTTGGCATAAATGAAAGACATTATTTCGTTACAATATAACGATATTTGGATTTTATTTTCTGTTTTTGCTACCTATTTTTCTCTTTTTTAATGAATTCTCAAAAAAAAAAAATCTACAAAGGAATAAACAATGTTTGCCGACAACCTAAAAGCAACCGAGAAATTGGAAAAATTCTCCTGAAAAGAAAAAAATCAATATTTTAACTAAACGATAAAAATTGGGGTCTGCTTCATGGTTAAATTTGTACTTCACATTAGTGTCTTTAAATGGTTTTTCGAGCCCAGGAAAAAAGAAAAATGTTGATTTTCAAGGTAGTAAAAAATTATTGCAATAATTTTCTCTCATTTGTACCTGGGAGTCTTCACACACACACACACATATATATATATATATATATATATATACAACGATATTCAGAAGTTTCAAGCTTGCATTTCTTATAAAAGTGCAGAAAATCGATAATATATATATATATATATATATACAAACTTATTTATAAATGGAACTTTGTCTGTATGTATGTGTGTGTGTCTGTGTGTGTGTCCGTTACCTATAAACTCCGAAACGGCAGAACCGATTTTCTTGAAAATTTTACACAGTTATACTATAAGCGTCTGCGAGTGTTCTTAGCTAGGATAAATATCGAAAATCGATAATCGAAAAAATCGGGTTATAGAAGGAGTGGTCCGATTTTAATCAAATTTGACACACTCATAGACAAAGACATAAGAAACGATATTCAGAAGTTTCAAGGTTGCAGTTCTTACAATAGCGCAGAAAATCGATAATATAAAAGGCAAGATGTTTGTGTGTATGTCTGTTTTTTTTTTGTTTTTTTTTCAGCCCTTTTATTTTAGTTTTTGCTTCGGGTTTGGCTTTAAGTAGGTATAATTGTGGTTTTTAGTCTCAGCCATGATACCATTTACTCAGAGGTCTTATTTAGCCTTCAAAATACAGTTTACGACGAAAAAAACTTATTTGATATCGATACCAGGAAATCAAAATTTGACTTACATCCATTCATTTTTCTTTCAGTTTACGGTTTCGCTTTAACTGGAAACAACTATTGCTTTTTAGTCTTTCGTGCCAACGTCCAAAGAGTGTGAGCTCCAGGACCATGGATTAGTTTTAAAGCTTTCATTACACCCGAGCAAAGCCGGGATATACTGCCAGTATATATATATATATATATATATATATATGAATGACGAATATATTATGCTCTCATTACGATTGAGCTCTCTAAAGAAAAACATTTTTAAGAACATTTCCACTTCTGCGAAATATGCATTACTATTCAGAAATGAATTGAGTTCTTTAGGTGACTGGCATGTGTATACACTGCTTCTATACAACACGTTACAATTTCCCTTCTATGAGTCCATGTGTCTATGGTTTAGGGTGTAGCGACTCCAACTGACACCAACTCGGTTGAGTTTCGATTCCGGCCAGAAGCAAGTGGATGTGTCTAGCCACACTGATGAGCTGTGAATACAGCGAAATAAGCTTGTATGTGTATGACTAATATATATGTATAAATATATTCTTCTTCATGTGTTTCTACCATGTGGTGTTTTCAGGCAATTTGCAACGGTTATTTTTTTTAAGGCTCACGAAAGGGAGAATTTTTGAACCAGCCATTTTTAAAATAACAAGAAATTTTAACGTTTTCATCCATTGTTGTATGAACCTAAAAGGTATTTTATCTTCTGGTTACACTTAGTCATAATTTCTGTTCTTTCATTCAATAATTCATTTTTGTTTGGGAATAGCATAATCGCTAACTTTTCTTCTTGGCACAGTCTACATATTTTGCCACCGTTGTAAGGTTTGCCTGTTTTCACTATACTCCACGTTATGTCTGGGTCTTTTCAATGTTATAACTTCAATTTCTACACGTGGCTAGACAATTTTGTACAATTTTTAAAGTTTTCTATTTTAAATGTATCATCGTTTTCAACCAAACAAATCAAAAATAATGATAGAAAACGAGACATCATCTGGTTCAATCCACCATTTAACTTAGATGTAAGAACGAAAATAGGACAAATATTTTTATACTGCTCGATAAACACTTTCCGAAAAGGTAAGAACTAAATGAAATTTTCAATAGGAATACAATCAAGCTAAGTTATAGCTGTACTAGTAATTTATAAATAAACAAAACGCCAGAAATTTAAATAGCATTGTACAAAACAAGATCACTAATAAAGAATGCAACCACAGGGACAAAACAGGCACACTTCAAAGATTGTAATACAAAAGAAGTCATTTACTAAGCAAAAGTACATGACTTAAATGATCAAAATAATATATATTCGGGATCAACCAAAGACACCTTTAAGACCAGGTGGTTCAATCACAGGTCTACATTTAAAATGTTAACAGATTCTTTTCCTTTCTCATATGAGAAAATCCCTTCCGGTCATATGCTTTTCACCATATTTGTCTTCAAAAATAGCAATGCATTTACATCTATATATATATATGTAAAAGGCAAGATGTTTTATCTCTATCTGTCTGTATGTATGTCTTTTATAAAAATCCACAATTTTTATCCGATTCTCACCAAACTTTAGGCAAATATTCTTTACGCTTCCGTTAAGGTCATGGGCTACGTATTATTTTTGATTTCCTCCCGATATCGGAAAACAATACCCGATGTCAAATCAGGTCTGATCAAGATCAGGATTTCAGCCCTTTTCTCGGGGTTCTTGCTGCAGAATTTGCTCTAACGTGGTAAAATTATAGTTTTTAGTCTCAAACATTAGTAGATATACTCAGACGACCCGTTTTCCCTGATATTCTATTGAATCTGAACAAAAACCTATATTCAGCCATCAATATGACTCATTTTTTTCCAATTTTACTCCCGATGGGCACGATAAGTTTTCATGGACATATTTAGGTTAGTTTGTCCTTAGATGACTTATTTGACCCCGATAATGGAAATCGATACCCTGATATCCTATCGGGTCTGATCTAAAGCAGGTTTTCAGCCCTTTTACTTTGGTTTTTGCTCCGGGTTTTGCTCTAAGTAGGTATAATTGTGGTTCCTAGTCTCAGCTATGATACCATTTACTCAGAGAACTTATTTAGTCTTTACAATTCAGTTTGCAACAGAAAACCTATTTGAGAATCGATTTCGGATTATCAAAATTTGACTTACATCCATTCATTTTAATAAGTTCTACGGCTTCGAGACAACCTATTTTTTTCGTGCCAACGTCCAAAGAGCCTGAACTCCAGGACCATGGATTAGTTTTAAAGCTTTCATTACACCCGAGCAACAGCGGACTATACTGCTAGTTCTGCATAAAGTGGACCTATCATTTCAGTAACGCTAGCATTCGTTCCTGACCACTGACAATTCATTCCTTCCTGATTTTTCTATGTATAATTATTGTAAAACCATTAGCAATGCATTTATATTATATATTTAAATCCTTTTCTATCAGTAATATTAGCATTAATTCCTGACTACTTACAATCGGTTTCATTCTGATTTATAATTGTTTTGCTTTAGTAAAATTTAGCAATGTATTTACATTCTACATATACTGGACCTATTCGATAACTAATGCTTGCATTCATTCCTGACCACTGACAATCCCTTTCTTCCTGATTTTCAATGCATTCCTATAGTAAAATCATTAGCAATGCATTTACATGATGCATATAATAGCCCTATTCTATCAGTAATGCTTGCATTAATTCCTGACCACTGACAATCCCTTTCTTCCTGATTTTCAATGCATTCCTATAGTAAAATCATTAGCAATGCATTTGCATTACACATATAATAGCCGTATTCTATCAGTAATGCTTGCATTCATTCCTGACCAGTGACAATCCCTTTCTTCGTGATTTTCAATGCATTCCTATAGTAAAATCATTAGCAATGCATTTGCATCACACATATAATAGCCGTATTCTATCAGTAATGCTTGCATTCATTCCTGACCAGTGACAATCCCTTTCTTCCTGATTTCCAATGCATTCCTATAGTAAAATCATTAGCAATGCATTTACATTATACATATAATAGCCCTGTTCTATCAGTAATGCTTGCATTCATTCCTGACCAGTGACAATCCCTTTCTTCGTGATTTTCAATGCATTCCTATAGTAAAATCATTAGCAATGCATTTACATTATACATATAATAGCCCTGTTCTATCAGTAATGCTTGCATTCATTCCTGACCACTGACAATCCCTTTCTTCCTGATTTGTAATGCATTCCTATAGTAAAATCATTAGCAATGCATTTACATTGTACATATAATAGCCCTATTCTATCAGTAATGCTTGCATTCATTCCTGACTACTGACAATCCCTTTCTTCCCGATTTTCAATGCATTCCTATAGTAAAATCATTAGCAATGCATTTGCATTACACATATAATAGCCGTATTCTATCAGTAATGCTTGCTTTCATTCCTGACCACTGACAATCCCGTTTTTTGTGATATTCAATGCATTTCTATAGTAAAATTATTAGCAATGCATTCACGTTATACACTTTATAGCCCGAGTCTATCAGATAAGTTTGTATTTCTTCCTGATCACTGACAATCCCTTTCTTCTGGATTTTGCTGGTAAAATGAATGAAAATGAATTGAGGAATGACGAAAGTCAAAAAATGACTACTGACATATCTTCAAAATGTAAACTAGAAAATCTATGAAGATCAGACGTTGCTGCCATACGAGGAAACTTCTCAAGACAAATTACCAAAAAGAAAAGAAAATCTCATGTATTTAAAAGTCTGAAGAAAACAAAAGCAAAATACTCAAAAAAGTCTAGAAATGCTTCGTGGAGTGACATTTGGCGTTAATTCTTAGCGCAGATTAGACAAAAGGTCGTTGGCGCCTTTTTTGTCTGATTTCCCGCTTAAATGGTCAGCCTTTGGGAGAATTCCCGCCAAGATTCTCGCGCGCTTGGTATGTCCGAGTTTTGTTTTACTCAGCATATGGGGGTGGGTAATCTACGTGACGCATTCGACGTCACTTCTTGGTCGGACGAATCATTTCTTAATTTTTGTGCCAGTCTCGTTCAGGAGAATCCGAGAGGGGCTTAGGCAGAGGCAGAGATGGTGGTAGGTTCGTAACATGGCTTTAAAAGGTTGCTATGGGAATTAAAATGCGCTTTTTTTCATAACCCATCGCTCTGCCGATCAAGATATACTGCAACATCCCGAAATCAAGCAACGTCGAGCCTGGTCAGTACCACGATGGGTAACCGCTTGAAAATGAAAGGTGCTTTAACCTTTGATATGCGGTTGGAATACAGAATTATTAATCACAGAGCAAAGTTCTAATTCCGGTTGTGTTCTTTCGATTCACATACGCACCAATAACATATATTCTCCCCCAGTTATGGATTAATTAGTAAGAAGCGTTTACAGTGTTTACATTATTCGGACTATTGTCCTCATTTTGTTGCCATTTGTACGACGTTTCAGTCGTTGTATGCTCCGGCCTTATTCAGAAGCTAGAAATTTCGAACCGAACCTTTTATTACAATCACTGTGGTATATCATCCTCATTTATTGCGTAGAAGCACGATTGGAAGTCACGAGTTATCTTCCACTAGCCTTGCAAGTTACTTGTTCAATACTGCTGTAGCCTGGTATTGAACTCACAACTCTATGAGTCAAGTCAGGAAATAACCTACGTCTATATCCACTTGTAGGGTGATATGGTTCTCAGGCACTTTCCAAAAATGCCTCGTCCATAACATCAAACAGCCAAATCAGCCATGGCAAGATTCGAACCCCGACATGACGGCGAGAAAGCGAGCGCTCTAACTACTCGGCCGCATTCGGCGCAACGTGGCTTCCCTGGGTCTCTTCTACAAACGGTCTCACGGCTTCTGCTCAGACGAACTTAGCTCACTAGTACCCATATACATGAATTTGCTCGAGCCGCAAGCTTAGTAACTAGGTCCCACCCTTTTACTGTGAAACCAATAAACTGTAAACGCAAATTCTATTCCATCAGCTTCTTCTCTCGCACTTTCCGCCTGCGGAATTCTCTTCCGTTTACTTGCTTCCTCGACAGCTACAATCTTCAAGAATTCAAATGTAAAGTTAATAGCCGTCTACTATTTCACTAACTTGTTTTCTCTATCTCATGCTCGTTTCTCCGTCCACTCCACTCTCATCAGTAACCTCATCCTTCTCTTACATTCTTCCTGACACCCCCTGTATCCTGTTACCCTTTCTCATAACTTTCCTTCTATGCAAGCCCCTGCTCAACAGTGGCAGTAAAATGCCTTGCTTGAGAGGACAGGATTATAAACAAATCCTCCGATTCTTTCTTTCTTCTTTCTTTCTTTCCCTCTGTCTCTCTCTCTCTCTCTCTCTCATTCTCATTCTCACGTTCTTTTTTCTTTCTTTCTTCCTTTCTTTCTTTATCCTCTCTCTCATGCTTCTTTCTCCGTCCACTCGCCTCTCATCAGTATTTTCATCCATCTCTTACCCACTTCCTGACACCCCCTATAACCTGTCACTCTTTCTCATAACTTTCCTCCAATGCAACCCACTGAAAAACAGTGGCAGTAAAATGCCTTGCTTGGTGCGATACGATTATAAAAAAAACATTCTGTACTATTATAATGTGGATATAAATTGGGGGATCAATTCTACATTACAATCAATATATAAACTGATCTCTCACTTTATGGTCACATTCATCCTTCTCTTACCCACTTCCTGACACCTCCCATAACCTGTCACTGTTTCTCATAACTTTCCTTCTATGTAACCCGCTGCACAACAGTGGCAGTAAAATAGCTTGCTTTGGGCGATATGATTATAAAAAAAAGAATTCTATAGTATTATAATGTGGATATAAAGTGGGGGATTCATTCTACATTACAATCAATATATAAACTGATCCCTCACTTTATGACCACAGTCATCCTTCTCTTACCCACTTCCTGACACCCCCTATAACACGATTATAAAGCAAAAGATATATTATATAATCACTTACATTCAGAAATGTGATTTCAAATGAAACCTACTGCTTAATGAAATGTACTGCTTGCTTGGACGAATTTTCTGGTGATATTCTTTCCATAGATCACACAGGAAGTTTGGTTTGGTATGGTTTGGTTTGATTTACGGCTTATCAACCCCTTGGTGTCATTTAATGCAGAAGCATTAGTTTCTTAAAAAACGTGTTTTTGTTGGCAATATTTTTCGTTCAAAAACGTTTTTTGTTGGTAATATTTTTCATTCAAAAAATTTTTATGTATATATTTTATAAAAGTCTGTTTTTACATTTTCATTTTGATTTGGCCCCCGTTTGGAGGGTTAACTATTTGCCCATAGCCGGGACCCTAACAGGTGCTACCACTCCAGGTCAGAGTGGACCTGGGACCAACAGCAATTAAGAGTTGGTTCAATGTTCCTTTTAACCTCCCGATCAGAGGCCTTGCTGCCGGATGCAGTTTACCGTCATGCCCAGGATCTCACACAGGAAGATTTCCAACCATCATCGCTTCCACCTTTATTCCAAAGTTATTCAATTATCCTCAGTGCTCTTACCACTGTTTAGACCATTTTTGTCAATGTTCATTTGTTTAGAAAAACATTGTTTCTCTAACCCCCCCCTGATTGTTTCCATCTCTGTTTTTGTCTCAATAACTTGCTTCTTTTTAATATCACGGGTGTCATACAACTGATGCCCAGACATCCAACGGTTCAATCTTCTTCATATTTCAACTATGGCTTCAATAGATGGTGTGTTTTCGCTATAGTGCCACCCACGACATTTGATGCTTTCTTGTGCTATGCGTAAAGGTCAAAACCAAGAACAATAAAAAAAAGAAACCCTTAAAAAAATGAACGAAGAAAAGATAAAAAAAAATGCCGTTCAAAAATTCCAAATATCAACTCGTTACCCTTAACGCCATCTGTTGCCGCCCAGAGGCGCAATTTAACGGGGTAGATTGTGGTGGTTATTTCAAGTGACAACAATTGCCCTTTCATACTAATGAGCAAATTCTGTTCGGTTCGCAAAACGACAAAGCTCGATTTGTTCAAATCTTCTTCAGTGTCTCACGAACTGGAAGATCATGTCTTTCCACAATATTTTTTCTTGTCCAAGCAAAGTTTGAGCACCCCTCTTTGTCCCCTCTTCCACCAATAACAGAAAACTTATTAACTAGTTTATTCTTTTATTTTTTTCAATATGTCCAGAAACTGTTACATTCTCTAAAACTTCTTTTCACTTAATAAATGCCAGAACTTACTTTCTGATTGTAAGTATATATATATATATATATATAGTATTGCACAAAAGTATTAGGACAAGAACTATTTTCTCTTTTATGAGGCATCAAAATAAAGTTTAAAATCAACCCTGTCCTAAACACTTTTGCACACTACCGGTTGTGTGCAAAAGTATTAGGACAGGGGTGATTTTCCTAAAAACCTCACTGAAATTCAAATACAGGGTGAAAAGCCCTGTAAATTGCCAATAAATATTGATTACTTAAAACTAGGTGTAAAAAATGTATTAAAAAGAAGTTATATTTATTTTTTGCTATTTTCTATTAATCAAGTTATTTTGAAACAATACTATTGAACATCTACGGGATATTTTGGATAAAAAAATTGATAAATCTAATGTTACTTCGCAAGACACACCATTGGAACAAATACATGCTGCCTGGCAGGAGATATTAGATACATTGGAAGAAGCTGGTGATGTCAATGCCTGACTGAATGAACGCTGTGATCAAAGCAAAAGGCTATTATACTAAATATTAAATTTATTTTGTAACAAGTATTTTTTCTTGTTAAAGCATTTGTTGAGTAAATCAAATAAAATTACTTTAATTAAATTGTTTATTTTCTGTCAATATGCCTCATAAAAGATAAAACAGTTCTTGTCCTAATACTTTTGCACAGTACTGTATGTGCATTTTGTCATTATATTCATTAAAATATCCACTTTACTTACATATTTAGTCTATAACAGTGACGTATATAAGGGAGACGTATTTAATGCATACCCTTAGATAACATCATCTTTAACGATCGATATGTTAAAACCTGAAGCCAAAGAAGACGAAAATTATACTGCAACAAAAACGACATATATGTTGTACTAGCAGTATAGCCCGGGGTTGCTCGGGTGTGATGAAAGCTTTAAAACTAATCCATGGTCCTAGAGCTCAGACTCTTTGGAGGTTGGCAAGAAATAAAAAAAGCAATAGTTGTTTCCAGTTAAGGCGAAACTGTAGAATGAAAGAAAATTGAATGGATGTAAGTCAAATTTTGATTTCCTGGTATCGATATCAAATAAGTTTTTTTTGTTGTAAACTGAATTTTGAAGGGTAAATAAGTCCTCTGAGTAAATGGTATCATGGCTGAGACTAAGAACTACAATTATACCTACTTAGAGCCAAACCCGAAGCAAAAACTAAAATAAAATGGCTGAAAAAATACAGACATACAGGTAGATAAAGAGACATACACACAACCATCTTGCCTTTTATATATATACTAGCAGTATAGACCGGCGTTGCTCGGGTGTAATGAAAGCTTTAAAACTAATCCATGGTCCGAGAGCTCAGACTCTTTGGACGTTGGCACGAAAGACTAAAAAGCAATAGTTGTTTCCAGTTAATGCGAAACCGTAGACTGAAAGAAAAATGAATGGATGTAAGTCAAATTTTGATTTTCTGGTATCGATATCAAATAAGTTTTTTTTCGTCGTAAACTGAATTTTGAAAGGTAAATAAGTCCTCTGAGTAAATGGTATCATGCGTGAGACTAAGAACTACAATTATACTTACTCAGAGCAAAACCCTGTAGCGTAGTGTAGAAGGTGGGTTTAGAGGCGTCAGCAAACACGCGTCTAAGTTCCAGAGGCTGCAATCATCCGCGGTTTTTCATGTGTCCTTGTCAGTTGGGGTTTCAACCTCAAACGCACACCGCCTGCCATTACAAATAATTTCTGTTTATTATATAAGCTACGCCGTCATATTTTGACTCATTGATTACAAAATTTTAAGGACCATAATTTCTGACTTTGGACTCCGCTGGCTTAAATTTTTTTTTAATCATTTCACCCCAAGCAAAGTAATTTTACTTCCACTGTTTCGCAGAGGGTTACCTAGGAGGAAAGTGATGAGAAAGAGGGGTAGGTTATAGGGGGTGTCGCGAAGAGGGTATCTGAGTTTGAGTTTTGTTTAATGGCATATAAACCTCTGTGGGTCATTTAATGCCGAAAAGGTAAAATTTAAAGATATTTTTTAATGTTTGCTTATAGTAAGAAGGTTGATTTAGTTAGATTTTGATGACAATTTTTATTTTTTTTTTTATTTTAAAAAAGTTTTCTAGTTTTGTATTACAAAATGTATTGCTGGTAATAATTTTTTTCCCTAAACATATATAATGGCAATAAATCTTTTTCTTCAAAAAATGAATTGTTGGTAATATTTTTCATTCAAAAATGTATATTTTTCTAGAAAAGTCCATATATATATATAGTTCTATAAAAGTGTATTTTTATGTATATATTTCTATAAAAGTGTATTTTATATTTTCATAAGGTTTTGACCCCAGTATGGGGGTTGAACTATTAGCCCATATCTGGGACCATAACAGCTGCTACCACTCCGGGTCAGAGTGGACCTGGGAACAATAGCAATTAAGAGGTGGTTCACATCCTCTCAATCAGAGTCCTTGCTGTCGGATGTAATTTTACCGTCATACCCAGGATCCAGGAAGAGCGTAATAAAAAGATGAGAAGAATACAGGTGTGATGGGAGTGGAGTGGATGGAGAAAAGAGCTTCGGTGAAAGAATGCGAGTCAGTGAGATAGGAGATGACTACTGAACTTGCATTTAAATTGTTGTGTAGCTATTGCGGAAGCAAGTATATGGAAAAGAATTCTACAGATTTTCCTGACAGGAAGAATATTGCCCGCTTTTAAATTTGACAATGATAAAATATTTATGAAAGAAATGTCTGTTTTTTTTTTTCTTTTTCTTTTTTTTTTTTTTTTTTTTTTTTTGCTAGGCAATTTGCATATTTTTGCTGTTTCGGAAGAATACATTTCTTACCGAAATTATTCATCAGTTCGGATAATCTACAATTCTGTAAAAGAAAAGAAAACCTAAACTGCTTCATCAGTTTTATGATACCCGTGATATTAAAAAGAAACAAGTTCTTGAGACAAAAACAGAGATGGAAACAATCATGGGGGGGTAGAGAAACAATGTTTTTCTAAACAAATGAACATTGACAAAAATGGTCTAAACAGTGGTAAGAGCACTGAGGATAATTGAATAACTTTGGAATAAAGGTGGAAGCGATGATGCTTGGAAATCTTCCTGTGTGAGATCCTGGGCATGACGGTAAACTGCATCCGGCAGCAAGGCATCTGATTGGGAGGTTGTAAGGAGCTTGGAAACATCTCTTAATTGCTGTTGTTCCCATGTTCAACCTGACCCGGAGTGGTAGCACCTGTTAGGGTCCGAGCTATGGGCAAATAGTTAACCCTCCAAACCGGGGCCAAAACACTATGAAAGCATAAAACCCCTACAAATATTAGAGACACATCAGGCGGAAAACAGAACACTGCATCAATATATAAACGGGAACTGTCCACGGCTCTCCTTCTATTCTCAATATTTAACACCCTGCAACCTCATTCTTACGAAGGCAATGTTGCAAAACTCCTGTTGCTCTACATCAGTGGTTCCCAACCTTTGGGCACTCATGACCCCTTGCTTAAATCTTTGAAACCCGTGCAACCCCCTATTTAGGATGTACTATTAGCAGCTTTATTTTAGGCCGAAAAAAGTTTGTAAATATTCTTTATACAAAATTTATTTGGTTTCTTTTAATTCAATTAAATAATTATAAAAATGAACAGCATAAAATTTAAAGATATAACTATTTGGAATGCATTCATTTGTGATTTCTGTAAGATTGGAGAAATTTTAAGACGTCTTTTAAAGAGATTTGGCAAAGGAAAGTTTCAGTTCTCGCTTGCCGAAGTTGGATAGTGCTGAAAAGAAGAGGCATATAGAAGAGTAAGACACGCAAAACAGATATAAGGATAATATATGCATTATATTTTTTAAGGCTTAGAAATAACAACCTTCAAAACGTTTGTCATAACTATCACTTTGCACCTAAACAAAAAAAAAATGTAAGAGCTTGAAAAATGTAATTGATGAAATACAATTAATGTTAACCCAAGCTGCTTCTAACAAGGCTACACACTCGGTTGCCGACCTCTGCTCTACATGTAACGTGTTCAAACGAACTACATTCCTTAGTTCTACCAATGATAAGCTGCACAGCTAAAACCGGAAATAAAATGGAGATTAAATAGGAACCATTCACTTTTATTTCCGTTTGTTTTAATCGTTTCACCTCAAGCAAGGCGATAAAGCCCCTGATGCGCAGAGGGGACTACATAAGAGAAAAAGATTAGATAGGCGGAGAATAAATCCTTGGTGAGATATAATTTCTATTCGAGTAATTTCTTTCTACGAGTCTATATATATATAGTGTATCGAGGCAGCAGATAATTTTCTAATAGTGTTAAATATAACAGACAATGAATGTCTTTTATGTTTAATCATTAGCCGTTCTAAACGTCGAATTTTGGCTTAATTTCAGGTGAAAATAAAAACATAAATTCTCCAACATTTGAATAATTCTTTGTTAAGTTGGTGAGAGCTTGTAATATTAACAGAACTATATATTTTATTTATATTTAGAACGGCTCATGGTGTTTATTATAATAGAGAGGATATATATATATATATATATATATATATATATATATATATATATATATAGCATAGTGATAACCCACGTATAATGTCTTAATATGTATAGGAAAACTATTAAAGATGTATTTTTTACAGTATTTATTTATTTCTATTATATATATATATATATATATATATATATATATATATATATATACGAGAAAAAATCGCAAGATCGCCAAGACCTACCGCGGTTTCGCACAAAGGTCTTGGCGATCTTGCGATTTTTTCTCGTGTGTTTTTGCTCTGCGTAACTGCCTCTTAGTTAATCCTTTTTGGTTAGTTTAGTATCGAGCACTTTTCTTTCTTTGTGGTTTGTTCCGTTTGAGGGTTTTTTTCTTTGCTGTGAAGTGCTGTATGTATTGTCGGTGCTCCGCAGTTTTCTTTTTTTTCCCCTCTTTGTCCAAAGCTTTATAGCCGAGGGCGATAACGGATTTAGATTCTGCCGCTTATTCGTGGTTCTTAAAAATTACTTATGTAACATTTTAGGATTTGAATACGTACAGAGTCAATTTTCTTATTATATATATATATATATTTTATATTTCAGACCGGCCTCGGCCTTTCATCAGAAACAAATGATTTTTCGAAAATATATATATATATATATATATCCTCTCTATATATCATGCTTATTATAATAAATACCATTGTGTATTTATTTACTGGGGTCTGATAAACTGTAAAGAAACAGCTAATAATAATAATTCCCGACTGTGGAATTCTCTTCCAAACGATTGCTTCCCCGACGGCTACAATCTCCAGGAGTTTAAATGTAAGGTCAATACACACCTCCTAACACACTAACCTGCTCCCATTCTATCAAGCACTCTTCCCATCTGCCCGACCCTCATCCTCGCTATCCTTACTCATCTGTGACCTTTCTCCTGACATTCCCTATGTCTATCCACTCCTTCTCTTTACCTTCCCCTATGTAGCCCCATGCGCAATGGTGGCAGTGGAATGCCTTGCTTGGGGTGAGATGATTAAAAAAATAAAAAAAAATCTTTTTAAATACTTTGCTGTCATTTTTGCCGGCAGGGGCGCAGTCGTAATAATAATAATGGTTTAGAAATGTCAGTGTTTTTAACTGCATACAGTAAATAAGATTTGAAAGAAAATTATTCGAATCGCCCGATTTTGGTTCTACTTTCTGTTATGAATGCTATGAAGTGAGTTTCCTCAAAATAATGAACATCTGAAGAGAATAGACATGACGAAGGAACTTTTCTCGTATAACTAAACGAATATAAATGGAATTAAAACACAGCTCTCCAATAAACAATTCAGAGTCATTATCAATTACCAATCCTTGTCCTGGGTATGACGGTAAACTGCATCCAGCAGCAAGGCCTCTGATTGGGAGGTTGTGAGGAGCATGGAACCACCTCTTAATTGCTGTTGTTCCCTGGTCCACTCTGACCGGGAGTGGTAGTACCTGTTAGGGTCCCAGCTATGGGCAAATAGTTAACGCCCAAACTGGGGTCAAAACACTATGGAAGCATAAAAATACACTTTTATATATATATATATATATACATAAAAATATTTCTTTATAGAAATATATACATTTCTGAAAGAAAAATATTATCAACAATACATTTTTGAAGAAAAAAGATTTGTTACCCTAAATTTTTAAGGAACGAAAAATTCTCAGTAGAAGATTTTTTAATACAAAACTAGAAGACATTCTCAGTTTTCTAAAAAAAAAAAATTAAAACAAAAGATTTTCATTAATATCTGACAAAATCAACCTTTTCATGATAACCGAACATTAAAAAAATACCTGAAAACCCTACCTTTTTGGCATTAAATAATCCAGAGAGGTTGATATGCCATTAAAATAAAAAAGAATAAAAACAAAAAGATCTTCATTGAAATCTGACTAAATCAACCTTTTCACTATAACTGAACATTAAAAAATACCTTAAAGCCTAACTTTTTAGCATTAAATAATCCACAGAGGTTGATACGCTGTTACAATAAAAAAAGAATAAAAACAAAAAAAATGTTCATTCAAATCTGACTAAATGAACTTTCTCATTATAACCGAACATTAAAAATACCTTAAAACCTAACTTTTTTGGAATCCACAGAGGTTGATAAGCCGTCAAAATAAAAAAGAATAAAAACAAAAAATCTTCATTAAAATCTGACTAAATCAACCTTCTCACTATAACTGAACATTAAAAAAAAAACAAATACCTTAAAACCGCACCTTTTTGGCATTAAATAATCCACAGAGGTGTCGATATGCCGTTAAACAAAACTCAAATTCAAACCCAATTCCCAATTATGTACATTAAAGCTTACAGTATTTTGTATTTCTAACAGTTTAACAAGATAAGTAGAAGGGAGATATTGAGCTTTGGTGATCGTTTGAGAACCGTTGTTTTAACGCTATACGGCCTTAAGGCGACACGGAAAAAGGAAACTAAAAATAAAATTAAAAAAAACATGCTAAATATGAATTAATAACGGTGACAATGAAACATCCATGAAATTTAAAGTCTACTCCCCTCTTTGTTAATTTAACAAAAATTCTAACAATTACAGCTGACATCACTCCGAACAAATGTGACCGATCTGTCGGCGGTGGGGGATTTTACGGGGGTTAATCTTTGCATTATTACAATTACTTGTTTTATGATTTTTTTTTTTCAGGTCCAGCCAAGTAAACATTTCGGATGAATCAATTGTATTTGTTTATTTTAATGACAACAAACACCTTTTGCCCGGAGCATTTTATATTTAATGATAGGGGATGTTTTCAGATGAAATCATTCCCAATCTTCCCGTTGTTTTTTTTCTGAATTTCTTAACAGTTTTTTAATATGTTTTTTCTAATTTTGTCTATTTATTAACTAATTAAATGTGTCATTTCCGTTTTGTTTTTCTTTCTAATTTATTCCGTTCTTTAAAAGCACTTCATTTTTTTGTTACATCTGCGTATCAATTTCCTTATTGCCTCATCAGAAGGTTTTGAAACCTCTGTTACTTTCACTTTCACTTTCACTTTCATTTGTCATTCCGCTTCTTTTATGTAGAAGAAGAAGAAAACGTCAAAGACGGCTATGGATGATAAAAGAACAAGAACAAGAAGGCTGAGGAAGACAAGGAGGAGGATGAAGAAAAGACGAAGAATAAGGAGAGAAGAAGAAAAAAGTTGGACGATTGAAAAGAAAGAAATGCGGTGAAGAAGAAGAAGGAAGAGGAGGAGAAGAAAGCAGTGAAAAAGAACAAGAAGAAGAATAAAGAAGAGGGAAGAATACGAACGAAGAAGAAGAAGAAGAAGAAAAAGAAGAAGAAGAAGAAGAGGAGGAGGAAGAAGAAGAAGGAGGAGGAGGAGAAATAGGAGACGAAGAAAAAGTAAACTGAAACAAAAGAAAAGGCAGGGAGAAGAAGAAGAAGAAGAAGAAGAAGAAGAAGAAGAAGAAGAAGAAGAAGAAGAAGATTAGGGGAAGAATAAGAAGAAGGAGAAAGAAGAAAAAGAGTAGGGAAAAATATAAAGAAAGAGAAAGAAGACGGAGGAGGAGAAAGAGGAGGGGAAAAATGAGGGGAGAAGAAGAAAAAAGATGGAGGAATGAAAGTAAGAAGAAGAAGAAGAAGAAGAAGAAGAAGAATGAGGAGGGAGTGAAGAATAAGAAGGAAGAGGAGGAGAAGAAAGATGAGAAGGGGAAGCATAAGAAGAAGGAGGAGGAAGAGGAGACGAAGAAAGAATGAAATAAATCAGAAAGATCAAGAAAAAGAAGAAGAAGAAGAAGAAGAAGAAGAAGAAGAAGTCATCATTCTATATAGGTCGGAATTGGAGAATAAGTCTTCTTAGAAATGTGATTTCTAAGGGATTAGATTTCACGTCGGCACATCGGCTTCTGAAATACGTCCACCTAACCGCGTTAAAATTGTAAAGCTCATTGTTCCACTAGTGGAACTAATTTCAAGAAGAAGAAAAAGAAAAGTTTAGAAGGGAATAAAAGAAATAATACACAACACGAAAATATAAGAATGAAGAAAAGAAGAATATGAAGGAAGAAAGAAAAAAAAGGAAGGAAGAACGAACATCAGATATGTTAATGGATGAAAAAAAAACAGAAATACGAAGTTGAAGAAGAGAAAAAAGAAAATTTTGAATTCGAGAAGAAAATAAAGAAAAACAGATTCTTTTTTCAATTTTTTTTCCTTTATTCTTCTTTCCTCTTCATTTTGTCGTTTTCTTTTTTTTTAACAACTAACCCCAACTTTCTTCTATTTCTCTATTCTATTCTACAGATAACTTCTTCTCCTCTCCTTCATATTTTCTTATTCTTTTTTCGTTTCTCTCTTCTCTTTCATTTTCCCCCTAGTTTTGCTTCCTTCTCTCGTTTTTCCTTCGCCTAACTCAATCCCTTTTTTTCTTCTTCAACCCCTTTTCTTCATTTTTATCTAATTTTTCTTGTTAACCCTTGTTAAATCTTGTTTTCATTTTTAAATTTCTTTTTTATCTGCGTTGATTTTTAGGGGAAAATATTAATCCTTCTCTTCCCTCCAAGTAAGTTACCATTGCTTTCTTCGGTATACTGGTTGCCAGCCAAGGCTATAGAACCCAATCTGTTTTATTATTTAACCCATAACTGGAGGGAAGAGATGGATTAATACCTTTCCTAAAGGTATTTGTGTGTAAGTGAATGCAAGGAATTCAACTGGAATTCGAATTCGGTTCCCGGATTTGTCGTTCTGAATCGATATCCACTGCACTAAAACTGATTTTTCCTTCTTTCCTCATCTTCTTCCTTCTCTTTCTTTTTCTTCTACTTCATTTCTGATCTCGTTTTTCTTTTCTTCATTCAATATAAAAACATTTTTCTTTCCGTCTAGTATTCTTTTTTAATTTCACTCTCTTTTCGTCACTGTCGTCTTTTTCTTTTCCCTTTCATTATTCTCCCTCTTTTTCACGATCTTCTTTCATCTCTTTCCTTTTCTTCATTCATTAGTGAATTCCATCATTTTCCTACTTCTTCCAACTCTCATTCTTTTCTTCTTCTATTCTGTTTCTTCTTTTTAATCAACATCTTTTTATTCCTTCCTTTCTCTTTCACTTCATTCATATTCATACTTCTCCCTATTCTCATTCATTTTCTTCTTCTTTTCCTTTCTCTTCTATCATCTTATTGTTTTCCTTCACCTTTGAGAATCACGTGTATTTCCGCACAACTACATTCACTCATTGTACATATATACACGCGACAATCGCGTGATAATCTTGCTTTTCCGCTTTTTAACGGGATATATGTATATAGCAGACACGTAGTACACCCGATGAGTTGGCAGCAATTCAGGAGTGACACCAAGCAAGGCAGTCACTATCAACCTCTTCTCACCGGCGGAATCTTTATTTCCTTTCAATTTCATTTATTCCCCAAAACTTTTAGAGCAACGAGGCTTATTATGAATAAAATTTAATATTAAAGATAAAATCAGAAATGAAATTATCAAAAATCTTCGAAGGAACTGGATTCAAAATCATCATAGAAACAAAACATGAGAGATAACCATCGTAGATGCAATTTAATGAATGATTTCAACTGTAAAAGAAAATTGTTGCGATGCAGGAAATTAGTTAGGAAGTATTTGGGAAATGGCCTTGTGCCATGTGAAATTCAAACCTAAATAAACCTTGCATAAAAGGCCCCAACACCTTCACCATTTATTTTTCATTCGCTTCTTTCTCGTTCCCCTAATTTTTTGACTCCCCCGCGTCTCCCTCTTTGTAATTCTCTTTCATTCTCATTCAAGTGTCTTGATAAACACATCCCGTTTTTCTAACGAACTCTTCTCAACCTTTCCACTTCCGCTTTTGTACCGTTTCCGGTTATTTGTACGCATGCGTATCTCAGTTTTCAAACTTTTTTTGTCATCGTCGTTCCTGGACACATTAATCATGTCTGTTCATATTCTTTCAGACTTATTCTCAAATAAAATTAATTTCCGAGACTTTCTCTAAATATAATTCGACTTTTTTGTCGCTTTTGTTGTTACCAAAATATTTTGTCTGACATTTTCAAATAATAGGCAATAATAATAATTCCTGGACAGCAAAAGGAATAAATAAAAGCAGTTTCAGTTCACTCCAGGCATTCTGTGAAATTCAGACAGACGGAATGATTTGGAAATGTTCGCTAATTTTAAACCAGCAGTATAGCGCGGCGTTGCTCGGGTGTAATGAAGCTTTAAAACTAATCCATGGTCCTAGAGCTCAGACTCAGCCTAAAGAATATTTGAAATAATAAAATAATTGTGACAATTTAGCAATCGCACCTAATATATTTCTATCTATCTATCTATCTATCTATCTATCTATCTATCTATATATATATATATATATATATATATATATATAAGTTTAGATCCCATGACATCACATTACGATCAATTGCGAAAAGGCACTTATTATTATTATATATATATATATAGCAGTATAGCCCGGTGTTGCTCAGGTGTAATGAAAGCTTTAAAACTAATCCATGGTCCTGGAGCTCGGACTCTATGAACGTTGGCACAAAAGACTAAAAAGCAAAAGTTGTTTCCAGTTAAAGCGAAACCATAGACTGAAAGAAAAATGAATGGATGCAAATCAAATTTTGATTTCCTGGTATCGATATCAAATAAGTTTTTTTCGTCGTAAACTGAATTTTGAAGGCTAAATAAGTCCTCTGAGTAAATGGTATCATGGCTGAGACTAAGAACTACAATTAAACCTACTTAGAGCCAAACCCGAAGCAAAAACTAAAATAAAAGGGCTGAAAAGATACAGTCATACAGGCAGATAAACAGACACACACACAAACATCTTGCCTTCTATATATATATATATATATATATATATATATATATAATCGATTTTCTGCACTATTGTAAGAACTGCAACCTTGAAATTTCTGAATATCGTTCCTTATGTTTCTGTCTATGAGTGTATCAAATTTGATTAAAATCGGACCACTCCTTCTATAACCCGATTTTTTCGATTATCGATTTTCGGTATTTATCGGGGGTACCTCGAGACAAAACCTAGCTAAGAACACTCGCAGACGCATATAGTACAACTGTGTAAATTTTCAATAAAATTGGTTCAGCCCTTTCGGAGTCTATAGGTAATAGACAAAGTTTCATTTATAAATAAGTTTAGATAATATGTATATATTGTCATGGTGGCATGACCCATTACAACGGATTGAACTCTTCCTACAACTACATATACTCCCTCTCACAAGTGTTGGCAGATCAGAGAGTGAGAGATCCGCAGAATATCAGCATAAGTAGATCAGCTTAGAGCGAAGGGCAAAGATAGCCAAGACTGCTACCGTACGACCATTGCAAGTCCCGAATTATAGTATTACTTTCTAACCTGTATTTATTCGTTCTACTAACAGAGTTCTACGTATTGTATTTTGCTGTTTATATATATATATATATATATATATATATATATATATATATATATCGTTATTTCCTATTTTGGTGTTTGTATTATTTCTTACTGGAATTTTAACCGGGTCCACGACATATATATATATATATATATATATATATATATATTATTAGTAAACGAGTTATTACTCGACCTAGGTTTCTATCATGTGGTGTCTTCAGGCGATCTGCAATAACTGATTTTACTGTTTACCATTTTTTTTTATAAGAACGCTCACGTGACGTTAGTTTTTTTTGAACGCTCACGTGGCGGGGAATTTTTGAACACTCAGTTTTTAAAATTACAAGAAATTATAACGTTTTTATCCATGGTTGTATGAACGTAATAAGTATTTTTTTAGTATGGTTACACTTAGTCATAATTTCTGTTCTTTCATTCAATAGTTCATTTTTGTTTGGGAATAGTGCGTCGTGGTGCAGTGGATATCGGCTCGGAACGAGAAATCGGGGAACCGAGTTCGAATTCCAGCCGAATTCCTTGCATTCACTTATGCGCAAATACCCTTGGGAAAGGTATTAATCCGTCTCTTCCCTCCAGTTATGGGTTAAATAATAGGACAGATTGGGTTCTGTAGCCTTGGTCGGCAACAGTCTACCGCAGAAAGCAATGGCAACCTACTGCGGGATAATCTTCTGCCCAGTCAGTCATGTCTCTTTCGAGACATGATCGCCCAAGCGTGTATCACGTGTGGCACTTAACTGACTGATAATCGCTAACATTAAGGTAGCTAACTCTAAGATGTTAAAAAAAACTGCTTTTCCGCTGTGTTCTAAATAAAATGTAGTATTTGTTTTAAGTCAAAAAATTAGTTAATCTTCCTCAAATTCAGAGAAAGTTTGTTTTGAATGATATTTTAATATTATGTTTTGTTGACAGGGTTAGGGTTAATTAATATAGGCGATTTTAAGGATGTACCTTATATTTTAATGGTTTTGTTATATTAACTTATACGCAATAAAAGGGATAGGGAAGGTAGCTTACGGTTATGCGAAAGTGACTGAATCCAAGATGCCATATCACGAACTATAATGTTGCAGAGTCTTTTTTGAATTTAATGAAGAATCTCTGAATACATATGAGGTGTACCAGACCTGATGATATCCTCCTTAGATAAATTTCGCAAACGTCAGGTTGTCGATAAACGTGTCAATATTTCATAAAAACATCCACATCCGTGTTTAAAAAAAAACAAAAACTTCTTTCTGCTGTATTCAAAATCAAATGTTTTATTTGTTTTAATTCAGACTTATTAACATTTAAAAAAAGATATGAATCCAACACTCACGCCAACTATAGGATAATTAGTAAAGCTTGATTATCTTAACTATTCAGTCAGTTAAGCGCCATACGTGATACACGCTTTGGGCGATCATGTCTCGAAAGAGACATGACTGACTGGGCAGAAGATTTTCTATCCTGCTCTTTAAACTATAGCTGACTGGAAGAAGAGATATATTGTATTAATCAGTAGTAATTAGTGGGGGATCAATTTATTACTTCATAACAATGGAAAACCGATCCCCCACTTTCTGCCCAGTAGAAGACTTATGTTTCCAACTATTATATTCAGTCAGTCAGTTAAGTGCCATACGTGATACACGCTTGGGCGATCATGCCTCGAAAGAGACATGACTGACTGGGCAGAAGATTATCTCGCAGTAGGTTGCCATTGCTTTCTGCGGTAGACTGGTTGCCTGCCAAGTCTATAGAACCCAATCTGTCCTGTTATTTAACCCATAACTGGAAGGAGTAGACGGATTAATACCTTTCCTAAGGGTATTTGCGCGTAATTCGGCTGGAATTCGAACTCGGCTCCCCGATTTCTCGTTCCCAGCTGATATCCACCGGACCACAACGCACATCCTAATGGGTTATTTAATGCCAACAAAATTTTTTGTCGGCAATATTTTTATATATTTATTTCTGGTAATAGCTTTCTTTTCAATTATGTATTGCTAGTAATGTGTTTGTTTTTTTTTTAATGTATAGCAGGTAATTATTTAATTATAATTAAAAATGTATAGCAGGATGTGCGTTGTGGCGCAGTGGATATCGACTCAGAGCGATAAATCAGGGTGTCAAGTTCGAATTCCAGTTGAATTCCTTGCATTCACTTATGCATAAATACTCTTAGGAAAGGTATTAATCTGTCTCTTCCCCCCAGTTATGAGTTAAATAGTAGGGCAGTTTATACTTAAATTATTTGGCTTTAAATAACCTGTAGCTGATTGGTAAGACTTACAAATTCAATCAGTTATTTAATTTGCTTTTTCAATTCTTATCGTATTATTTTTTAATTATTTTTATGTTCACTTTTCCTTATTTCTAATTTTTTTTTTTTAATTTTCCACTATTTTATATTTCCGTTTCTACATTAATTACTCAATTTTGATTACGTTTTCATTGATATTTTTTAATGATCATATCGCCCCAAGCAAGGCATTTTACTGCCACTGTTTTGCAGGGGGTTACATAGGAGGAAAGTTATGAGAAAGAGTGACATGTTATATAGAAGGTATCAGGAAGCGGGTAAGAGAAGGATGACTGTGGCCATAAATCGAGGGATCAGTTTATGTATTGATTGTAATGTAGAATTGATCCCCCACTTTATATCCACATTATAATACTATAGAATTCTTTTTTTTTATGATCATATCGCCCCAAACAACGCATTTTACTGCCACTGTTTTGCAGGGGGTTGCATAGGAGGAAAGTTATGAGAAAGAGTGACAGGTTATAGGGGATTTCAGGAATTGTGTCAGAGAAGGATGAGAATATTAATGAGAGTGGAAAGGGCGGAGAAAGGAGCATGAGAGAGAGGATGCAGGTTAGTGAGATAGAAGATGATTATTGATTTACATTTAAATTATTGGAGATTGTAGCTTTTGGAAAAGCAAGTAAATGGAAGAGAACTCCACAGGCCGAAAGTGCGAGAAAAGAAGCTGTTGGAGTAGAATTTGCCTTTACAATTTATTGGTTTCAGAGTAAAAGGGTGCGACCTAGTTGCTAATATCGTGGCTTGAGTCAGTTTATATATAGGAGGGCACCAGTGAGCTAAGTTCATCGGAGCAGAAGCCGTGAAAGTATTTGTAGAAGAGACACAGGGAAGCCACATTACACCGTCAAGAATGTGATTCTATCTGAGCTGCCAAGTTGGGAGGGATCACATTACAGATTCTCCGTTGGATTTTGACAAGGACACCTAGGATAGCAGGAGCACCTGATCAAATATGGTAGCAGTATTCAATGCACGAGCGGATACTAAGTCGGGATCGATCGCATTACAGATTCTCCGTTGGATTTTGTCAAGGACACCTAGGTGGATAGCAGGAGCACCCGGCCAGATATGGCAGCAGTATTCAATGCACGGGCGGATGCTAAGTCGGGATCGATCACATTACAGATTCTCCGTTGGATTTTGTCAAGGACACCTAGGTGGATAGCACGAGCACCCGACCAGATATATTTATTTTTCATTTTCATTTTTTTATTTTTTAACTCATTTTCTATTTTGAAATTATATTTTTCTTCTTCTTTCATTCATTCTTATACTTAATTTTTTTTTCGTATTTTTTTATCCTTTTTAGTTTTCTTTTAGTTTCTTTTCATCTATTTTTTATTTGTTTTTATCATTTCTTCATTTTCTTCTGTTGTTTTCCTTCGTTATTTTTCATTTATTTTTAATGACCTTTTTTTTCTTCATGTTGTAATCACATTTTTGGCTCAATTCACAATCCATTTATAAAAGTTTTTTTTGCCGCTGTTCAGACATTTATTCTATTTTTTTTTTATATCACAACGCATGCGCACATAACTTTATCACTATTCCGCCATTTTATCCAAACGTTCACATCATTCTTGATAATTCATAATTGTTGTTTTGTGCTCTCTTTTTAAGACACATTTTTTTAATTTTTCATTGTTTTTTTTTAATAATCGTTTTACAGTATTGGGTGTATTTCTAAAATCTTGGGTGTGATTTTGAAATTAAGATGGACAGTGTTATTTATTTTTTCCTGGAAAAACCAGGATATATGAACCTGCCCTTTGTGCAGACGAACTCTTAGCTTCTGTTAGTGACCAGCAAATAATATAGTTGTCATATTTTTAACTCTTCTAACAAGAATAGTTACCAAATACAGGTGGGGGATACCACAGAATCAAGCAAGTACAAAATTTAAATATCTAGAAAGTGTTCTAACAGGAGATGGAAAGTGCGACACAGAGATCTGAAGGCGAATTGGCATGGCGAAGGACGCGTTCCAGAAGCTGAGTAAAGTACTAAGACACAGGAAAATTTCACTAGAAACAAAGAAGAGAGTGCTAAATTACTATGTAATATCAGTTTTTTAATGCGGCAGTGATTGCTGGACGATATCATCGAAGATGTGGAAAAAACTTGAAACAGCGGAAATGTGGTGTTGGAAAGAATGGAAACGAAAAGAAAATTAATAGTGAGCACCAGGAAGAGACAACTGAAGTTCCTGTGACATGCAATGAGGAAGGAGGGCTTAGAGAACCTGATACTGAAAGGCCAGATAGAAGGGAAAAGAGACAGAGAACATATTTGAAGGGCCTGATGAGGTGGATGATGGAACGGGGTTTGCGAGGTGTAACAGGAGAAAACAAAAATATTTTCTTGCGTAGCCTCTGTTTTGTTTCACTGCTTCCAGTCGCTTTCTATAGTTGGCCACAATTTTACACACTGATCCACCGTTACTTTACCCCATTTTTCCTTGGATAATTCCTCTAATTGCTTGATACTTTGTGAATTCCGCTTCTGAACTTTAACCTTCAAAGTATTCCACAATTGGATTCAAGTCAGGAGACAGACTTGGCCAATTGAGAGTACTAATACCATTATTTTCAAACCATTCCTTTGTAAGTTTTGGGGTATGTTTGGGGTATGTTTGGGATCATTGTCGTCTTGAAGCACGGAATTCCGACCATGTCTTAAAGAAGTTGCAGATTTCTGAAGGTTCTTCTCTAGAATCTCCCTGTACATGCTACCATTCATTCTACCATGGATAACTTGTAACTCACCAATGGCTTTCGATGAAAAGCATCCCCATATCATAATGGAACCACCCACAAACTTAACTGTGGGATGGTATTGTGCTTGTTGAAGGCAGTGCCATTTTTTCGCCAAACACGTGTCGGGTGCTAAATTTGGAAAAAGAAAATGAACTAGATTGTTTTAAAAATAGGTGAGCAAGGACACTGATATATCCCGGAAAGGAATATCAGTGTAAAGATCAGTGGAAGAATGGTACTCGACACAGGAAATAGATATGACGGATTTAGTGTACGAATGTACAATTTAACAATAAGATATAGATAAGCAATCAACGAGTAGGAGCGGAATAAACTATCAAATAGAGAGTGCCTTCATCTAGGACGTTTGCTCTCTGTTCGCACCGATCGTCACCGTCTCTAATAGTCTAGAGCATTCTGTTCTCGGGGATGGCAGGATGTTCCACTATAACAGACACATTCAACTTCTAGGGCACAGAAGATTTAGAAAATTTGAAACTCACAGGACATACCGAAGACAAGACCAAAAGAGGATATCAGAAAATAACCTACTTAGCGAGCTTGTGTAAATGGTTGGTAGAGCAAGAGTGATGAAGAGATCTGATGCAGCAAAAGGGTGTTTGTTCTACAGTAGGATGCTAAGAATACCATACACTGTAACGGTGAGCAAACAGGGCTTAGACAATTTAGAGAAGATAAAATTAGCGAATACCTTACCAGACAAGATATATTCAGCGGTACAAAGGACAGAATATTACGGGGATCTATGATCATCGACGCCCTAAAAGGGGTGTGGTGTATAGAAGAAATAGTAGAGAATATGTCTACAACGTAATAAGAAGCGCAGATGTGAACTTTTAGGGTCTTACATTCTCTTTTGCAGTAATTGTTATTTAAATGTTTTAGTAACATTTTTAAACGTTGTTTTAGTCCATCTACCAAGGCCCCTTTTTTCCTGTATACAAGGTAACCAAAAAAGTTCTCTCCGTTTTTAAAGGAAAAAAGAAAACCCTTCACAGTATGTTTAACTTATATTTAGTTTTCGAAGTAATTGCCATCGGCATCAAGCATCGTCTACCAACGTGTCTCCAGCTGTTCAATGCCCTTGCGGTATAATTCTGGGGGTGGGGGTTGACGCAAAGAAGTCCGTGAGGGCTTTACGCAAGTCTGCTTCATTGGTAAAGGATTTCCCACGAGGATGATTATCCAGGGAGTGGAAGAGGTGGTAATCGGATGGAGCAAGGTCAGGTGAATAAGGTGGATTGCACAAAGTCTCCCACCCAAGTTACTGTATGGTCTCCCTGACCACTTGCGCGACATGAGGCCTGGCGTTGTCATGGAGGAAAAGCACACCTTTGCGATTCACCAGTGCTGGCTCCTTCTGGCGCAATGCCTGTTGCACACGTTTCACTTGTTCAATAAGTCTCCAGTGACCGTTTGGTCTGTTGGTCGTAGTTCATAATGAACCACTTGACGACCTGTCCACCAGATTCTAAGCATAATCTTGCGTGGATGCATAGGCTCTCTTGCGGTGTGAGGGACAGTATCCCGAGGAAACAACCAATGTCTGGAACGCTTAGGAGTTTCGTTCAGAACCAACTTTTCTTCACTGTTAAGCACTCGATTGAATAAGGATGAGGTACGGTGGCGAGAAAGCAGCGATACGCAGGCTGCCATTCGTCCTTTGTGGACCCCCAACAGCGTTTGCGGAACCCACTTGCTCAGTTTGTACGTCTTACCTAGGCGGTGCGGGTGAAGTTTAACTGTTTCATCGGAAACGTTAAACTGTCCTGCAAGCTCACCACACGTTAGACTACTGTCCTCTTCAATGGCTGTCTTCTAGACTCCGTCATTCAAGACCTGTGGTCGTCCACTGCGAGGCTCATCATGGAGAGACATTCTCCCGACTTGAATTTTCGAAACCAACGCCTTGCAGTACGTTCATCCACAGAACTATCCCCAAACGCTTGACATATGCGGCGACTTGATGCAGCTGCTGATAAGCCCACCGTGAAGTTTTAAAGCAAACAGCCCCGAACGAGATCTCTAGACACTTACATCCTTCTCATAGCTGTCTGGTTTATAAGTGATGGCCGGGCACGGTGCGCATGTTTTTTTTATAACGTCTGATGTTCCTACTTCCGGCTGTCCTAATTTGAAAACATTTGCTACACGCATTTCGTACATATTTTAATTTCATTCAATGACTAATGAAAAAAGAGACAGAACTTTTTTTTGTTACCTTGTACTATAACTATAGTATCATCTCTGTCGATGTTCCGGATTAGATGGTCAATATGAAGCAGAGAAAGGTCTGACCTCGTCAGACACCTTTGCTTTCAGAAGATTGGCTTTGTATTCTCCTTTGCAGTAATTGTTACTTAAATATTTACATGAACTTTTTAAAGGTCGCTTTAGTAACCCTAATTGAGGCCCCTTTTTTACCTTTACTCTATAAGTATGGTGTCATCTCTGTAAATATTCCGGAGTAGACCGTCAATATGAAGCAGAGAAAGGTCTGAGCCTCGTCAGACACCTTTGCTTTCAGAAGATTGGGTATTAACAACGACATACATGAAGGGACGTGGTGCATAGACGCAAAAAGATACTATGTCCGAAACATAATGGAAAGCGCACATGCAGCCTTTTAGGTTCTTATATTCTCTTTTGCAGTAATTGTTACTTAAATATTTACATGAACTTTTTAAACGTCGCTTTAGTACCCTTATTGAGGCCCCTTTTTTACCTTTACACTGTAACTATGGTGTCATCTCTAAATATTCCGGAGTAGACCGTCAATATGAAGCAGAGAAAGGTCTGACCTCGTCAGACACCTTTGCTTTCAGAAGATTGGGTATTAACAACGACATTGATGAAGGGACGTGGTGCATAGACGCAAAAAGATACTATGTCCGAAACATAATGGAAAGCGCACATGCAGCCTTTTAGGTTCTTATATTCTCTTTTGCAGTAATTGTTACTTAAATATTTACATGATCTTTTTAAAGGTCGCTTTAGTAACCCTTATAGAGGCCCCTTTTTTATCTTTACACTGTAACTATGGTGTCATCTCTGTAAATATTCCGGAGTAGACCGTCAATATGAAGCAGATAAAAGTTTGAGAGTTGGGAGACACCTTTGCTTTCAGAAAATTGGCTATTATCAACGGCATTTCTAAAAATATATCATAGGAAGGATTTGGCAAGTGTGAAGACTTTAGTAGCAATATCATAACAGGGAAGTTTGGAGAACGCCACACCTCGTCGGAGAACATTGTGATATCTCTTGTTGGATGGTTGATATTTCTTAGTGTCATATCAACATCTATGGGATATTAAAATCTAATTATTTTGAATAATTTTTATACTCCAAATAGATACTCTACGTGCATTTTAATGCAGTGGATATTGGCACGAAACGAAAATTCGGAGAGCCGTGTTCAAATTCCATTTGAATTTATTGCATTCACTTAAGCAAAAATATCCTTGTGAAACAATCGGTCTCTTCCTTTCGGCTATTGGTTAAATAAGAGGAGAGATTAGATTCTATAGCCTTGCTTAACAACCAGATTACCGTAGAAAGTAATGACAACCTACTGCGGGAAAATCTTCTGTCCAGTCAGTCATGTATCTTTCGAGACATGATCGCCCAAAGCGTGTATCACGTATGGCACTTAACTGACTGACTGAATATTATAGTTCGAAACATGATTAAGTCTTCTACTGTGCATAAAGTGGGGGATCGGTTTTCCATTGTTATGAAGTAATAAACTGATCCCCCACTAATTACTACTGATTAATACAATACATCTCTTCTTCCATTCAGCTATAGTTTAAAAGCAGGATAGAAAATCTTCTACCCAGTCAGTCATGTCTCTTTCGAGACATGATCGCCCAAAGCGTGTATCACGAATGGCACTTAACTGACTGACTGAATATAATAGTTGGAAACATGATTAAGGCTTCAACTGAACATAAAGGGGGGACCAGTTTTTGTATTATCATGGATTAATAAACCGAGCCCTTACTAATTACTATTTAATAATATAATACATCTCTTCCCCCTCTAGCTATGAGTCAAATAACAGTACAGATTGGGTTCTATAGCCTTGGCTGGCAACCAGTCTACTGCAGAAAGTAATGGATAATCTTATTCCCGGTCAGACATGTCTCTTTCGAGACATGATCGCCCAAAACGTCTATCACATATGACACTTAACTGACTGAATGAATATAATAGTTGAAACATGATTAAGGCTACTGATGATCATAAAGTGGGGGACTGGTTTTCTATTGTTATGAAGTAAAGAAATGATCCCCTAACTAATTATGACTGACTAATATAATACATCTCTTCCCCTTCTAGTTTTGAGTCAAATAACAGAACAGGTTGGGTTCTAGAGCCTTGGCTGGCAACCAGTCTGCCGCAGAAAGGAATGACAACCTACTGCGGGAAAATATTTTGTCCAGTCAGTCATGCCTCTTTCGAGACATGATCGCCGACCTGTGTATCATGTATGGCCAATAACTGATTGACTGTTACTATCAATAGATATTGTTTGTAACTTTATATATATATATAAACTGCATTTTATACTTTCATTGTTTATTGTTTTTGTTTTGAAGTTCATTATGTTCTCGTAGGTGGGATAGAAACTGGTGCAACCAATTTGGATCTGAGTGGATATGGGAACAACAGCAGTTAAAAGATTGCTATGGTACCCTCGTACGAGGAATGAACTCTTCCTCTTGCTATATACCTGCATGACTTCTAAGGAGCAGCGAAGAGGAGTTACGAGCAATTTGAGAGAGCAGTCAAGTACAGCAGTTAACGACAGCTACTAGTCAGGCAGCGTAATAATACCTTCGGACTTACTTATTTCTGTTACTATTTATTAACACTTCTTTTGAATATCTTGTTTCTTGTTTTACTAATGCACTGTTTTAAACCCACTTTCTTGTTCCTTGTCTTACTTCCGGCACAATCTGGTCACTACAAATTTGCCGTAACTCCACAATAAATTAGCGACGAAGATCCACCACATAAAATATACCCAGTATATATATATATATATATATATATATATATATATATATATATATATGGATATAAATGGATTACTCATAACAAAAAATAATAATTGAAAGTAAAAAATACATTGTTCGTTGTCAGGCGTTCAAACAATCTTGACAATACGGCTGTGTTAGGTTTAATACCAACTGTTATGATCTTAAATGACCCCCAACAAAGTTTCGTTATTTTGAAAAAAATAAAATCAGAAACGTTCCAGAAGCTCTTAATATAGGTAAGAAAATATAATGCACAAAAAATACACAAATAAATAAAACATTAAAACAAGAAAATAATAATAATAATAATAATAATAATTATTATTATTATTATTATTATTATTATGTCATTTTTCATCATATTTCGATTTCTGCTTTGGTCTCACTACCAACCAAGTCTGCGGGGAGACCTAAGGCAGGTAGTGGCGTGTTGTTATGGCTCCATTTCATGTTTTTCTATCTTCCCTATCATCCCCAGCATTACATAGATAAAGTTTTCCTTAGTGTGTGGGCTGTACTTAATAAGACAATTTTTTGTATATCTCTTAAGCTGGGGTTTCCAGGGATTCTTTCAATGTGTTGTTTTGTTCCATTTTTTATCATTCCAAGTGCACCTACTATCACTGGCACAACTCTTGTTTTCAATTTCCACATTTTTTCTATTTCAATTTCCAGGTCTTTATATTTTGACAGTTTTTCAAATTCCTTGATTGCTATGTTACAATCCGCTGGACAAGCCATATCAATTAATAGACAAGATTTCTTCTTCTGGTTTTTAACAATAATGTCTGGCCTGTTTGCTTCAATTTTTCTGTCTGTGTAGATGGTGTAATCCCATAGAATGGTTACATCTTCTATTTCTGTAACCGGTACTGGATGATGTTCATACCAGTGTTTGTTTACAGCTTTTCCATAATGTTTGCACATTGTCCAATGTAAATATTGCCCAACTCTATCGTGGCGATTTTTATATTCGTTTGGGGCAAGCACAGAACAGCCTGAGATTAGGTGGTCTATTGTTTCTTGGTGTTTATCACAAAACCTGCATTTTGGATCCATATTATTATGCATAATATTTGCCTGAAAGTTTCTCGTGAAAAGACTTTGGTCTTGTGCTGCAAGTATAAATCCTTCAGTTTCAGACTTTAATCCAGATGCACGTAACCATCGATGAGTATTAACTTTGTCAACATTGGATTTATTGGCACGTACTGGATATTGGCCATGCAGAGGTTTGTCTTGCCAGCGCTGTTTCATCTTTTCAAGAGCTTTATCTTTGGCTTTCATTTTCATATTTTTTGCCGCAATAGTTGGTTCTTGGCTTCTGTTTTGCTTTTCTACAGAATCTACTAACTGTAAATCTTGTTTGTATTTACTGCCTTCTTTTATTATTGAATATTTTTTCTTTCTTTCTTCATGTTGCCTTACTAATTGTATCATCCAATCCTTTGTTGTTTCTATGTATTATTATTATTATTATTATTATTATTATTATTATTATTATTATTATTATTATTTGTAGATGCATTGTTCATGTTTTTACTGTAGACATGCATTGAATATCCGGATGAAAGCTATTGTCAGTGGTTAGAAATTAATTCACGCCTTTCTCTTAAAACGTTATGGTGCTCTCCTACGAGGAATGAACTCTTCCTCTGGATATATATATAAATTATCTGCGTGACTAGAGCGGTTAACAGAGCAGTTACGAGCACTCACGTACAGCAGCTAACGACAGCTACTAGTCAGGCAGCGTCATAATACCTGTGGACTATTTTATTTCTAGATTACTTATTATCAGCACTTCATTGAATATCTTGTTATACTAATACACTGTTTTGAACTTACCTTGTTCCGTATCTTATTTCTGGCACAATCCGGTCATTAAACTTTGCGGCAAAGTTTCGGCACAACTATGCTACAAATTGGCAACGAAGATCCACAACGAAGATGGTTCAACGCTTTTCAAAACGTTTAATCTCCCGATTAGAACCTTTGCTGCTGGGTTTTGTTTATTATCATTCAAAGGACTATCATATCTAAGGTGATCGCTTTCGAGCTATGTTTATTACAGAGGGCTTTATTGTTTCTGTATGACAGATGGACTGTCAGCAGTGAACTTAAAGGTGTGAATCATGAATTCGTTTATCTCCTAACAAGGATTAAATATCAATATAAAAATGGGTTATCTAGCTTCGAATTGCTTCAGGTATAGATGGCCAATGTTTAATTGAAAACCAATTTGAATAAGAATGGAATTAGACTGCCATCAGGGCCTAAGTAAATGTCAGACCAGACCAACCCTTATGATAGTCGTAATCTTATATATTCTTTTCTTTTTTCCCTCCTCATCTCATACTCCGATGAAGATTTAATAAAAGTGAAACATGTTAGATGAATAAACGTATCTTATTTGTTCTTTATCTTATCATATATTTATTTCGTCTTTTTCTCCATATCTCATTCTCTGAAGAAGCTTTAATAAAACTGAAACATGTTAGATTAATAAACGTTTTCTATTTCATTTGTAAACGTTTCCTAGTTGTTCTTTATCTTATCATATATTTCTTTCTTCTTTTTCTTCATATCTCATTCTTTGATGAAGCTTTAATAAAAGTGAGACATGTCAGAATTATAGATGTTTCCTATTTGTTCTTTATCTTATCATATATGTATTGTTTTTTAAAAATTTTATCCCAAACAATGCAGGACTGCCACTAGTGGGCAGGGGGTTACAGTGATAGAAAAAGAGTAGGAAGAAGGGATATTGAAAAAAGGATAAAAGTTAAACAGGATTGAAGAATATAGAAGATGACGATTGACATTACATTTATATTTTTGCAGATTGTAGCTGTCAGGGACGCAAATAAATGGAAGCTAGTTCCACGGGGAGGGAAAGTGCGAATAAATAAACTATTGGAATAGAAGAGACGGTTACATTTAAATATATCAATGGTAAAAGGTTGGGACCTAAATGCCAATCTAGCATCATGCTTATAGTCATATGGTCGGGTCATCAAAGAAATAAAGCTCGTCAGAACAGTTTCTATAATTTTTTTTTAATCATTTTACCCCAAGCAAGGCTGTACCGCCACTGAAATGTAGAGGGCTACATAAGAGAGTTAAAGTTCTGAATAGAAAAAAGAGTGAATAGAAAAACGACCAACCTACAGGAGAAGAAAGAGAAAGGGCAAGAGAAGGATGTGAACACAGGAGTGAAGACAGTTACGAAGGTAGAGAGAAAGGAAAAGAACAAGATACACGGAGTGATGTAGAAAGAGTGAAGAGAAAGACGAATCAACTACAGGGGGTGAAAGAGAAAGGGCAAGAGAAGGACGTGAAGACAGTTGCGAAGGGAGAGAGAAAGGAAAAGAACAAGATACACGGTGTGATGTAGAAAGAGTGAAGAGAAAGACGAACCAACTACAGGGGGTGAAAGAGAAAGGGCAAGAGAAGGACGTGAAGACAGTTTCGAAGGTAGAGAGAAAGAAAAAGAACAAGATACACTGGGTGATGTAGAAAGAGTGAAGAGAAAGACGAACCAATTACAGGGGGTGAAAGAGAAAGGGCAAGAGAAGGATATGAACACAGGAGTGAAGACAGTTTCGAAGGTAGAGAGAAAGAAAAAGAACAAGATACACTGGGTGATGTAGAAAGAGTGAAGAGAAAGACGAACCAATTACAGGGGGTGAAAGAGAAAGGGCAAGAGAAGGATATGAACACAGGAGTGAAGACAGTTGCGAAGGTAGAGAGAAAGAAAAAGAACAAGATACACTGGGTGATGTAGAAAGAGTGAAGAGAAAGACGAACCAATTACAGGGGGTGAAAGAGAAAGGGCAAGAGAAGGATATGAACACAGGAGTGAAGACAGTTTCGAAGGTAGAGAGAAAGAAAAAGAACAAGATACACTGGGTGATGTAGAAAGAGTGAAGAGAAAGACGAACCAATTACAGGGGGTGAAAGAGAAAGGGCAAGAGAAGGATATGAACACAGGAGTGAAGACAGTTTCGAAGGTAGAGAGAAAGAAAAAGAACAAGATACACTGGGTGATGTAGAAAGAGTGAAGAGAAAGACGAACCAATTACAGGGGGTGAAAGAGAAAGGGCAAGAGAAGGATATGAACACAGGAGTGAAGACAGTTTCGAAGGTAGAGAGAAAGAAAAAGAACAAGATACACTGGGTGATGTAGAAAGAGTGAAGAGAAAGACGAACCAATTACAGGGGGTGAAAGAGAAAGGGCAAGAGAAGGATATGAACACAGGAGTGAAGACAGTTGCGAAGGTAGAGAGAAAGGAAAAGAACAAGATACACTGGATGATGTAGAAAGAGTGAAGAGAAAGACGAACCAACTACAGGGGGTGAAAGAGAAAGGGCAAGAGAAGGATGTGAACACAGGAGTGAAGACAGTTACGAAGGTAGAGAGAAAGGAAAAGAACAAGATACACTGGATGATGTAGAAAGAGTGAAGAGAAAGACGAACCAACTACAGGGGGTGAAAGAGAAAGGGCAAGAGAAGGATATGAACACAGGAGTGAAGACAGTTTCGAAGGTAGAGAGAAAGAAAAAGAACAAGATGCATGGGGTGATGCAGAATGGGCTGGAGTTAATTGGATAAGAGATGGGAATTGTCTTTGCATTTAAATTCTTGGAGGTTGTAGCCGTCAGGAAAGCAAGTCTATGGAAGCGAGTTCCACAGGCGGGAAGCGCGAGAAAAGAAGCTGATGGAGTAGAATTGTCGCCTGCACTTGCTTGATCTAACAGTAAAAGGGTGGGAGCTTGATGCCAGTCTAGTTGCCCGAATAAATTCTTATGGAGGTGGCACCAGTGACTTAAGTTCGTCAGAGCAGAAGCCATGAAAATACTTATAGAAAAGACAGAGGGAATCCACATCTTGACGATGAGAAAGCGGCTGGAGTCGAGCTGCCAGGTCGGGACTAATCACATTGCAGATTCTTCTTGTACAAAAGAAAGAGAGAAGGCACATCACATTGGTGAAAAAAATGTCTGAATTCGAGAGTGCCAAGTCAGGATGGATTACATTGCAGATCCTTCTTTAAATATTATCGAGAAAATACAGATAAATTGCAGGATCTCTCCCAAAATGAAACAGCTTTTAGCAGCTTGTTATTATAAAACTAAGCAAAAAGAAAATACAATAACAAAAATATTAATGTTCTCTCCATGTCTTCCACTATAGAACTGTCAAGAAATTCACATGGGAGATGTCAGCTGCCAAAAAAGTCTGCTATTTTTAAATTTAAGAGTTTACACTTTCTCATAAGTGGATACTACTTACTAAAACATCATCAAAATCTGGGATGGTCCCCATAGGAATTTCGAAAAATTTGATTCTGTTGATGTGGATTACCTCCCCACACAAACACAGATGCGAAGACACATATGTATATATTATTTCTTTTTCCTTTTTTATTTTTTAATCGTATCACCCCAAGAAAGGCGGTAATGCCACTGATGTGCAGGGGGCTACATAAGAGTATAAAGATTAATTAGAAGAGAGTGAAGAGGAAGCCGAACCAGTTAGAAAGGAGCAAGAAAAGGATAGGAATACAGGTGTGATGACAGTTGCAAAGGTGGAGAGAAAGGAAAGGATATACGGGGTGGTGAAAGAACTAGAGTCAAGTGGTTAATAGATTGCATTTAGATTCCTGGAGGTTGTAGCCGTCAGGAAAGCAAGAATATGGAAGCGAGTTCCACAGGCGGGAAGTGCGAGAGAAGAAGCTGCAGGAGTAGAATTGTCGTCGGCATTTGGTTTATCTAACTGTGAATGGGTGGGACCTAGTTGCCAGTCTGGTTGCATGAGTAAACACCTGTAGCGGAGGCACCAGTGATTTGAACAAATAAGAAACGTTTATAAATCTAACATGTCTCTGTTTTATTAAATCATTAAAATATGATGAGACATGTTAGATTGATAAACTTTTTCTGTTTGTTCTTTATTTTATCATACATTTCTTTTTCTTTTTCTCCATATCTCATTCATTGATGAAGCTTTTAATAAAAGTGAAACATGTTAGATATATAAACGTTTCCTATTTGTTCTTTATCTTATCATATATTTCTTTCTTCTTTTTGTTCCATATGTCATTCTCTGATGAAGTGAAACATGTTAGATTGATAAACTTTTTCTATTGTTCTTTATTTTATCATACATTTCTTCTTTTTCTCCATATCTCATTCTCTGATGAAGCTTTTAATAAAAGTGAAAAATGTTAGATATATAAACGTTTCCTAATTGTTCTTTATCTTATCATATATTTATTTCTTCTTTTTCTCCATATCTCATTCTCTGATGAAGCTTTAAAAAATGTGAAACATGTTAGATTAATAAACGTTTTCTATTCGATTTTTTTTTAATTTATAGGGAATATTTATGGTGAAAAATAAATCATATATCCTAACATAAATTACATTCATTATAACCACTAGTAGCAATTTATTATAACTATAGTTAAAATAATAACTCCTGATGAGAAAATATAATTTATTAAAATACAATCTTAAAGATTATCAAAAATACTAGCAATACAAATAATAGATAATAATAATAATATAATAATAATAATAATAATAACAATAACAATAATAAATAAAACAATAAAGAGATAACAAATGTATGTATATATACATATATACATACACAAACACACACACATATATATATGTGTGTGTATTTACATACATATGCATTTATATATATGTATCAAATAAAATTTCTCTCAGACGTAATGATAATTATAATAAAAATAATAAAAATACTACTACTACTACTACTAATAATAATAATAATAATAATAATAATAATATTCATTCTATCACAAAAGAAGACAAAAGAAATTACAAAAATACCTATAAATATAATTATTATAAAAAAATTAAAAAAATAAAAATAAAAATATAATAAGCTTTAGCTATAAACTAATATTAACCTGACGTGGAAAATTTAACTGTAATATGATATTAACATAAATGCCAAATCTAACATTGAAATTTAATTTAAAATATAATGGGATATATTTCCGGTACAAAACTAAATTGTGCAACATAATTTCAATAGAATTTGCGAAAATAACTACTCTTACTAATATCCCACAGGACCCTATTAATTTTTAAAAAAATTTGTTAAAATAATTAAATCATTAAAAATGAAACGTTAGAAAGATAAACATAAAAGGAGGGAGGGGTAAAAATAAAATGAAAGAGATTAAAAATTAGAACGATATAGAAAAGAATTTAAATTAAAATAGCTTAAAATAAACTTCATATATCAAACCAACGTCTGCTACATTAATATTCATTCTTAGAAACGCGATATGGGATTTCTTCTTAAATTAAAATATACCGATTCTATGGTATATTAGCGGTGAAAAATAAATCATAAATCATCCATCTCAATATAAATTACAATATAACCATTAGTAGTAATTTATTTAAAATAAAGTTAAAGTAACACTTCCTAGTAAGAAGAACTAAATAAAAAATTAAAATATAATCTTAAAATAACCTTTTAAATACTCATAATAATACTAATAATAGACAATAATAATAAAATAATTATAAATAAATTTAAAAATAGAAAATAGAAATTGGTAATAATATATATATATATATATGTGTGTGTGTGTGTGTGTGTGTGTGTGTGTGTGTGTGTGTGTGTGCGTGTGTGTGTGTGTGTGCGAAACAAAATCTCTGTCAAACTTTACTAATAGCAATAATGATATTTATAACTAACAGTATAGCCCGACGTTGCTCGGGTGTAATGAAAGCTTTAAAACTAATCCATGGTCCTGGAGTTTAGACTCTTTGGACGTTGGCACGAAAGACTTAAAAGCAATAGTTGTTTCCAGTTAAAGCGAAACCGTAGACTGAAAAAAAAATGAATGAATGTAAGTCAAATTTTGAAGTTTGGTCAGATTCAGATAAAAATTTTGGATTTGTATAAAGGACATACAGGCAGATAACCAGACACACACACACAAACATCTTGCCTTATATATATATATATATATATTATCGATTTTCTGCACTATTGTAAGAATCGCAACTTTGAAACTTCTGAATATCGTTTTTTATGTCTTTGTCTATGAGTGTATCAAATTTGATTAAAACCGGACCATGCCTTCTATAACCCAATTTCTTCGATTATCGATTTTCGATATTTATTGGAGGTACCTCGACACAAAACCTAGCTAAGAACACTCGCAAACGCTTATAGTACAACTGTGTAAATTTTCAAGAAAATCGTTTCAGCCGTTTCGGAGTCTATAAGTAACGGACACACACAGACACACACACAAAGTTCAATTATAAAATAAGTTTCGATATACATATATAATACTCATTCTATAAAAAACGAGGAAAAAAGGAACATAAAAAAATATCTATAAATGTAATAATTATAAAAATAAAAATAAAAAGCAAAAAAATTACAAAAATGTTTAAAAATTAAAATTTCCAAATAAAAAATTTAAAATTTTTAAAAAATCCAAAAAATCAAAACAACCTTTGCCGTAAAAAGATATTAACGCCACATTCCAGAATCTTTCAAAATAAACACTATTTTAAAAATTAAATTAATGTAAATTAATATAATTTACACAAATTTAAATCACAATCAAGATTTATCATTACTATATTAAATCTATTTTTGTGTTTGCATTTAAATATTAATTCATTCCTCTGATTTAGTAGCTCCTTAGGAATATTATATTTTATAATCATTAATTTCTCCTTCAGGCATAAATTGCACTTATCGCTGAAACTGTTGGGAGTATTGGCGTATTTCACAATCTTCCATCTGACCAGGGGAGTAAATCCTCCGTCTTTAATATTCCAGTATTGCTTAGATAGGGTAGTTTGATGTTTCAAGGAGGCGTTGGAGAAAGATTGTCTGTGGTTGTATAATCTCTGCTTCCAACTAGCTGAAGATATCCCTATATAAAAACTTTTATTGTTCGGGTCCTCTACTGGACAAATAGTGGCTTCATAGATAGCTTTTCGGAATTACACCTGCCATCAACTGGAGAATTTGTCTTATTGATGGAATTACAGGAAGGCTTGTCTACCGAAGGTTTGCTAAAGAAGTCTCTAAGTAATTTATTATGTGAGTTGACTAGATTTTGAATGTTTTTTTTTTTTTGTAGTAGAATAACTAATTTTAAGAGTTTTTCTATTGAACAATTAACTTAAGGGGTGGTGTTTGCTAACAAGATTTAAAAAATATTTACCTATGCTTACATTGGACAACTTGCAGAAAGAAGGGTTGAACCATATTATTTTTCTTTTTTTAACTTTACTTTTGTTTCTAGTTTTGTATTTCAATTTTTCTTTGTATAATATTTCATCTTTAAAATCACTCTTCTTTAGGGTTTCATTGTATATTGTTTTATTCTCATTAAATATTTCCTTATTAGAAGATAATTTATCAATTTTAATTTTGACTGTTTTGGGGATTTGTTTTATGATAGATTTACGGTGATTAGAGTTAACATTTATATACATAGGGGATTGATCATTTTTTTGATACAGTTTAAATGTATTTTTGGATAGGTTAAAGCTAATATCTAAAAAATTAAAGATCCTGAGATTAGATGAAATTTCGATTTTGAAGCCCAGCATTTTAAAAGCTCTAACTTTGTTAGAAATTCTTGATATCAGGAAACCATTACTGTCAAGGATATCATTAGACCATCGTTCCGGTAGATACCTACTTGATTGGGCTCAACTATTCTATCGAGAGTATATAATATATAATTTCCAATCAGATCCGTGATTTTCAGCTGAATCATAAGCCCCCATTGGGATATCAAATTATTGCTAATATTTTTAGTCCAGGTAGAGGCATTATATACTAGTAGAGATTCTCAGAAGTTAAAATAATATCCATTTCATTATTAGAAATATCTGTGAAGTTTCTAGCATAGTTTAAACTATTAACTAATAAATTGTACGAAATGGAAGGATAAAAGTCTACTATATCAAATTGTAAAAATGAGACTTTTTCGGATTGTTTTGGAACCATGTTATGGTATCAGGAGAATATTCTTCTTTTTTTTAATCATATCACCCCGAGCAAGGCGGTAACACCACTGATGTGCAGGGGGCTACGTAATAGTAAAAAGATTGGAAAAGAGAAAGCCGGAAACCACATGCTAAACAGGGAACAAGGGATGAGCCTCTGCACCTGTTCAATAGATGTGGGTGGAGTGTGAACCGGGTGATAGATCTATCTACTCCAATTGCCTATAAATTGGAATTGAGGTTTTCTTGTACTGATATTACAATCTTCTTAATTATATTACTAGAAACTAAACCTAATTCAGTTTTAGAGGGATCGATTAGTCTAGATTGCAAGCTATTCTCGAAATTTGGTTTATGGTGCTTAAATGTAAATATGCTTTTTTTATTTGGATCTTTCACATTCTATCTGCAATATCTAATTTATTTGCCAATATAGCAGTTTTCTCATTAATTGTGGACAACATATAATCATTATTATTGTTTTCATAAGTACTAGAGATTTTTTTAAGAATGAGTTTATGGTATTCAGATGGTTCTATTTTATATATATATATATATATATATATATTTTACTCGACTAATCACGTTTATCTACATCATATTAGAGTTTCTGATCATTTTAATGTCCCTCTTGAGAAGAGACTGGAATTGGTTATGTTGTTTTCTAAACTTGATTTTTTTAATTAACTCAAAGATATCGGTCTCAAAAAACTCGAAAAGCTTATTTCCTGGTGGAGTTTTTGAGATATCATAATATTTCTCCTGATTTTCATTTGAAGCATTCCGTGGATTAAGGTAGAAATACGTTTTCCATCGTAGTCATTTTATGAATTCAATCATTTTTTCTGTGAGATCCAGAGTGAAGGAATTAAGTGATGGACAAAGAATTTTCTTCATTGAATATTCAGGATGAAATTTATCCATACTGTTGCAAGCGAAATTCGAAATGTAATAATATCCGAAAAAGAAATTATCCAAAAGAGCTCGACTTATATTAAATAAGGAGCAAATTATATATATATATATATATATATATATATATATATATATAATAACTAAACTTATTTATAAATGGAACTTTGTCTGTGTGTGTATGTGTGTGTGTGTGTGTCTATGTGTGTGTCCGTTAGGTATAGACTCCGAAACGGCTGAACCGATTTTCTTGAAAATTTACACAGTTGTACCATAAGCGTCTGCGAGTGATCTTAGCTAGGTTTTGCGTCGAGGTACCCACGATAAATATCGATAATCGAAAAAATCAGGTTATAGAAAGAGTGGTCCGATTTTAATCAAAATTGATACACTCATAGAAAAAGACATATTCGATATTCAGAAGTTTCAAGCTTGCATTTCTTATAATAGTGCAGAAAATCGATAATATATATATATATATATATATATATATATATATATATATATAAGGCAAGATGTTTGTCTGTGTGTTTCTTTATCTGCCTGTATGTCTGTATTTTTTTCAGCCTTTTTATTTTAGTTTTTGCTTCGGGTTTGGCTCTCAGTAGGTATAATTATAGTTCTTCGTCTCAGCCATGATACCATTTACTCAGAGGACTTATTTAGCCTTCAAAATTCAGTTTACGAAGAAAATAACTTATTTGATATCGATACCAGGAAATCAAAATTTGATTGACATCCATTCATTTTTCTTTCAGTCTACGGTTTCGCTTTAACTGGAAACAAGTATTGCTTTTTAGTCTTTCGTGCCAACGTCCAAAGAGTCTGAGCTCCAGGACCATGGATTAGTTTTAAAGCTTTCATTACACTCGAGCAACGCCGGGCTATACTGCTAGTGTATGTATAAAATTATATATGTATGGGTTATGGGTGCGCTTCTATGTATATATATATATATATATATATATATATATATATATATATATATATATGCGTGTATGTGTTTTTGGCTATGCTTGATATATTTAAAACATTTTAAGAAGAAAAAAACGATTATATAAAGAAGTGAACACGCCTTTAGACGATAAGCATTTAAAAAAAAAACCCAAATTCGCTGACGTGGCTCCACAAATTTATTCCCTGATCTTCTGACAAAATCCAAGCGGAATCGTTAAAAAAAAAAAAAGAACTGTTTCAATTCCCTGGACTCCGTCAGTACGCACCTGCGTTTCCACAAAAAAAAAAATTATAATAATTTCTAAAATTACAATGCGTATCTGTTACCTCAGTAACGTTTACCAAGCCGAATTCAGTTCGAATCAACAACAACTTCTGCGTTTTATTTCCTCTCGATAAAGTGCATTTAATACCAGGCCCAAGAGCCTATCCAGCTAGACGCTTACCGTGTGAGGAGGACGTAGAAAACAATGATTACAAGGATGCGGAGAATAGATAATGATATACCAGGCACATCTCTTCAAATATATATCCTAAGAGAGTGACACCTTATCTCTCCTTGATCTAGATCAGAGGTTCCCTACCGGTGGGTTGCGACCATCTGGGGTCACGAAGCCTTGGCAGGGGAGCGTGTAGCCTTGTTAGAAGTTGCTTGGGACAACATTAATTGTATTTCATCAATTACATTTTTCAATCTCTTACGTTTTGTTTTGTTCAGATGCAAAGTGATAGTTATGACGAACGTTTTGAAGGTTGTTATTTCTAAGCCTTAAAAAATTAATGCATATATTATCCTTATATCTGTCTTCTATATACCTCTTCTTTTCAGCATTATCCAACTTCAGCAATCGAAACCTGAACCGTTCCCTTGCCAAATCTTTTAAAAAGACATCTTAAAATTTCTCTAATCTTATAGAAATCACAAATGAATGCGTTCCAAATAGTCATATCTTTGAATTTTATGGTCTTCATTTTTGTAATTATTATTTAATTCTGTATCTGTATCTGGTTGCGTTGAGCCGGCTTCCTCCCCAAGTGATGGCGAAATATTCATTGGGATTTGTTTAAGGGCAGGGTCCCAAGTCCTACTCTGTATAGACCTCAGACATTTTTTAATTATCCCGCAACAGGTTGCCAATACCTGCGGCTTTGTCAGTTAAGGTCATAGAAACCAATCTGTTCTGTTATTTAACCCATAACTGCAGGGAAGGGGCGAATTAAGACCTTTCCCAAGTGTATAAGCGCGTAAGTGAATGCAGGGCATACAAGTGGAATTCGAACTCGGCTCCACGATTTTTTCTTTCCTAGCCGATATCCACTGCACCACAACGCACATCAGCCAAGAAACGCTTTACAGCATCTGGTATTCCCAAGCGGTTAACCATCTAAGTACTGACCAGGCTCGATGTTGCTTAACTTCGGTGACAAATGAGAACCGGTGTATTCAACGTGATATGACTGTAAGCAATTACGTAACTGAATTAAAAGAAACCAAACAAATTTGTTTAAAGAATGTTTACAAAATTTTCTTTCGGCCTAAAATAAAGCTACCGATAGTAAGCCCTAAATAGGGGGCGCATGGGTTTCAAACTTTTAGATAAGGGGTCGCGAGTGGCAAAAAGTTGGGAAACCATTCATCTAGATCAATTATTTTTACATGTATTCTTTCATCTTTGTTTTTCTAAAAATACCGAGATGAAATCTTATTATTCAACGGCTTAATGCAGCCTTTTCACCAAAGCTAAAATGTCATTCCTCGCTGCAAGTGCAAGATTCCCAGACATTTTTTTTTTCGTATTAGTCCATAGACTTTTTGTGTTACGGTGCAGTAGATATCGAACTGGAACGAGAAATCGGGGAGCCGATTTCGAATTCCAGTTAAATTCCTTGCACCCACTTGCGCACAAATATCCTCGGGAAAGGTATTAATCCGTCTATTCCCACCAGTTATGGGTCAAATAACAGGACATATTGGGTTCTATAGCCTTGGTTGGCAACCAGTCTACCGCAGAAAGTAATGGCAAAATTCTGCGCGAAAATATTCTGCCCAGTCAGTCATGTCCCTTTCGAGACATGATCGTCCAAAGCCTCTTTCACGTATGACACTTAATGACTGAATATAACAGTTGGAAACATGATTAAGGCTAGTACTGGGCATAAAGTGGGGGGCCGGTTTTCTATTGTTATTAAGTAATAAACTGATCCACCACTAATTACTACTTAATAATATAATACATCACTTCCCTTCTAGCTATGAGTTAAATAACAGGACAGATTGGGATCTATAGCCTTGGCTGGCAACCAGCTTACCGCAGAAAGTATTAACAACCTACTGCGGGATAATGTTCTGCCTAGTCAGTCATGTCTCTTTCGAGACATGATCGCCCAAGCGTGTTTCATGTCTGGCACTTAATTGACTGAGTGTCGTTATTCCCACTTTAAACTTCGACCTTGTTTCACACTAGGTAAGCGCGCAGAAAATTCCGTTTTTAACCAAGGTTTCTGTCACGTCAATCAGTCAGTTAATTGTCATACGTGATACATTTTTGGGTAATCATGTCACTTGGAATCTATGACTGACTAGTCAGAAGATTTTCCTGCAATGGTTAGCTATTTCTTTTTGCGGTAGACAGGCTATAGAATCCAAACTACACTGGAGGGAAATATTCATACCTATCCCAAGGTTATTTGCGTGTAAATCAATGCAACGGATTCAACTGGAATTCGAACTCGGCTCTCCGTTTACTCACTCCAAATCGATGCACCACAACATGTCAGTCAATCAGTCATGCGTGATAAACGTTTGGGTGATCATGTCTCGAAGAAATTTCCTGCAGTAGTTTGCCATTACTTTTTGTGGTAGACTGGTTACCAACTAAGGCTATACAACCTAATCTCGCTTGTCATTTAACCCATAGCTAGAGGATGAAGAGACAGATAAATATCTTTTCCAAGGGTTTTTGCGCGTAAGTGAATGCAACGAATTCAACTGGAATTCGAACTCGGCTCTCTGATTTCTCGTTCCGAGCCGATATCCAATGCATCTGTACCCATCTAAAAACAATGACTCGATTATTATTTGTATTATTATTATCAGAGCATTCCAAATTCTTATTTTCATTCTTTAAAATTATTTACTATAACGCTATTATTTATATAGTCAATTATTAAATCAAAAATATTTATGTAGTCGATAATTTATATATCGCTATGTTTTATATATACATTGGTATGTTATTGATTACAATAAAGCATTAGATTAAATCAAAAACAGAATCGAATATTTATAGAATAGAAATTGATGTGCTTTTTCAAGAAATGTTTTCTTCAAAAATATCCAATTGTTTAGATTTTGCTTAAAACACTTTTTGTTTTAAAGTTTATTATAAAGAAAGAATTCTGTTATAATTTGGAATAAATTATGTCTTTTCACGCTCCGAAATTGTGGGGACATTCTGGATAATTGCTGTAGTAAGATAGCATCTTTTCAGTATAGCCTTATAATTTATATTGTTATTTTTTATATATAGATTTGTATGTTATTGTTTACAAAGAAGCATTACATTTAATCGAAAACAGCAAGAATGAACATAGATGTGAGTTTTCAAGAAATGTTTTCCGATAAATATCTAATTGTTTAGATTTTGCTTAAAACACTTATTGTTTTAAAGTTAATTATAAAGAAAGAATTCTGTTATAATTTGGAATAAATTATGTCTTTACACGCTCCGAAATTGTGGGAAAATTCTGGATGATTGCTGTAGTAAGATAGCATCTTTTCAGTATTCCCAGGACGAAAATCCTATTGCCAGAAGAAAGTAAAACAAAACCGAAAAAACTCGACGCCATTTTGTTTTGCACAATTTTTCCCGCTTCGTCGTCAAATGACAGCTGCGTCTTGGACTCATCTGGGATACGACTGAGTCCCATGAAACAGCTTGCAAATTTTGCAAAATACTGTTTTGCTTGTTAATCAGAAGATAGAGTACGGGTCAGAAGGTGAAAAAAAATTAAAGGTTCATATTGTCTACGAAATAAAATGAAATATATGTTAATCGCAAATCTAAATTTATTTATAAATGGTACTTTGTCTGTGTGTGTGTGTGTCTGTGTGTGTGTGTGTCCGTAACGTATAGACTCCGAAACGGCTGAACCGATTTTCTTCAAAATTTACACAGTTGTACTATAAGCGTCTGCGAGTGGTCTTAGCTAGGTTTTGCGTCGAGGTACCCCCGATAAATACCGAAAATCGATAATCGAAAAATCGGGTTATAGAAGGAGTGGTCTGATTTTAATCAAAATGGACACATTCATAGACCTTGACAAAAGAAACGATATTCAGATGTTTCAAGGTTGCAGTTCTTACAATAGTGCAGAAAATCGATGATATATATATATATATATATATATATATATATATATATATATATATATATATAAAAGGCAAGATGTTTCTCTGTGTGTTTGTTTATCTGCCTGTATGTCTGTATTTTTTTCAGCCCCCTTTTATTTTGGTTTTGGCTTCGGGTTTGGCTCTAAGTAGGTATAATTGTAGTTCTTAGTCTCAGCCATGATAGCATTTACTTAGAGAACTTATTTAGCCTTCTGAATTCAGTTTACGACGAAAAAAAACTAAATTAATATCGATACCAGGAAATCAAAATTTGACTTACATCCATTCATTTTTCTTTCAGTCTACGGTTTCGCTTTAACTGGAAACAACTATTGCTTTTTATTCTTTCATGCCAACGTCCAAAGAGTCTGAGCTCCAGGACCATGGATTAGTTTTAAAGGTTTCATTACACTCGAGCAACGCCGGGATTTACTGCTAGTATATATATATATATATATATATATATATATATATATATATTAGGTGCGATTGGTAAATTGTCGCAATTATTTTATTATTTCAAATATTCTTGAGGCTGAGGCTGAGTCTGAGCTCCAGGACCATGGATTAGTTTCATTACACCCCAGTAACGCCGAGCTTTACTGCTACTGCTAGATAAAACGTTTCCTTATATTACAATCCCTGACCAAAGAGCCATTGCTATTCGTGTTACGGTATCCTTCAGGTCAAGGCCATCGATATGGAATCAAAGTGCATTATTTCTTTTCATCATCTTTTGCCGTTCATTATATACAAACATTTGTCATCCAATGCTACTCGAGTTTCGCTATTTTTTACACCGTAACTATTAGGCTTGAATCAAAGAGTACTCTCCATTCTCCTCATCTCTAATATTAGCCGGTTTCCTTACATGGAAACATTCGGCATAAATTAACTGAACAAAAATTACTACTCGTGTTATGCTATTCTTTACGTCGTAACAGACTAAGATCAAAGCATAGTATCAGTTCTATCTCTAATTGTAAAATTAGCTGGTTTCTTTATATGCAAACATTTGATGTACATTAACCAAGCAGCCTGGCTTACACCAATTGTGATATTATTTAAAACATAAAAATCAAGCTAAAACAAAAGCGTAGTACCTGTTCTTCTATTTCTAATTGTAATATAAGCTGGTTTATTTATATGCAAACATTTGGTATACTGTTATGGTGAAACACACCTATTCCCCAGATAATGGACTATATTAATAAGAGTTAACAGGAAGTTGACTCAAGAAGTTATTGGGAAGTTCGTAGGAGTTCTTAGAAGTTCTAGAGAGTTCTTTAGAGTTCTATTGGAGTTCAGTGGAACTACTAGACAGTTGATATTAGTCGGCAGTTAGCCGATTACTAAGGAGTCAGCTTACAGTGGAAGATTACCAAGTTCCTAACATTTTGGGTGCCTTAAGTCGATTAGCAACCGACATAGCACGATTATAACCTTCAGTGCCATACCTCACAACATATACATTAAGCGAGCAGTCAGTCCTACACAAATTTTGATATTATTCAAAACATAACAATCAAACTAAAACAATATATGAATTAACTGAGCAGCCAGCCCTAATTGTGATATTATTCACACCGTTGCAATGTGGCTAGGATGAAAATGTAATATTTGCACGAGATACTAGATTAGCTACTAGGTCCCACATTTTTACAGTGAAACCGATAAAATGTAACCGCAATTTCTACTCCAATAGCTTCTTTTCTCGCACTTCCCGCCTGTGGAATTCCCTTCCATACACTTGCTTCCCCGACAGCTACAATCTCCAGGGGTTTAAATGTAAGGTCAATAGACACCTCCTAACACACTAACTCGCATCCATTCTATCAAACACCCTTCCCATCTACCCAACCCCCATCCTCGCTATCCTTACCCGTCTATCACCCTCCTTCTGACATTTCCTATATCTAACCATTCTTTCCAATCATTTTCGCTATGTAACCCCCTGCGCAATAGTGGCAGTGAAATGCCTTGCTTGGGGTGAAATGATTAAAAAAAAAGTCTGTTCGCCGTCTCCTCATACGGAAATATTCAACATTCATTAATCGAGCAGCCAATACTAATTGAAACGCAGTATTTTTCAAAAGATTACTGTTAGTCTTCGATCAAATGTTCTCCCAAACACTTTTTGTAATACTGCCCGGTTTATTAAATGAAAAATTCGGCATTAATTACTGTCTGTTGATATTTCTAAAACCATTCTTTCAAAACAGATTTACATGGATTGTTTTCTAAATTTCATTGTTCATTTTAGCAATGTTCGGAGTTTCCTTACTCTTCTTTTGTTTGAAATGATTTAGAGTTTCAGTTTGAGTTTTGTTTAATGGAATATCAACACCTCTTTGGTTTATTTAATGGTATTTCTTTTAATGGTCAGTTATAATAAGAAGGTTGATTTAGTCAGATTTTAATGAAGAGTTTTTGTTTTTATTCTTTTTTATTTTAACGGTATGTCAACCTCTGTGGATTATTTAATGCCAACAAGGTAGGGTTTTAAGGTATTTTTTAATGTTCGGTTATAGTGAGAAGGTTGATTTAGTCAGATTTTAATGAAGATTTTTTGTTTTTATTCTTTTTTATTTTAACGGTATGTCAACCTCTGTGGATTATTTAATGCCAACAAGGTAGGGTTTTAAGGTATTTTTTTAATGTTCGGATGTAGGGAGAAAGTTGATTTAGTCAGATTTTAATTAAATTTTTTATTATTATCATTATTTTTTATTTTAGAAAACTGAAGATGTCTTCTAGTTTAGTATTCAAAAATGTATTGTGGCAATATTTTTTTCTCTTCAAAAATGTGTTATGGTAATAATTTTTCCTTCAAAAATGTATTGTTGATAATATTTTTTATTTAAAAATGTATATTTTTTTATAAAAGTGTATTTTATGGTTTCATTGTGCTTTGACCCCAGTTTTGGGATAAACTACTTGCCCATTGTCGTCCTGCGGCCTTGGCCGAGATAGAACTCAATACACTAGTATTCCCTGTGTATTTGGATTTCTTGCGCAGTTTATAGTGAAATTCATAATCTTGTCAAATAGCTGAATACTTGATGCTTCGTCAGGGCTACCAAGGGTTATTTAATAGTGACACCAACATTGGATGGGTTGCCTCCAGGCCCCATCCTGTTATTTAACCCATAACTGGAGGAAAGTGATTAATTGAATGCAGGGTACTCAACTGGAATTCGAACTCAGCTCACCGATTTCTCTTTCCAAGCTGACATCCACTGCACCACAACGCACTCCATCACTGAACGCTTACAGCGCCTGGACTTCGCAAAGCTGTCACCCATCTAAGTACTGACCAGGCTCACGTTGCTTAACTTCGGTGATCGAACGAGAACCGGTGTATGCAACGCGATATTTGCCCATAGCTGGGACCCTAACAGGTTCTACCATCCCGGGTCAGGGTGGACCTGGGAACAACAGCAATTAAGAGGTGGTTCCATGCTCCTCACAACCTCCCAATCAGAGGCCTTGCTGCTGGATGCAGTGTATAGTCATACCCAGGACCATTGTTTGAATTGGAGTTAAACGTCAAAACCATTTTTTCTCGTCAAGTTACAAGTTTTATTCTTTCTTGATGCTTTGAATGTTTTTTCCGTTATTTGGTCAGTTAGTCAGTTAAGTGGCATACGTGATACATGCTTGAGCGATCATGTCTGGAAAGGGACATGACTGACTGGGCAGAAAATTTTCCCACAGTAGTTAGCCATTACATTATGCGGTAGAGTGGTTGCCAACCAAATTTATAGAACCCAAATCTGTCCTATTATTTGACTCATAGCTAGAGAGGGAAGAGATGTATTATATTATTTAGTAATTAGTGGGGGATCAGTTTATTACTTCATAACAATGGAAAACAGATCCCCCACTTTATACCCAGTACTAGCCTTAATCATGTTTCCAAATATTATATTCAGACAGTTAAGTGTAATACTTGATAGATCCAAATCTGTCCTATTATTTAACGCGTAATTGGAGGAAAGAGACGGATTAATACCTTTCCCAAGGGTATTTGTTCGTAAGTGAATGCAAGGAATTCAAATGGAATTCGAACTCGGCTCCCCGATCTCTCGTTCCGAGCTGACATCCACTGTACCACAACTCACATCCATTAATAATATTAATGATCTATATCAGTCAGTCAGTTAAGTGCCATATGTGATACACATGTGGGCGATCATGTCTCGAAGGAGACATAACTGACTGGACAGAAGATTCTCCCACAGTAGGTTGCCACTATTTTCTGCGGTAGACTGGTTGCCAACCAAGGCTATAGAACCCAATCTGTCCTGTTATTTGAGTCATAGCTAGAGGGGGAATAGATGTATTATATTGAGGAAGTAATAATTAGTTTATTACTTCACAACGATCGAAAAACGGTCCCCCACTTTATGCCCAGTAGAAGCCTAATCATGTTTCTAACTATTATATTAAGTCTGTCAGTTAAGTGAAATACGCGATACACGCTTTGCGCGATCATGTCTCGGAAGAGACATAACTGACTGGGTAGAAGATTATCCCAGAGTAGGTTTCCATTGCTTTCTGCGGTAAACTTGTTGCCAGCCAAGCTTATAGAACACAATCTGGAGGGAAGAGACGGATTAATACCTTTCCCAAGGGTATTTGTGCGTAAGTGAATGTAAGGAATTCAATTGGAATTCGAACTTAGTTCCCCGATTTGTCGTTCCGAGTCGATATCCACTGTACCACAACGCTTACTGGGAGAGATACCAAGAGGAAGAACGTTGAGAGCAACAAATGATAGGATGAAGCGGAAGTTCATGAAAGGACGCGGCACATAATGAAGAAGAAGAAGAAGAAGAAGAAGAAGTAGAAGAAGAAGAAGAAGAAGAAGTAGAAGAAGAAGAAGTAGAAGAAGAAGAAGAAGTAGAAGAAGAAGAAGAAGAAGAAGTAGAAGAAGAAGAAGAAGTAGAAGAAGAAGTAGAAGAAGAAGAAGACGAAGAAGAAGAAGAAGAAGAAGAAGAAGAAGAAGAAGAAGAAGAAGAAGAAGAGGATCTGAGAAAACTGTTGACTACAGCCGGGAGGTTTGATATTGTGAAAGAGTTAAACCCCATGATTGACTCAAGAACTGATGAGACTATTTTAGCTCTTTTAAAATATATTTTCATATTTCTTTAATCGTTTCACCCCAAACCAGGCAGTACTGCCACTGATGCACAGGGGGCTACATAAGAGAGCAAAGATTTAGGCAGGAGGAGAGTGAAGAAAAAAAAAACATTTACAGTGGGTGTCCGAGAAAGGGCAAGAGAAGGATATGAACACAAGAGTGAAGACAGTTACGAAGGTAGAGAGAAAGGAAAAAAACAAGATACACGGTGTGATGTAGAAAGAATGAAGAGAAAGACGAACCAACTACAGGGGGTGAAAGAGAAAGGGCAAGAGAAGGATATGAACACAGGAGTGAAGACAGTTACGAAGGTAGAGAGAAAGGAAAAGAACAAGATACACGGTGTGATGTAGAAAGAGTGAAGAGAAAGACGAACCAACTACAGGGGGTGAAAGAGAAAGGGCAAGAGAAGTATATGAACACGGGAGTGAAGACAGTTACGAAGGCTGAGAGAAAGGAAAAGAACAAGATACACGGGGTGATGTAGAAAGAGTGAAGAGAAAGACGAACCAACTACAGGGGGTGAAAGAGAAAGGGCAAGAGAAGGATATGAACACAGGAGTGAAGACAATTACGAAGGTAGAGAGAAAGGAAAAAACCAAAACAGACGGGAAAGGGAAAGAAGAAGTGTCCAGTGAACAAGAGATGGGAATTGACATTGCATTTAAATTCATGGAGATTGTAGCAAGTATATGGAAGGGAGCACCACAGAGAGAAAGTTCAAGAGAAGGAGTGAAGACAGTTGCGAAGGTAGAGAGAAAGGGAAAGAACAAGAAACACGGGGTGATGTAGAAAGGAATGGAGTCGAGTGGATAAGAGATGGGAATTGACATTGCATTTATATTCCTGGAGGTTATAGCCGTCAGTAAAAGCAAGTGTATGGAAGTGAGTTTCACAGGTGGGAAGTGCGTGAAAAGAAGCTGCTGGAGTAGAATTGTCGGCTGCATTTCGTTGATTTAACTGTAAAAAGGTGAGACTTTGTTACCAGTCTGGTGTTAATTCTTGTGGAGGGGACACCAGTGACCTAAGTTCGTTGGAGCAGAAGCCATGAAAATATTTGTAGAAGAGACAGAGGGAAACCATACACCGCAGGTGAGAAAGTGGCCTCTGATCGAAGTAAACTATGGAAGGGAAACTTAGAAAACCTAAGAGCCTACATCAACATCATTTTATGGGGCAAGGTTGTTAGCCCTGCATCCAACCCACAAACCTGGAAGACTGGTGGACTATTTTTGATCCTTACGTTTACAGAACCTAGTATTCCCATCTAAGTAATGACCAGGTTCCATGTTGCTTAACGTCGGTGATCGGACGAGAACCGGTGTATCCAACACGATATAGCCGTAGACGAGAGTTTACATCGACCCGCTTAAATACAATTCCGTCTAGGTAGCTCGAACCCACCCACAAAGCCGAGCTACCTCTATTAGTCCATGTCTGCATTACCTCTCGAGGGTGCTCATTATGATGCTCATCGACAAGGTCAGACTTATTGATAAAATCTTCACATCCGGTTTGTTGCTACCCTCGCTTGCCCACGCACGATCTATATCAGGGGTCAACGACGGCATTCCAGTCGTCTGTTGAAACTATTCGACGAGATGTGAGAAACTGATCGATCGGGCGAAACAAATCAGGTCGCTTCGCTGCATTCACTCGCCAAGTAACACCTCTTGAGTGTCCATTAAAGCATGCCGAACAGAGTACAAAGCTCATTGATAAAATGGATTCGTAGTCGCGAGTCAAAAACGTGCATTAACCTCGAGATGCTGAGTGGATGTGAGTGAGTTTCCTCTGCAAGAATCCAAACTTAGACCCCGGGCCTTAAAACTAGATAAATAGAGTGCCATTATCAGTCAGATTAGATTTGGAAATCTGGCTTGAACATCATCGGGGAAAGGACACTAACGGCTTTTCCTGTTGACCCATGGCCCATCTCGTTCATAACGGAACCGTCTGCCAATGTTCCTTCTCTTCAGAATAATAGATGAACGAAAACAGGGGTCCTCCCCGCATAAAATTGGTTCAGTTTATTGGGTTTCTACAATTTCACGTAGTGGGGTGATTTGAATGAGTTGATGGCCTCCCTGAATATACTCTTCAAGTGACACTTCTCCGACTCCATTCTGATGCGCACTCTCTTTGATTGAACTGCATCCGGCAGTAGGACTCTGATTTGGAGGTTGTGAGGAGAATAGAACCACCTCATAATTGCTGTTGTTCCTAGGTTCACCCTGACCCGGAGAGGTTGCACCTGTTAGGGTACCAGCTACTGGAAAATAGTCAACCTCCAAACTGGGGTCAAAACAGTATGAAAACCCCATCTTTGTGGCATTAAATAACCCACAGAAGTTGAATATGCCGTTAAACAAAACTCAAACTCAATCTAACGGAAAGAAGGCGCGTTTTTCACGTATATTTTGCACTTTTACTTGCCCATTCCTGAGGGTTGGGGGCATAACTTTCTGCAGTATCCAGGTCTCCTATCAATTGAATATTTTTTTAGCACGCCAATGCATCCGACAGCAATCAGCGTGTAAGCTCTAACGATGTTTTGATGGTTTTTGATGATAAAATCTGCTATATGACACTTTTGTAACCTGGTGGCAAACTTTTCAGCGAAGCTTAGGGCTTCTAGTTGCGTATCCGATAGATGGAATTTAGATAAATTATTAACTAAATCTTTTTTGCCGATCCTGGACCACTTGCTATTGTTAATTAGTTTTTTAAGTTTAGTGTGCAATTTTTGAACGTGCTAATTATTATATATATATATATATATATATATATATAGCGGGAGATACTCTCTCTAAATATGACAAAAATTATATAAAAGACATGGTCTTCTACAGGAACAAGAAGCACGTTCAAAAATTACACAATAAACTCAAAAACCTATTTAATAATAGCAAGTTGTTCAGGATCAGCAAAAAAGATTTAGTTAATAATTTATCCAAATTCCATCTATCGGATATCATTAAAAACCATCAAAACAACGATTTATATATATATATATTTGTAATCCGGTGGCAAAATTTTGAGCGAAGCTTAGGGCTTCTAGTTGCGTATCCGATAGATGGAATTTGGATTTCCCGCAATAGGATGTACTTTGTGGTACAGTGGATATCGGCTCGGAACGAGAAACCGGGGAGCCGAGTTCGAATTTCAGCTAAATCCATTGTATTCACTTACGCGCAAATACCCTTGGGAAAGGTATTAATCCGTCTCTTCCTTCCAGTTATGGGTTAAATAGCAAGACAGATTGGGTTCTATAGCCTTGGTCGGCAACCAGTCTGCCGCAAAAAGCAATGGCAACCTACTGCCGGATAATCTTCTCTCCAGTCAGTCATGTCTCTTTCGAGACATGATCGCCCAAGCGTGTATCACGTATGGCACTTAACTGACTGACTGAATATAATAGTTGGAAACATAAGTCTTCTACTGGTCATAAAGTGGGGGATCGGTTTTCAATTGTTATGAAGTAATAAAATTGATCCCCCACTAATTACTACTGATTAATACATCTCTTCTTCCATTCAGCTATAGTTTAAAGAGTAGGATAGAAAATCTTCTGCCCAGTCAGTCATGTCTCTTTCGGGACATGATCGCCCAAGCGGGTATCACATATGGCACTTAACTGACTGATTTCCCGCAATATATACCCTGTGGAAGAGTACACGTTCTTTCTTATCTGATTCCTCTAATTTTTTCCCGCAATTAATTGATAATGATTAATTGCGGTTAATACTCTCTCTAAATATGACAAAAATTATATAAAAAACATGGTCTTTTACAGCAACAAGAAACACGTACTGTCTTATAGGAAAGAATATTAAAAAGTTTTGAATTTAAAAATGTATTTTTTTTTGGACAGTATTTGTTTATTTCGGTCCTTCATCAGAAACAAGTGATTTTTAAATTTGAATTAGAAACGTATTTCACGATAGCGTCTGAATATTTTTTTTGTTTACATCACGTGGTGTGTTTGTTCACAACATGCGGCACGTCCGTAGAGAAAGTCTGTTTGTTTTAGATAAAATTTCTTAGAATATCCGAAAAAAAATTATATATATATATATATATATATATATATATATATATATATATATATAATGTAATTATTAGTATATTTCATATTAATACATTATTTATGTTTTAATTCTTTTAAATATTTTAAAGTCTTGAGTAAACGGTATCATCTATTTTTTGAAATTTTTAATGATTATGGACGTTGACTTGGGAAAGAAGTATATCTTTTGAGAAAGGAGATATTTGATAAAGGAAGAGTATACAAAAAAACAAACCACATCTCAATTCCTTTCAGATATTTAACAGCCCTGAAGGAATTAAAAAACAACAAATATATATATATATTCTGTCACCATCTTACAATATATATATATATATATATATATATATATATATATATATATATTGTAAGATGGTGACAGAACACGTCAATCTAAACCCACTGTTAAGCATTTACATTTTTTAAAGAGTACTCGATACAGAGTAGAGCTTTATGTTGCAATAGTTGTTACAATGGTTTATAAAAAGATAGTATCTAAGCTACTTTGCCCCCTCTCCTAACCCAAATGTGTATCTCTATGGTTACAAACTGCTGATGGACTAGTTTAGAGACACGAAATTTCAAATCCCCGCAACCACCACTTAGACCTCATATTCCCAAAAATAAATCGTTTTCACCATTTATTTTCAGTTGCACATATCACCTGAATAGGAGAAGTTCGGTTCTCGTGCATCTGCCCTGGTCAAGAGGGTGGCTTCTGAACGGCTCTATCACTGGCAACAGGAGTCTACGCTATGCTACCTGAGCAGGAGAACTCAGTCTTGGCTGTCAGACAATCTCTGCAACCACATCGACCCACTTAACCTAGCCACCCATCTTACCAATCAGCACCATCCTTGATGATTATACGCGGGACGCAGTTGAGTTGACCAACAAAACTCCTTCTAAAATCAAAGATAAACTGAAGACAAGGATAATATAAGCATTTACCGACTTAATTAAAAACTTCCTGAGGTTCTTTCTGGGGTTGCTTGAAGGCCGCAGTTGAAGCCAATATCGATTTTATAGAAAAAAAATATATTTTTAGTATTTAAGAAATATTATTGTGTAATTTTTGCATATATTTCTGCTAAAATGAGATGCCAGTATTATTGTCATTTTGGCCTCATTTAGACGATAATTCATCCATCGCACCCTGGATATCTGTTAAAATGAGATGCCAGTAATATTTTCATTTTGGCCTCATTTAGATGACAATTCATCCATCGCACCCTGGATATCTGTTAAAATGAGATGCCAGTGTTGTTTTCATTTTGGCGTCATACGACAATTCATCATTCGCACACATTATATATATATACCGATTTTCTATGCAGAGCTTAGATGTGGCACAAGGCATAGGGTGTATATATATATATATATATATATATATATATGTGTGTGTGTGTGTGTGTGTGTGTATCGGAAGAACAAACAGCTACAACATTGAGGACAGACAAAGAAAAAGCAAAGACCCAGATGTGCCCACAGAAGCACATATATAAAACGAATAAGAAAATTGGAAGTAGAAAAGAAGGAAATGTTAAAATACCGCATCTGGTAAGAAACGTTTCTTTTACTCTTGGGAACCTACCAAGATGCTATCAAGATGAGATCCCCGAGGTTGGATGGATGGTCATTCTCTCACACGCATGTACAAACACAAACAAACACACGTGTGTGACTATGTGCACGGTTATGTGTGTGTGTAAACTTGTATATATGTATGTGTATTTTAGCTAATATATATATATATATATATATATATATATAGTGTATCGAGGCAGCAAGTAATTTTCTAAACATATACTGTTAAATATAAGAGACAATGAATGTCTGTTATGTTTAATCATGAGCCATTCTAAACGTCGTATTTTGGCTTTAATTTCAGTTGAAAATAAAAACAAAAATTCTCCAACATTTGGATAATCTTTTATTAAGTTGGTTCTAAGCTTTCGGCTCACATGAACCATCTTCAGAGAGGTTACCAGGAGGTTAAAATAAATTTAAATCTGGTCATAACACAATACATTGCATTTAAATATATGGTTCTGTTAACATTTCGAGCTCTCACGCGGTGTGATGTCATAGAACCGCATTACAAATTTATGAACTGCGTTTTCTATTTTTGGTAACTGTTATCGTTGCTTAGCAAAGTTTTATGTCAACACAAGATAAAATCGTCGCTGCTGGTGGATGTTTTTATGTTAACGTCCTTGTAACCTCTCTGAAGATGGCTCAAGTGAGCCGAAAGCTTAGAACCAACTTAATAAAAAATTATCCAAATGTTGGAGAATTTTTTCTTTATTTTCACCTGAAATTAAAGCCAAAATACGACGTTTAGAACGGCTCATGATTAAACATAATAGACATCCATTGTCTCTTATATTTAACAATATATATATATACAGTACTGTTCAAAATTATTAGGAGAAGAACTATATTATCTTTTATGAGGCATCAAAATAAAGTTTAACCCCCCCCCCTGTCCTCACATTTTCGCAGACTCTCGGTATTGTGCAAAAGTTTTAGGACTGGGGTGATTTTCCTGAAAACCTCACTGAAATTCAAATACTGGGTGAAAAGCCAAGTAAATTGCTAATAAATATTGATTATTTAAAACTAGATGTAAAAGAAATGTATTAAAAAGAAGTTATATTTAATTTTTCCTATATTCTATTTAACAAATTATTTGGAAACTACTCATTATTCTATTATCCTTGGATATGACTGACTTTTTTCTTATCCCCCACCCCTCTTGAATTGATAAATCTAATATTACTTCGCAAGACACACTTTGGGAACAAATACAAGCTGCTTGGCAGGAGATACTATTAGATACACTGAAGAAGCTTGTGATGTCAATGCCTGACAGAATGAAGGCTGTGATCAAAGCAAAAGGCTATTATACTAAATATTAAATTTATTTTGTAATAAGTATTTTTTTCTTGTTAAAGCATTTGTTGAATAAATCAAATAAAATTACTTTAATTAAATTGTTTATTTTCTGTCAATATGCCTCATCAAAGATAAAACAGTTCTTGTCCTATTACTTTTGCACATTACTATATATATATATATATATATATATATATATATATATATATATATATTCTAAACATACAGGTAAATAAAAGAGACAGTGAATGTCTGTTATGTTTTATTCATGAGCCGTTCTAAACATCGTATTTTGGCTTTAATTTTGGGTGAAAATAAAGACAAAAATTGTCCAACATTTGGATAATTTTTTATTAAGTTGGTTCTAAGCTTTCGTTTCACATGAGCCATTTTCAGAGAGGTTACAAGGACGTTAACATAAAAACATCCACAATCAGCGACGATTTTATATATATTATGCTCTCATTACGATTGAGCTCTCTGGAGAAGAAAATTTTAAAAACAGTTTCCACTTCGGCTCTATGCGTGACTCTTCAGAAATGAATTGAGTTCTCTCGGTGGCTGGCGTCTGTATACACTACTTATATACAAGACGTTAAAATTTCCATTCTCTGATACCATGCGCCGATGGCTTAGGTAGTAGAGACTCCGACTGACACCGAGTTTCGATCCCGGCCAGAAGCAAGTGGATATGTCTAGCCGCACTGATTAACTGTGATACAGCGAAACGGGCTTGTTTGTGGATGACTAATATATATATATAGTTTCCTGGAAATGCTAACATTAGTATACACAATCAATTGTATATTTTCCCAAACTATAAAACTATGTCGGCCATATCTGATAGTCACTTTTTGTTTTTGATGGATACAATGCATCATTAAATTTATATACAGAGTGAGATGGATAAATTGTCGTCTAAATGACTAGAAAATGAAAATAACGACATTTCGTTTTAATAGATGTCAGTCAGTTAAGTGTCTTACCTGATACAAACTTGTGCAGAAGATTTTTTCGCGGTAGGCTGCCATTACTTTTTGCGGTAGGCTCGTTGTCCACCGAGACAACAAGTGTCTTCGTGAACCCGGTTCAATTTTTGTCCTTTTTTTCACAGCTCCCAATTCTCAGCATTCATTTTCACTTTCACTTTCGTTTTCACTTTCACTTTCATTTTCACTTTTGTTCTTTTAACACTTTTTGTACTGCTGGTATTACTGTTTTGTTTAGAATTAAATGATTAAAAAAATAATAAGTTCAACCTCTACAGCGAGGCTATCCTAAGAGAGTTGGAGACCCTACCAGAATTTATGGCGGACCAGGAGGAGATTACCACCACCTTTAAATTTGTTGTTTTTCCTTTTTTTTTTAATTTTTCATTGCAATCTTATCGATTAAAAACCAAACTTTCTGATTGACAAAAGAAATTTTGAAAAATTTGAATATTTCAACAATTTTAGTGGGGCTCAGTGTTTCATACAACGTTGTAAGTAAATTTTGTAACCACCCGCAGGTACGACCTTACCACCACCTGTAAATTGTTTGATTATGAATTTTTTAAAAACTTTTTCAGTGCAATTTTATCGATTAAATTTCTAACTTTCTGATTGACAAATAAAAATTTGTAAAAATTTCAACATTTAAACAATTTTAGTGGGGGGGTTCTGTTTTTCATACGACCTTATCGACCCTGTGCAATTAACTTTTTTGCTTGCGCATATTCAACAACTAAATCATTTGCGAAATTTTTGAATAAAGCCATTTTTGGACTTTCCAAGGAAGATGCCATCGTAAGAACTAAAAAAGCTTGAAAAAGACAAAAACAAGAGTAGCAACTCGTCCCCCCACAAAAAAAACAAAACAAAAACAAAACAAAGCGACCCCAACGCGAGTGGTTCCAAAATGGAGGATCGATTTACTATAACGTTGTATGAGAATTTGATCCCCCCACTAAAATTCTTTAAATATTGAATTTTTTTCAATTTTGTTTTTGATAATCGGAAACTTTATATAATAAAGGATAAGAATGCACTGAAAAAAGTAAAAAAAAAATGAAAACAACAAGTTCAAAGGTGATGGTAATCTCTTCAGGTCCATGAGTGGTTCCAAAATAGAGGATCAATTTACTATCACGTTGTATGAGAAAGTGAACCCCCTCTAAAATTGTTCATTTATTGGAATTTTTTTTCAAATTTTTTTTTGATAATTGGAAACTTTCTGTAATAACCGATAAGACTACGCTGAAAAAAGTAAAAAAAAAAAATGAAAAACAACAAATTTAAAGATGGTGGTAGTCTCTTTCAGGTTCGCCGAATTTATTATCAGCTTGCGCCACAAGTACTTGCTAGAAATGCTCAGCAACCTCGACATGTTTGGCAAAGACATTAGAGTAATCAAGAATCTCTACTGGCAGGAAACCGTCTGCATACGGACAGGAAACGAATTCAGCAGATATACAAAGATAGAAAGGAGCGTAAGACAAGGATGGGTCTTTTCACCGGATCTGATCAACTTGTATAGCGAGACTATTCTGAGGACCCCAGAAGTTATACCAGGATTCGTCATTGGTGGTCAAAATCTGAACAACATAAGATACGCAGATGATACTGTGTTGATAGTTGACACGGAATCAAAACTACAAGACCCCCTAAAAAACTAGATGAAAAATATCAAAAGAACGGACCACAAATGAAGTACAAAAAAATAAATAAATAAATGTATGATCATTAGCAAACGGAAACTGGAATAGACAAGGACGCATTCTAGAAGCTGAGCAGAGTATTAAGAGACAGGAAAATTTCGCTAGAAACAAAGAAGAGAGTACTGGATTGCTATGTGAGGTCTGCCCTTCAATATGGCAGTGAATACTGGACAATATCATCAAAGATGAAGAAAAGATTTGAAGCAACCGAAATGTGGTTCGACAGAAGCATACTGGATATAAAGTGGATGATCAATTCCATATTACAATCAATATATAAACTGACCCCTCACTTTGTGGTCACAGCAGTTTCTATACATTCATATTCCTGAGATCCAAAAGCACAAGGATGCATTCCAGATAGCTGAGTAGAGTATTAAGAGACAGGAGAATTTCGCTAGAAACAAAAAAGTGAATACTGGATTGCTATGTGATGTCTGCCCTTCAATATGGCAGTGAATACTGGACAATATCTTCAAAGATAAAGTAAAACCTAATGCATGGTCATCAGCAAACATCCGGGCAGAATATTATCCCACAGTAGGTTGTCATTACTTTCTACAGTAGACTGGTTCGCAACTATACAACTCAATCAGTTCTGTTATTTAACCCATATCTAAAGGGAGTAAAAACGGTGTTTGCGCGAATGCAACGGTACTCCCATTTCTCGTTTCGAGCCGATATTTACTGGCCCAAAACGTGCATTAAGCATCACAAACAAACAAAAAATTGTTTTGTAGCATATATTATAAAATTTAAACGGTCAGCAACTACTGGATGTTTCCGTAGAAAGAAACTACAACGACGATTTTATCTTGTGTTGATATAAAACTTTGCTAAGCAACGATAAGTTACCAAAAATCGCAAACGCAGTTCGTAAATTTGTAATGCGGTTCTATGACGTCAAACCGCGTGAAAGCTAGAAATGATAACAGAACCATATATTTAAATGCAATGTAATGAACTATGACCAGATTTAAACGCGATTTTATTAAGTGTGGGTTGTTTGAATTTAATGTAGATGGCCTCCAATATCGGAAGGTTCTTGTTACTGTCATCACTCCTTTAAGTCACAGAAAAAAACAAACTAGATGGGTGGGATTGGGTGGGATATTCCACCCATCTATTTTCTTTTCTTTTTTTTTTTCTGTGACAAATTTTTGAGCTTCAGCCGGTAATATCTTATTTTGAATTTTGAAAGTTGCCGATGATATGTGAAATCTCTCATATGGATTTCATATAGAAATTATTATACAACGCTTTTGAACTTCGAAATTTATTTTATTTTATAATTGGCTCAGTAATTTAAAATATTAATTACATTGAGCCCTCCACCTGGATCATATTTTAATATTAAAATATTAATATTAATTAGGATCGGGTCTTTGGAATTTACCTTCGTGCTTTCCTTTTGGAAAAGAGTTTTTATTGTATATATATATATATATATATATATATATATATATATATCCACCTTGATCATTTTTAATATTAATGTAATTAATATTAATTAGGATCGGTTCTTTGGGATTATCTTCATGCTTTTCCTTTTGGATTAAAGTTATATATATATATATATATATATATAGTTGTGTACAAAAGTATTAGGACAAAAACTATTTTATCTTTTATCAGGCATCAAAATAAAGTTTAATATCATCCCTGTCCTAACAGTTTTGCACACTACCGGTAGTGTGCAAAAGTATCAGGACAGGTGCGATTTTCCTTAAAATCTCACTGAAATTCAAATACAGGGTGAAAAGCCAAGTAATTTGCTAATAAATATTGATTAAGAAATGTTGTTTAATTTTACACTGATCAGAAAGGTGACAGGTAAGTCAGCAAGAGAGCGTGATTGTAGTAAAACCAATATATGTAATACATAGATCAGAGTACAATTAAACATTTCTTAGAAAAACATAGCCATGTAGGTAATATCAGAGAGATTTTAGTCAACAGTACAATGATCCTTACTCATACACACAGTAGAGAGTACCTTAAGATACTGAGGCCATCTACATTAAATCAAACAACCCACACTTAATAAAATCACGTTTAAATCTGGTCATAACACATTACATTCCATTTAAATTTATGGTTAACATTTTGAAATGTCACGCGGTGTGACGTCATAGAACTGCATTACAAATTTACGAGCTTGCTATTTTTAGTAACTGTTATTGTTGCTTAGCAAAGTTTGATGTCAACACAAGATAAAATCATCGGTGTTGGTGGATGTTTATATGTTAATGTCCGTCATTGTATTCTCTCTGAAGATGGCTCATGTGTGCCGAAAGGTTAAAACCAACTTTTAAAATTATCCAAATGATTTTTTACTTTATTTTCAATTGAAATTAAAGCTAAAATACGATTTTTAAAACAGCTCATGATCAAATATGATGGACAGTCATTGTTTCTTATATTTAACAGAATATGTTTAAAAAATTATCTGCTGCCTCTATATATATATATATATATATATATATATATATATATTGTTGAAGTAAATTACTGAAAAGTAATTGAAGCGAGCAGAATGTGTAATGCTCCTCATGCCAATAAGGATATATATATATATATATATATATATATATATATATATATATACTTATTGCCATGAGGATATATATATATATATATATATATATATATATATAGAGAGAGAGAGAGAGAGAGAGAGAGATTTTCTAAACATATACTTTTAAATATAAGAGACAATGAATGTCTATTATGTTTAATCATGAGCCGTTCTAAACGTCGTATTTTGGCTTTAATTTCAGTTGGAAATAAAGGCAAAAATTCTCCAACATTTGGATAATTTAATTAATAATTCAAGTTCATAAAAAAATATCCAAATGTTGGAGAACTTTTCTCTTTATTTTCGACTGAAATTTAAGCCAAAATACAACGTTTAGAACGGCTCATCATTAAACATAATAGACATTCATTGTCTCTTATATTTAACAGTATATGTTTAGAAAATTATCTGCTGCCTCGATACACTAAATACAATTAATGTAATTAATGAAAAGCTTAAGAATGAACGAATCTCGCTTTCAAGACCTGCGAATCAGTGATTTTGAAAGAAAATAATTTCTCAGAGAGTGACGTAAGCATGACGTCATCATCTTTGAATCTGCGACTTTCATAGAAAAGAATTTATATGATTACGTGACATAAATGAATGCGAAATTTAATTTTCTTCACAAGCAAAGGTATATTACCAAGAGACACTTAAGCGATCAGCAATCTTTCCAAGGCACTGGTATTCTGATCTATTCTGTTCCATTCTAAAACTGGCCTTGTTCCAGCGCTGTTTGAGAGACAGTCCCTTAACCCAGCGAACTGTAACGTTACATGTGAACGTGGTAGTCAATCAATTGGACCTATTTGGTCAGTCTATTTCTCAGGAGACGTTTCAACATGCTGACGGTCTTTTCTTGAATAATGTGGAAAGGTTTTATCTTTTTGGAACGATACACAAACCTATTACACCTACTGACCATATATATATATATATATATATATATATATATATATTGTTTTTCTGTAATCCGAAGTGGAAGAGTAGGAAGATAAATTCCAAGAACCTGATCCTAATCAATATTTAAAAAATTTTAACATTAAAAAGTGATGCAGGCAGAGAGCTCAATGTATTACGAATACAGAGCCAATATAAATTAGAGAAAATGTTCAAAATTCAAAGGTGTCGGATGTACATTTCGACATAGGATCTCTAATAGAGACTCTACGTCACGTCACCGACATTTTTTTTCCAAATGGTGAAGGCCCTGGGGTAAAGTGTGGAAGGGTTTTTGGTTAACAACGGTCACAAAGTGGAAAAGGACAGAGCTGATAGTCGCTGGGTTACAGGGTGTTGAAACGGTATATTTAGGAAGGGGAGGAATAGGAGTTCATATTTTATAAAGATAGACAACTAAATGAGTTAAATTACTTTTTTAAGGTTAAGATTTTGGGCTGTTTGAAGAAGTGTATTTAGGCGAGAAGGAATGGGTTTCAATATAAGATTTAAAAACTTTTTTTTAAGTTTATTTGATTAAACCTTTTAGGTAGAAGCGAGTTAAATGCCAATTACAGGAAGTTATCAGTTTAAAAATTATTAGAGAAAAAATATTAGAGAAAAATATATATATATATACATATTTTTTCAAGGAAAAAGGGGTAGAGTACAAGAATCCATATTTTCTAAAGATGGGCAATTAAAGGAGATTGGGTAGGAAGGTAGGGGGGTTAAAATACTTTTTAACGTTAACCTTAAAAAGTATTTTAACCCCCCTACCTGTAAGCGTTTAGTGACGGATGTGCGTGCTTACGGCCATATCACGTTGAATACACTGGTTCTCGTTCGATCACCAAAGTTAAGCAACGTTGAGCCCGGTCAGTACTTAGATGGGTGACCGCTTTGGAATACCAGTTGCTGTAAGCGTTTAGTGACGGATGTGCGTTGTGGTGCAGTGGATCTCGGCTCGGAAAGAGAAATCGGTGAGCCGAGTTCGGATTCCAGTTGAATACCCTTAAGCACTGTTACCCTTAGGAAAGGTATTAATCCGTCCCTTCCCCCAGTTATGGGTTAAATAACAAGTGTAGGACTTGGGGACCCTGCTCTTAAAAAAAAAACAAATCCTAATGAATCTTGATACGCGAAAAGAAAAAGTATTAATATCCTTCTCTTTCATTTAAGCACTGGTACCCTTGAGAAAGATATTAATCCGTCCCTTCCTTCCAGTTATGGGTTAAATAACAGGATAGAACTTGGGGACCCTGCCTTCAAAAACAAATCCCAATGAATCTTGAGAATCGAAAAGAAAAATGTATTATTAGACACAAAACTTATATAAAAACAACAATAAATTGTTGAAAGAAAAAGGTATTATTTTCAGCAATAAATAAATCAAATTTAGTTGGCAATAAATGACCCGCCGAGGTTGATATGCCATAAAAACAAACCAACCAACTTTTTAAATTTAAATTGAGAATCGCGGCAATGATGTGTTTTCTTGGGTCAAAACCGGCAAAAATATTTTTATAATTTCTCACATGGTTGACACCAGCCTGTTCTGACGCTGTAGCCCATATTAAGCCCTATGGCTTTCTTTACCAGCATGTCAGCGGATGGCTGATATAAGGAATGTAGACTTCTACTCTAACAACTTCTTGTCTCGCACTCCCCGCTTGTGGAATTCCCATCCGTATATTTATTTTCCTGTCAGCAACAATCTCCATGAATTTAAATGTAAAGATCTTTTAATTTCTTGATTCGTATCCTTTCCCTGACAACCTTTGTACCATGATTTTTTTCTTTTCCACTCTAATCTCATGCAGCTCTCTTCACACCAGTGTTCTCATCCACCTCTTACACATTCTCTGGCAACCCTGTAACTTGTTCCTCAGTCTCATCACTCTCCTGTTATGTAATCCCCTCAATGACAGTGAATGCTGGACAATCTCCTCACAGATGAAGAAGAGACTTGAAGCAAGAGAATTAAAGAAAAGAGTACTGAACTGTTATGCAATATCAGTCCTCCTATATGGCAGTGAATGCTGGACAATCTCCTCACAGATGAAGAAGAGACTTGAAGCAACAGAAACAAAGAAAATAGTACTGAACTGTCATGTAATATCAGTCCTCCTATATGACAGTGAATGCTGGACAATCTCCTCACAAGTAAGGAAGAGACTTGAAGCAAGAGAAACAAAGAAAAGAGTACTGAACTGTTATGCAATATCAGTCCTTCTATATGGCAGTGAATGCTGGACAATCTCCTCACAGATGAAGAAGAGACTTGAAGCAAGAGAAACAAAGAAAATAGTACTGAACTGTTATGTAATATCAGTCCTCCTATATGACAGTGAATGCTGGACAATCTCCTCACAAGTAAGGAAGAGACTTGAAGCAAGAGAAACAAAGGAAAGAGTACTGAACTATTAATTTAACTTTCATTTTCTAATTTTACGAAATAAAGAAATCTTTTGAAATATTTTTAAAACAATGAATTTTTGTTTGTTTACAAATTTCTTAAAAATTAAGAAAATGGCCGCTTTCAAGAAAATTTTAATAAACCGGAATTAAATGTGACCTTCCAATCTATATAATTTCTATATGAAATACACCAGAATTATTACTTAATGGAAATAATAAATTTAATCATTACGCTTTTAATTAAATTTAAAATGAAATCTTCAAGAATGTTTTTTCATTTTAAAAATTTCATTTTAAACTTAGGTATCGAATTTTTATGCCGAAATATTGGAGGTACCTACACAAAGCATATTGAATGCAAGAACAAAGAAAAACAATGAATAACTTACCTAACGATTTCGAAAACATGGGTGGGAGGAGAGGGTTTCTGAGAGATAACAAATGATAAAATGTATTAAGAGCTAAAAATAACAGGAAATTGTGGAGAGCTATGATTGCAAACGTCTTCAAGCAACATTCAGAAAAAGCAAATAAAATAATTAAAAAAGTATTTCTGATGGTCAACTTTTTCGGAAATCATTAAAAACAGTTTCGTCTTTCAACTCAGTCATTGTTTTGTTTTGTTTTGTTTTTTCATTCTTTATTCTTGTAATTTTTTTCATTTGATTCATTTTTTATTCATTTTTATTTCGTTCTTTTTTTTTCTTATTACTTAATTTTTTTTTAAAATAGTTTTCTCCGTTTTTTTCTTTTTGTCTTTCTTGCAAAAAGAGTTTCAAAACTCCATCTGTGATCAGTCAATTATCTCCCTTTATTTGAATATCGAAAGCGCGGGAACAGTTGCGTTAGTGTCAAACGACAACGCCATTGATGTGATTAAGAAGAACGCTGTTAATGGCCAAGGAAGAATGTTGGTCGGGGAGTTAGCAGTAAAAAAAAAACAAAAAAAAAACGGAACGTTTGGCTCGGGGTCGGGAACGCAATTTATCAAGCGCATCAGTACCAAGACACGGAGTAGGTTCTGTATGGGTCGGGATTGAGGAAGAATAAAATACATATACTGTTGTAAGATGGAACAGGAAGAAAAAGAAAACAGAAAATGGCTTTTTCATCGCTCTTACCTTTTATATAACTGTCTAAAAGCAAACACATGCAATGCACTGAATGTCTCTTTGATCTGCGCACCGCTTCTACCGCGGACGTGAAAGAATATTCTATTTGCAGAAGGCTATGGGCTGGGTAGGATGTGGCCTTATTGGTTAGGGTTACTTTGGCGGGGTGTACCAGATGTTAAGGACGGTTTGATGGCAGGTTGTCTTGGTGGAGATGGATACAGAGACGATACCCTCCTTTTTCCAATAAACTTTGCTATTGAAAACAAATTCCAGGTCTACACAAACAAACAAACAAATAAAAGTGAATATTGCTATTGTTTAGCTGATAGCAGTGTTTTGGTATGAGTTTATTTTTGTGGATATTCTTGTTGTTGAGGTTAGAATAGCGATCTATATGCTGAAGTGGACTTATCCTAAATTTTTCTCGTCTTATTAAATACTTATAAGTCTATAACAATGTGTAATATTCCTCTGTACACGCACGCACGCACGCACGCACACACACACATACATACATATATATATATATATATGTGTGTGTGTCTGTGTGTGTGTGTGTGTGTGTCTGTGGGTGTCTGCGTCTTTGTGTGTGTCTTTGAGTGTGTATGTGTGGGTTTGTGCGTGAGTTACTGCCAACCATATATATATATATATATATATATATATATATATATATATATATATATAATTATGAAATAAAAGTACATTGTGACACAGAAATTTCTGTTTCGAGATCGAATCTCGTCATCAGGCAATATTTGGATGTTGGTTGTGAAAATAATTTACATGTTTAATTCATAATTATATGATTATATTATGCTCTACAATATTTGTATTGTGCACTGTTAATAAAAAAAATAAATGCCTTTACCTGGATATATATATATATATATATATATATATATATATATATATATTGTAAAGGAAGTGACAGAACACATAGATTTTAAAGCCACTGCTCAAGCATTTACTTTTATAAAGAGTGCTCCATATAGAGTAGAGCTTCATATTGTAATAGTTGTTACAACGGTTTATAAAAGCATAGTATCATTACACAGAAATTCTCGAGTTTTGGAGTGCAACCGCTCCTTTTCGAGTTCCACAAATCACCAGAAGAGGAGCGTTGGGCTCCGAAATACGATAATTTTTGTGTAGTGATACTATGCTTTTATAAACCGTTGTAACAACTATTACTATATAAAACTCTACTTTGTATCGAGCACTCTTTATAAAAGTAAACGGGGTTTAAAATCTTTGTGTTCTGTCACTTCCTTACAATATATATATATATATATATATATATATATATATATATATATATATATATATTGAATACAGCCGACAAGGATGATTTATCAATCTTTTATTGAGTTTTACAGCCTTTCTAACATTTTTTCGTTTTTCATGATGTCCTTAGTTTTTATTGTTCCAAGCGCTTTCGGTCTGTACTTTAGCCATTCTCAAGGGTGTTGTATTGGTATATTTAATCTCTGTGTCTAAATATTGTTTTTAGTTCCGAATAAAAAGTCTTTTTATGCTGAGAAGTTACTTTCTGCTCGGCTCAACTAAGGCCACAATTTGAACAACATAAGATATGCAGACGACACAGTGTTGACTGTAGACACGGAAAATAAGCTACAAGACCCCCTGCAGAAGGTAGCCAAAGAGAGTGACAAGAAAGGATGACAAATAAGCTGCAAGAAGACCGAATGTATGGTCATCAGCAAAAAGTCAATCAGTCATTTAAGCGCCATACGTGATACACGCTTGGGCGATCATGTCACAAAAGAGACATGACTGACTGGGCAGAAGATTATCCCGCAGTAGGTTGCCATTGCTTTCTGCGGTAGCCTGGTTGCCGACCAAGGCTATAGAAACCAATCTGTCCTGTTATTTAACCCATAACTGGAAGGAAGAGACGGATTAATACCTTTCCAAAGGGTATTTGCGCGAAATTGAATGCAATGAATTCTGCTGGAATTCGAACTCGGCTCCCCGATTTCTTGTTCCGATATCAACGGCACCACAACGCACATCCTCAGCAAAAAGAGCAACCCAAAATGTCCAATACAGGTGGTGTATATTAAAATCAAACAGGTACAAAAATTTTAATAACTGGGAAGTGTTCGAATAAAAGACAGAAAGTGCGACACAGAGATCCAAAACGCGAATTGGCATGGCAAAGGACGCGTTCCAGAAGCTGAGTAAAGTATTAAGACACAAGAAACTCTCACTGGAAACAAAGAAGAGAATACTAGATTGCTATGAGATGTCAGTTCTTCAATATGGCAGTGAATGTTCGACAATATCAACAAAGATGAAGAATAAAATTGAAGCAACTGAAATGTGGTTCTACAGAAGGATGCTGCGGATATCGTAGACCGAGCATGTGAGCAATGATGAGGTGTAGTAAAGAATGGAAACGAAAAGGAAATAAATCTTGAGCATCAGGAAGAGACAGCTAAAGTTCCTGGGGTATGCAATAAGGAAGGAAGGCTTAGAGAACCTGATACTAACGGGTCAGACAGAGGGGAAAAAAGACAGGGATAATCATCGGATAACGTATTTGAAGGGCCTGAGCAGGTGGACGACAGAACGGGGTTTGCAAAATGTTACTGTAGAAAGCGTGCTACGAGCCACCTGGGATAGGAAGACGTAGAATGCCATGATCACCTACGCCTTGAAAGGACAAGGCATATAGAAGAAGAATTTACGCTATTTTGTAGTGGTTAGGGCATTCACTCTTATAGTTGAGAAAGCAAGAGTTTTTGCTGGGTTTTTGTATTATATGGGGGCGTAGTAAACATGTTATTGTTTGTGTTTATCAAAATTTTGGTCTATTATACTAAGAAAATATTAAGCACACTCTCATTGATCATGACTACCCAAACCACGTTGTAGATGGACAAATAAGACGATATTTCAAAAGTATTAACACACATCAAACAAAATATGGCACTTCCACAAAAGATCCTACAAATATCAAACACTTTTATTGAAACAATAACTATAACTGTACTAGTATATCTTACGTGAATCTTAATAAAAATCAAATACTTCTAATTTAATTATCCGACATAATTCCAACATTATATATAAAACCAACATTATATATCAATTCAAATATCTCATGAGAGAATGTATCTTCGACAAAAAAATATATATTTTGGATTTACAACAACTATATTGACAAAACATCTCACATTACACATGTCGGACCATTCGTCCATTTCTAGACATCTACAACAACCTTCCTGTCTACATTCAAAATATAAAAAAATACTGATCGATAACACACCTAACCTACACCAAGTAAACACCAAAAGTTAACTGCAAACACTCGAAGCAATACTAATTAAAAAAGTCTTGAGCCGTCAATTTATAGAATCAGCCATTAATACTGTATTAATGTCCTAAAATGTTGATAAAAGGAACAGTTTTTTCATGCTTTAACACGTATATGAGTATTACATAACAACATAAAATATTGCATTGTGGATAATTTTTACGCTCTAATGAATGTTAAGTAATCTGTCAACCGTTATATTCAAAGCAAAAGAACATTTACAGTCATGATTTTGCAACAGTTTTGTGATGATTTTTTGTTATCAGAAATTACACACCCGAAGATGATCTCGGAATGAGATTGTAAGTCCTTGGGTACCTTGGAAAAGTACTTGGGGACATCGAGAAACGGATAAATTCAACCGTCAAAGTTACAGCGTATTACTTAGCTCTTTCAATTATAATACACGAAAGATTATCCGTGAGTATGAACGGACTTTATTAGAAAATAAGCAGATATAATATTTGCAATTTATTTAATCTGACATGCCCAAAAGAAAATTTGCTGCCTAGATACACAATTGAATATATATATATATATATATATATATATATATATATATAAACACCGCACACAAAAGCGTTCTAGTTTCGATCCCGGCCAGAAGCTTGTACGTGGATGACTAATATATATATATATATATATATATATATATATATATATTAGTCATCCACATACAAGCCTATATATATATATATATATATATATATATATATATATATATCCGAGTATAAGGGACGTATGGGAGGAATAATATTCCTTGTACAAAAAAGGCCCTATTTTTTAAAATGTGCTCAATACAAAGTAGAGCTAATAATATTTGTTCAAAAATTATAACATGGATATGTTATAATATCACTTCAAAAGTAGCTATTTTGTTTGATCACTTGACAAGACACCAGAAGTGTCGAAACAAAATAGCTACTTTTGTAGTGATATTATAACATATCCATGTTATAATTTCTGAATGTATATATATATATATATATATATATATATATAGAGAGAGAGAGAGAGAGAGAGAGAGAGTTGAGGGAAAGAAAAGAAAGAGAAAAGAGAGAATGGCAGACCCGTGAAAACGGAGAGGGTAATGCAAAATCTTAAGAAATTTATATTAAATGTGATCTGGCGCACCTAAGCCCCCTCGACCACGATTGACCTACAATCTAAACGAAGCCAAATTAAGCCTATAACACAATTTTCACCGGAAATAACCATCTCTGCTCTGAACTGTATCGTAATTTTTTTTTTTTTTTAATTATATCACCCTGAGCAAGGCGGTAACGCCACTGATGTGCAGGGGGCTACATAGGAGTGAAAAGATTGGAAAAGAGAAAACCGGAAATCGCATCCTAAACAGGAAACAAGGGATGAGCCTCTTCACCTGTTCAATAGACGTGGGTGGAGTGTGAACCGAGCGATAGTTTAGTCTACCTACTCCAACTGAAAAAGAAAAAAAAAGTGAGGAGATTGTAAAAGAGAAAACCGGAAACCGTATCCTAAACCGGAAACAAGGGATGAGCCTCTTCCCCTATTCAATAGACGTGGGTGGAGTGTGAACCGGGCGATAGTTTAGTCTATCTACTCCACAACAAATGTAAACATGTTACGGAAATTAACGAAGAATAACGAAACTTGGTTATAAACATGGTGGCTTCCCCTATGTGAATAGGGGTCGCAGGTTCAAATCCTGCTAAATGACAAATTTTCGTAACAAAATTTTATCGAAAATAATCAGACCGGTTGAAATAAATACATAATACTGTTTGATTATAAACAGAATATCTACTTAAATACGAGTATCGATCAAAAATAATGTTCAAACGAATCATTTCAAATTGTCGGTTGTTTATAACCATTTTCGTTAATCTTCGTTAATTTCCGTAACATGATGATTATCGTAAATAATCAGGCCTGTAGAAATAAATATATAATACTGTTTGATTATAAACAGAATATCTACTTAAATACGAGTATCGATCAAAAATAGTGTACGTATTTAAATTATTATGACTTTTCTTCTGTTGTGTAACATGGCGCTACACCACTTCCTGTTCTTTTGTAGCTCTTAATATATTTTGCCTTGTTATTTCTCCTAAATGCTCCTCGTTTATTCAGTTGCTTAAGGCCATCAAGTCTATCACGCACTGTTTTCCCCTGTCTCTCTTTCTGTCCTGTGAGTATCGGTGTCTGAGACTCTCCTTCCTCATTACGTGTTCTAGAAACTTCAACTGTCTCTTCCTGATGTTAAGTAAAGGTTTTCTTTTTGTTTTTCCATTCTTTCCAAAACCTCATCATTGTTCACATGTTCGGTGAACGTTAACCTCATCATCCTTATCTACAGATAGATGTCTTTTACTTCGAGTATCTCCTTCATTTTTGAAGATATCGTCTAGCAATTCTGTGACTTATAGGAGGACAGATATACTGTAACAGTTCACTACTCCATTCTTTGATTCCAACGAATCTTTCCTGTCTCGCAATATTCTGCTAAGCTTTTGAAATCATTTTGTACTTGGCATTGTTTGATTGGTTGTTTTGTTTTTATGGCATATCAAAATCGGCGAGTCATTTATTGCCAACTAAATTTTTATTTATTTATTGCTGGTAATACCTTTTCCTTTCAACAATTTATTGTTGTTTTTCATATAAGTGTTGTGCCATTTTCTCTTTTCGAGTATCAAGATTCATAGGGATTTGTTTTTAAGTGCAGGGTCCCCAAGTCCTACCCTTGTTATTTAACCCATAACTGGAGGGAAGGGACGGATTAATACCTTTCCCAAGAGTACCAGTGCTTAAGTGAATGCAGGATATTCAACTGGAATTCAAACTCGGCTCACCGTTTTCTCTTTCCGAGCCGATATCCACTGCACCATAACGCACATCCGTCACTAAACGCTTACAGCACCTGGTATTCCCAAGTGGTCACCCATCTAAGTACTGACCAGGCTCAACGTTGCTTAGCTTTGGTGATCGAGTGAGAACCCGTGTATTCAACGTGATGAGGCCGTAAGCACGCACATCCGTCACTAAACGCTTACAGCACCTGGTATTCCCAAGCGGTCACCCATCTAAGTACTGACCGGGCTCAACGTTGCTTAACTTTGGTGATCGAGCGAGAACCGGTGTATTCAACGTGATGAGGCCGTAAGCCAGGTTGTATAGGTGAAGGGTGACGGGAATAAGTAATATAGCTTGTCAGATCATTTGTAAAAGTAAACGATTGAGCGGCGAGAGACTCACGGTATTTTGTAGCTGAAAAGGGGTCATATGGATGAAACCCAAAGGGGACAGAAATGATTCATCAATGTGTACCTGGCGTTGTTCGTGATATGTAGTAGGAATAAGTAATACAGCGCTCCAGAACATATGTCATTAAAATAACGATTGAAAAGCGAGAAGCACGCGACGTTTTGTCTCTGGAAAAGGGGTCATAACAGGGAAAACCACGGGCATGGATGATTCGTCCTCATATAACTTTCATTGTTGGTATGAATGGTATATGTGAAGTGCGGCGGAAAAAAGTAATAAAATACACCACAAAGAATTGATGGAGATGCTCAGCAGCCTCGACATATTTGGAAAAGACATCAGAGTAATCAAGAATTCCTACTGGCAGCAAACTGCCTTCATACGGACAGGTAACGATTTCAGCAAATTTACAAAGATAGAAAGGGGCGTAAAACAAGGATGTGTCTTTTCACTGGATCTGTTCAACTTGTATAACGAGAATATTTTGATGACTCTAGAAGTTATGCCAGGATTTCTAATCGGAGGCCACAATTTGAACAACATAAGGTACGCAGATGATACAGTGCTGATAGCAGACACGGAAAGGAAACCACAAGATCTCCTACAGAAGGTAGCTGAAGATAATGGCAAAAAGGGCTGCAAATAAACCGTAAGAAAGCTGAATGCATGGTCATCAGCAAAAAGAGCAACCCAAAATGCCAAATACAAGTGGGGGATACTAGAATCAAGCAGGTACAAAAATTTAAATATCTGGGAAGTGTTCTAACCGAATAGGGAAAATGTGACACAGAGATCCAAAGACAAATTGGCATGGCAAAGGATGCTTTCCAGAAGCTAAGCAAACGACTAAGACACAGCAAAATGTCACTAGAAACAAAGAAGAGAGTGCTAGATTGCTATGTGATGTCAGTTTTTCAATACGGCAGTGAGTGTTGAACAATATCATCGGGAATATAGGAAAAACGTGAAGCAACTGAAATGTGGTTCTACAGAAGGATGCTGCGGATATCATGGACCGAGCATGTGAGCAATGATGAAGTGTTGGAAAGAATGGCAACGAAAAAAAAATTAATACTGAGCATCAGAAAGAGACAACTGAAGTTCCTAGGACATGCAATGGAGGTTAAGGGCTTGAAAAACTGATACTGACAGGCCAGATAGAGGGAAAAAGAGACAGGGGATAACATATTTGAAGGGCCTGAGCAGGTGAATGGTAGAACAGGGGTTGCGTGGTGTAACAGGAGAAAGCGTGCTAAGAGCCACCAGGGATAAGGAGACGTGGAAAGCCGTGATGACGGATGATTCGTCCTCGTGTAACTTGCGTTGTTGGTATGAATGGTATAGGTGAAGGGAGACGGAAATAAGTAATATAGCTCGTCGGAACAGGTGTAATAGAAATATTGATAGGGTAGCGAGAGACTCGCGATGTTTCGTCTTTGAAAAAGAGGTCATGTGAACTAAAAATAATATAATAGGGATAATTCATTTTGTGGGCCTGGCATTTTGTTACGTGTTGTGTAATTGAAAGTTAGTAAGAATAATACAGTTCGTCAGAACATGGGTCATGGAATATATATAGAGCACTGAGACATTCGCAATGTCTCGCAACTGGAGTAGGGACTATATGGGTAAAAACAAAGAGAACGAGAATGATTAGTCCTTGTGTACCTGACGTTGTTGGTATGATTTGCATACGTAGGCGGAAATAAGTAATACAGTTACCAAGACCAGCAGTTACTAAGACCATATGTCGTGGAACTAGCGATTGAGAACCGAGAGACTCGCAATGTTTCGTTTTAGGAAAAGGGGTCATATCTGTGAAAACACATCTCAACAGCGATAAAAAGTTTTTCAGTAGTTTAATGGTGGAAAACAATTTAAACAAACAGATTATTTTTAATAGAAACAGAAAGATGAGCCTTAATTGAATTAATGTATTGAAACTTGTAACTTAAGAAGCAAATGACCCTGAAGAGTTAATATAGAGAAGTATTTAATTGATTGTGCAGAATCATGACAACTTCGACGTTTCGTGAAAGCACCACTATGATATCCTCTTTCCGTCAGGACTTTTAAACTTCTTCATATTAATCCTTTATATATATATATATATATATATATATATATATAAATTAGAAAAGGATTAATTCAATGATGTTGAATGACATATATATTTATATTTGCTCTGTAATATTTTATTACATGGAGCTCTCTTCCTGTATCATTTTTTAATATTAAAATAAAATTTTTAATATTAATTAGGATCGGGTTTTTCGAATTTATCTTCCTGGTTATTTCGCTTGGATTAAAGTATCTGAATTAAAATATATATATATATATATATATATATATATATATATATATATATATATATATTTCTGGGATGAGGTGGTATTTACACTATTTACATTATTAGGGCTATTGTCCTCATCTTTGTTACCATTTGTGCGACTTTTCGGCTTTTGTACGCTCCGGCCTTCTTCAAATGCTACCAAAAGGCCTTCACGCTAGGAATGAGAATGATATACCCCAGTGATTGTAATAAAGGGTTTAGTTCGAAATTCCTAGCACCTGAAGAAGGCCGGAGCGTTCAACGGACGAACCGTCGTACAAATGCCAATAAAGATGAGGACAATAGTCAGAATAATGTAAATAGTATATATATATATATATATGCATGTATATATTTCATTAAATAATATAGACAAGTTTTGTGTGTTTATTTTTTGTAATTTTTTTTCATATTGTCTGATAAGATTAATAGCATTATCATTAAATGAAGAAAGAAAATCATAATATTGATACATATCTTTTATATAATCCAATCCAAGCTTTCGGCTTATATAAGACATTTTCAAAGATGCCAGTTACCTTATAGCATAACAATTCACGGACAAACAATTTGTCCGCGAATTGTTATAGAATAATGTAACACTATTGTTATACTATAATGTAATTAACATATTTGAAAATGTCTTATATAAGCCGAAAGCATAGATTGGATTATAAAAAATATGTATCAATGAGAAAGAGTGACAAATTATAGGGGGTGTCAGGAAGTGGGTAAAAGAAAGATGAGAATACTGACCAGAGGGGTGTGCTTGGAGAAAAGAGCATGAGACAGAATGCAAGTTAGTGAAATAGGAGATGACTATTGACTTTACATTTAAATTCTTGGAGATTTTAGCTGTCGGGGAAGCAAGTAAATGGAAGGAAATTCCACAGGTGGGAAGTGCGAGAAAAGAAGCTGATGAAGTAGAAGTTGCATTTACATTTTATTGTTTTCACAGTGAAAGTGTGGGATCTAGTTGCTAATCTTGTGGCTCGAGTAAATTTATATATAAGGAGCACCAGTGAGCTAAGTTTTTCGGAGCAGAAGCTGTGAAAGTATTTTTAGAAATGATTAATAAATGTTATTTTAGCCGGGAATCGAACTCACAACTCTTTGTGTCAAGTCACTGGATCTAACCAAAGCCTATATCTCCTGGGGGTCCTGGGTATGACCGTAAACTGCATCCGGCAGCAAGGCCTCTGATTGGGAGGTTATGAGGAGCATAGAACCACCTCTCAATTGCTGTTGTTCCCAGGTTCACCCTGACCCGGAGTGGTAGCACCTGTTAGGGATCCCAGCTATGGATAAATAATTGTCCCCCAAACCGGGGTCAAAATGCTATGAAAGTATTTACCAATAAAACTTTTTTTGAATGAAAAATGTTACCAACTAAACTTTTTTGAATGAAAAAAATTGATTTAAAATAAAAATACGTCTCTGGCCTTAAAAGACGATTTAGATGTTGATAAGCAGGAACAAACCAAACCAAACCAAACCATATCTCCTGGGCGATATGTTCTTGAGGACATCAGTGTATGAATTTTTGAGACATACACCTAATGTCATAGTTTTTATTTATTTTTTACAAGATCTCATATTGCAGTATTTAACCTAATGATTTTTTGATCACTCCGGTTTTCTGGTATCAGACTGGTAAAAATGATTACAATCTTGTGAGACTGGTAAAAAAAAGATTACAGTCTTGTGCGAAAAAATGAGGAACCGTCGATGGTTACGCTGGCTTGAAGTCACAAACTATCGTGACTGAGGGTTTGCGTGTTCAGATTGTTGTTTAATAACCGATAACGCGTTCTCAAGCAGAAATTATAGTTAAGGTCTGTTCAGCATAGTTTCATTATAAACCACAGGTAGTCTCCGTGGGTGTTGAATAAACACAAGTGTGCCTGAGCAATCGTCTGCAATGGGGATTACCTAACTGACCTTGTAGACAGTCATCCTCGAATACGAATGGCCAGCCGTACGTATAACTCATCTCAGACTTACAGACAAACAAAAATGAAATCCCCGTAAGGTTTCATTTTTTGTTTTTGTTTAAATCGGACAAGCAAGGATTAGTCAGTTATTATTAGACTACACAAACAGGTCAAACAATACATGTACTATTTTTAAAAATACACTATGGTAATGTCTGTTTTTAATCAATAAGAATTTATGATTCGTTTTAGACAAATAATCTAATTAGGTGAAAATCGTTTGATTAATTTTAGAGACAATCGACGCTCCCACAGTGAGATAGAAAGCTAATTTGAACAAGATGGCGGGGAAAATATTTCGGGGGGTAAATTAGAAATATTTGTTTGTAACAGTTTCTGTATATATTTTTTTTAATCTTGATTTTTTCTTAATTTTTCCAGAAATATTTTTAATAACACAATCAATTCTTTCATGTGTGTTAGAAAGTTTCGCTAGCTTTTGTATTTTCTTTTTTATGTTTCTTTAATTTTAATAAATTTCCCAGATATTCCTTGCTTTTTTTTTCTCATTTTTCTCAGATATTTTTATTATTTTGCTGTATTTATTCTTCAGACATCTGCGTTCATATCACCATTTTCTCTTCTCTGAACTTTGGGGATGTTCTTTTTTTTTGCTTCTCTTGGTACCCCTATTCTTTACGCATCTTCGATCGACAGATTTCTCTGTTTCGTTTCTTTTTCTTTACTATGTCTTTGATTAGTTTTCCAATGTATCGTTTTGCCTGTCTTTTCCCGCCACCTGTGCGTGTGTGAATAGAGTTAGTCAATTGAAAGCAGTTATCTATGCGTATATCACAGCGTTTATAAAGAAGCTTCCTTCTCTCCATACGCGTGTAGCCTTCAAGATATATTTTGCTAGTCAAAGGGAGGCTTATTTCATGAGTTTGCTTTTATGATCTTTCATTTTGCCAGACATTCGCCATTTTTTCTTCTTACTTTTCTGTATTACATAACTTGACTCTGTTCCTAGATTTTATAGTCGGTTTTCTTTCACATCTTATTCACTCTCGCATATTTCTTTCTTTAATTTGTATTCTTTTTTTCTTTCTTTCTTTCTTTCTATCCTTATATCTTCTTTTCTTTTTACCTTGAGTTCCATCCACTTCTCTTTCTTTCATTCTTTCTTTCTTTCTTTCTTTCTTTCTTTCTTCAATTAAGTCTTTCATTTCTTTTCTGTTCGCCTTTCGTTTTATCCTATTCTTATTCTCTGAGTTTTTCTTTCTTTTTATGTCCACAAATTTTTCATTCCTTTCTTTCTTTCTTTCTTTCTTTCTTTCTTTCTTTCTTTCATTTTCGCTTCTTTCTTCCTTTTTCTATCCTTATATCTTCTTTTCTTGTTCCATTCTCTTCTTTCTTTCTTTCTTTCTTTCTTTCTTTCTATCCTTATATCTTCTATTCTTTTTACCTTCATTTCCATCCACTTCTCTTTCTTTCATTCTTTCTTTCTTTCTTTCTTTCTATCCTTATATCTTCTTTTCTTTTTACCTTGAGTTCCATCCACTTCTCTTTCTTTCATTCATTCTTTCTTTCTTTCTTTCTTTCTTTCTTCAATTAAGTCTTTCATTTCTTTTCTGTTCGCCTTTCGTTTTATCCTATTCTTATTCTCTGAGTTTTTCTTTCTTTTTATGTCCATAAATTTTTCATTCCTTTCTTTCTTTCATTTTCGCTTTCTTTCTTTCTTTTTCTATCCTTATATCTTCTTTTCTTGTTCCATTCTTCTTTTTTCTTTCTTTCTTTCTTTCTTTCTTTCTTTCTTTCTATCCTTATATCTTCTATTCTTTTTACCTTCAGTTCCATCCACTTCTCTTTCTTTCATTCTTTCTTTCTTTCTTTCTTTCTTTCTTTCTTTCTTTCTTTCTTTCTGTCTTTAACTCTTTCATTTCTTTTCTGTTCGCCTTTCGTTTTATCCTAATTTTATTCTCTCAGTTTTTCTTTCGTTTTATGTGCATAAATTTTTCATTCCTTTCTTTCTTTCTTTCTTTCTTTCTTTCTATCCTTATATCTTCTTTTCTTTTTACCTGAGTTCCATCCTTTTTCTTTCTTTCTTTCTTTCTTTCTTTCTTTCTTTCTTTCTTTCTTTCTTTCATTCATTTTTTGCTTTCTTTCTTTCTTTTTCTATCCTTATATCTTCTTTTCTTGTTCCATCCTCTTCTTTTTCTTTCTTTCTTTCTTTCTTTCTTTCTTTTTTCTTTTCTCTTTACCTCACTTTTTATCTTTCATTTTGCCAGACATTCGCCATTTTTCTTCTTACGTCCTGTATTACATAACTTGACTCTGTTCCTAGATTTTATAGTCGGTTTTCTTTCGCATCTTATTCATTCTTGCATATTTCTTTCTTTAATTTTTATTCTTTTTTTCTTTCTTTTTTATTTATTTATTTATTTATTTATTTCATTCTTTCTTTAACTTTTTGATTTCTTTGCTTTTCACTTTGCCTTTTATCTTGTTCCTATTTTTAAAATTCTTTCTTTCTTTTTACGTCTTCATTTCTTTTCATCTTTCTTTTTTTTTCATTCTTTCTTAGTTTCTTTCTCCAGTTAATTCTTCTCTTCTTCTTACTTGAGTTCTATTCTATTTTGCTTATTTCTTTCATTTTTAGTTGCTCAAATCTTTAATTGCTTTCTGTCTGTCTGTCTGTCTGTCTTTCTTTCTTTCTTTTTCTTTCTTCAATTAACTCTTTGATTTCTTTTCTTTTCGCCTTTCGTTTTATCCTATTCTTATTCTCTAAGTTTTTCTTTCTTTTTATGTGCATAAATTTTTCGTTCCTTTCTTTCTTTCTTTCTTTCTTTCTTTAATTCTTTCTTTCTTTCTTTATTTCATTCTTTCTTTCTTTACCTTTTTCATTTCTTTGCTTTTCACTTTGCCTTTTATCTAGTTCTTAATTTTAAATTTCTTTCTTTTTACGTCTTCATTTCTTTTCATCTTTTTTTTTCTTTCGTTCATTCTTAGTTTCTTTCTTCAATTAATTCTTCTCTTCTTCTAACGAGTTATTTTCTATTTTTCTTATTTCTTTCTTTTTTAGGTGCTTTAAAATTTTTAATTGCTTTCTTTCTTTCTTTCTTTCTTCAATTAACTCTTTCATTTCTTTTCTTTTCGCCTTTCGTTTTATCCTGTTCTTGTTCTCCTATTCTTTTTCTTTCATTTTATGTGCATAAATATTTCATTCCTTTCTTTATTTATTTCTTTAACTCTTTCTTTCTTTTTTCATTTCTTCTTTCTTTTTTCTTCTTCTCGTGCAATCTTTCTTTTTCTCACTATTTACATTACTAAGATTATTGTCCTCATCTTTGTTGCCGTTGTACTCTCCGGCCTTCTTCAGTTGCTAGGAATTTCGAACCGAACCCTTTATTACAATCACTGGGGTATATCCTTAGAAGAAAATAGAAAGAGCGGAATACCCCAAAGAATGAAAGAGAATCAAAATAAAAAAAAGAATAATGAATGAAAAGTAAAAAAAAATAAATGGCGAAAAAATTGATGTCGATGACGAATAAAAAAGAATCATACACTCCAGTGATCTTAAGGAATGGTCCGGTTCGTAATTCCTAGCACCTAAAGAAGGCCGCAGCGTACAACGGCCAAAACGTCGTACAAATGGCAACAAAGATGAGGACAATAGTCCGAATAATGTAAATACTATAAATACTACCTCATCTTAGAAATATAGACAAATAGAATGATCTATTATTAAACGTCGTACAAATGGCAACAAAGATGAGGACAATAGTCCGAATAATGTAAATACTGTAAATACTACCTCATCTCAGAAATATAGACAAATAGAATGATCTATTATTAAACGTCGTACAAATGGCAACAAAGATGAGGACAATAGTCCGAATAATGTAAATACTGTAAATACTACCTCATCTCAGAAATATAGACAAATAGAATGATCTATTATTAAACGTCGTACAAATGGTAACAAAGATGAGGACAATAAGTCCGAATAAATGTAAATATAAATACTACCTCATCTCAGAAATATAGACAAATAGAATGATCTTTATTAAACGTCGTACCAAATGGCAACAAAGATGAAGGACAATAGTCCGAACAATGTAAATAGTTTAAATACAAACTCATCTCAGAAATATAGACAAATAGAATGATCTATTATTAAACGCCGTACAAATGGCAACAAAGATGAAAACAATAGTCCGAATAATGTAATTACTGTAAATACTACCTCATCTCAGAAATATAGACAAATAGAAGGATCTATTTTTAAACGTCGTACAAATGGCAACAAAGATGAGGACAATAGTCCGAACAATGTAAATAGTTTAAATACAATCTCATCTCAGAAATATAGACTCATGTTTTTTGTCCTTTTCTTAATTTTATTCATTCATTTTCTTTGGTTCCTCTTTCTTTCTCGCATTCATTCTTTCTTTCTTTCTTTCTTTCTTTAATTTTTTTTTTTGTATTCAGTCATTCTTATTTTCTTTTTTAATCTTATACAATGTTTGTTTTTGTCATTTTTTCTTTCTTTTTGTTTGCTTTCTTTCTTTCGTTTTTTCTTATTTTCTTTCATTCATTTCTTTATTTCTTGTTTATTTTATGTCAAGATTCTTTTTCTTCTTTATCTTCTTTCGCGCTTTCCTTTATCCTTCATTCTTTTTCCTTTCTTTTTTCTTTCTTTCTTTTTTCTTTCTTTCTGTTTTCTTTCTTTCTTTCATGCAGTATTTCATTTTGTCATTTTTCTTTCTTTCTTTCTTTCTTTCTTTCTTTCTTGCTTACTTTCAATCTTTCATTTCTTTATTTTTTCTTCGTCTTATGCAACAATACTTCTTTTTCATTTCTTTTTTTCTCCGTCTTATGCAACAATACTTCTTTTTCATTTCTTTTTTTTTCTTCGTCTTTAGCAACAATACTGTTTTCATTTCTTTATTTTTTTCTTCGTCTTATGCAACAATACTTTTTCATTTCTTGATTTTTTCTTCGTCTTATGCAACAATACTTCTTTTTCATTTCTTTATTTGTTCTTCGTCTTATGCAACAATAAAAAAGAAAGAAAATGACAAAAAGAAACATTGTATAAGGTTAAGAAAGAAAGAAAGAATGACTGAATACATGAAAGAAAGAAAGAATGAATGAATGAATGCAATACTTCTCCTTTCATTTATTTCGTGCTTTTTTCCATTCTTTCTTACTTTCATTTTTCTTTCATTTGATCCTTCTCTCCTTATTTCTGCCTTTCTTTTATATTTCTTTCTTTTTTCTTTCTTCATCTCATACCACTTTTCTTAATTTCTTCCTCCTTTCCATTCGTTTTCTTTCTTTTTATCTTTCTTTCTCCTTCTCATAACACCTTTTATGTTCTTTCTTTTTCTTTCTTTCTTTTTCTTTCTTTCCGTTCATTATTCTTTCTTTCCCTTTGATTTCTTTCCGTCTAATATTCTTTCTTTCTTTTTTTTTCTTTCTGTTCATTTTTCTTTCTTTTTCCTTTCTTTCCGTTCATTGTTCTTTCTTTTTTTTCTTTCTTTCCGTTTATTATTCTTTTTCTCTTTTCTTTCTTTCCGTTCATTATTTTTTCTTTCTCTTTTCTTTCTTTCCGTTTATTATTCTTTTTCTCTTTTTCTTTCTTTCCGTTCATTTTTCTTTCTTTTTTCTTTCTTTCCGTTCATTTCTCTTTTTCTTTCTTTCTCTCTTCTTTCTTGCATCTATCAAGCGAAATCTTTATTCTTTACGCTCTTTCTTCATTCTCTTTTTCTTTCCTCATTTATTGCTCACCTTTTTTTTCTTCATTTGTTCTTATTTAATATTTTTTATTTTTTGACATTCAATCCTCAATTTTTCTCATTTTTTCTTTTTTTTATTCATCATCGATTCCAATTTTTTCACCTTTTATTTTTAATTTTTCATTCTTTTTCCTTTTCTTCTTTTTTTCTTTCGTTATTTGGAGTATTTCTATCTTTTTGTTTTTTTTGTATCATTCCTTTTTTTCTACCTCTCTTTCTACTTTCTTCTCATATTTCATTCTGTTCTTTGCTTTCATTTCTTCTCGCCTTTTCTTTTTTCATTCTTTCTTCCACACTTAATTGTTTCACTTCTTCTTTTTTGTGTTCTCTCTTAATCTCATTCTTTAATTCTTTCTTTCTGTCATTTTACATGCGTAAATCTTCATTCCTTTCCGCCTTTTTTATTTCTTTAATTCTTTTTTTCTTTCTTTCTTTGCTTTTCATTTTGCGTTTTATCTTGTTTTTATTTTTTAAATTTTTTCTTTCTTTTTACGTGTGTATATTCTTCATTTCTTTCTTTTTCTTTTTCATTTTTCATTCTTTCTTTCTTTCTTTCTGCAGTTAATTATTTTTTTCTTCTTACTTGAGTTCTATTCTCTTTCTCTTATTTTTTTAGTTGCTCAAAGTTTTCATTTTTTCTTTCTTTCTTTCTTTTTCTTTTTTTCTTTTTCTTTCTTTCTTTCTTTCTTTTTTCTTTCTTCTTCTTTCTTCAATTAACTCTTTGATTTCTTTTCTTTTCGCCCTTCGTTTTATCCTATTCTTATTCTCTATTTCTTTCTTTCTTTGTATGTGCATAAATTTTTCATTCCTTTCTTTATTTCTTTCCTTATTCTTTCTTTCTTTCTTTCTTTCTTTCTTTCTTATATCTTCTTTTCTTTTTATCTTGAGTTCCATCCATTTCTCTTTCTTTCTTTCTTTCTTTATTTCTTTCTTTCTTTCTTTCTTTCTTTCTTTCCTTCCTTCCTTCCTTCCTTTTCTTTCCTCAATTAACTCTTTCATTTCTTTTTTTTCGCTTTTCGTTTTATCCTATTCTTATTCTGTATTTCTTTCTTTCTTTGTATGTGCATCAATTTTTCATTCCTTTTTTATTTCCTTCTTTCTTTCTTTCTTTCTTTCTTTCTTTCTTTCTTGCTTGTTTGTTTGCTTTCTTTCTTTCTTTCTATCCTTATACCTCCTTTTCTTTTTACCTTGAGTTCCATCCTCTTCTCTTTCTTTTTTTCTTTCTTTCTTTCTTTCTTTCTTTCTTTCTTTCTTTCTTTCTTTCTTTCATTTTTGCTTCCTTTCTTTCTTTTTATGTTTCTATCCTTATATCTTCTTTTCTTGTTCCATCCTCTTTTCTTTCTTCTTTCTTTCTTTCTTTCTTTCTTTCTTTTCCCTTTACCTCACTTTTTATCTTCTTTTCTTTTTTTTTACTTGCTCGTATTTATTAGTTTTTACCCGCTTTTCTTTATATTTGATTCTCCTTCAAGTCGTCTTTCTTCTTCCTTTGTCTAATCAATAAATTTCCTTTTTCAACACGCCACCCCAATATTTATATCTTCACCACTTTCCCTACCCAACCAACCATTACACTCTCTGCTCTCGACTTTTTTTTCTAATGCGTAATTTAATCGGGGTGCTTCTGGCAATTGTATCGAATAAAAGATACCGTCACAAAAAAAAGCCACCCTTGGGTCCCCACCCACGGAATATTTTGCAACAACAGCAAAGGCGTTTTCATTAATACCATTTACTTTCACTGTTTATATTTTCAAAACATAAAAAAATGACAACAATTTTAGATATGCCCACAGATCTGAAAAAGAAAGCATTTCTGTTGGACAATTAAGTTACTATTATTGTTATGTAATTTTTCATCATAATTCGATTTCTGCTCTGGTCGCACTGTCTACCAAATCTGCGGAAAGATTTAAGCCAGGTCGTGGTGTGTTGTTATGGCTCCATTTCATGTTTTTTTCTATCGCCTATAATATCCCTAGCGTTACATAAACAAAATTCTCTTTAGTGTGTTGGCTGTACTTAAGATAATTTTTTTGTATATCTTTTAAGCTGGGGTTCCTAGGGATTCTTTCAATGTGTTGTTTTGTTCCATATTTTATCATTCCAATTGCACCTACTGTTAGTATTACTATTCTTATTTTCAATTTCCCCGTTTTTTTTATATTTCAATGTTCAAGATATTTATATTTTAATAATTTTTTAATTTCTTGGTTGCTATGTTACAATCCACTGGACAAGCCATATCAATTAATAGGCAAGTTTTTCTTTCTGGCTTTTAACAATAATGTCCGGCCTATTTGCTTTAATTTTTCTGTCTGTGTAGATGGTATAATCCCAAATAATGGTGACATCTTCTATTTCTATAACCGGTGCTGGGTGATGTTCATACCAGTGTTTGTTTACAGATTTTCCATATTGTTTGCACATTGTCCAATGTAAATATTGCCCCACTCTATCGTGACGATTTTTATATTCATTTGGGGCAAGTACGGAACATCCTGAGATTAGATGGTCTGTTGTTTCTTGGTATTTATCACAAAACCTGCATTTTGGATCCTTATTATTATTATTTGCCTGAAAGTTCCTAGTGAAAAAACTTGCGCTGCAAGAATAAAGTCTCCAGTCTCAGACTTTAATCCAGATGCTCATAACCATAATAATTAATGTGTACCCTTTAATAATATTTAACTTAATTTCGGACAGAAATATTCTTGAAGCATAGAAACTCTTAATTATGAACATGACAAACATGATCTTTGTTTACTTTTCTTGCATGAGTTCAAATTTAGGCACAGGGCTTACCAAGCTTCTGCTATTATCGGAGCATGGAGACATAATTCCACAAGTGATCGGAAAGTACGAAGATGGTTCTAGAAATTCCTAACTGGTGATGAGAGCCTTGAAGATGAAGAAAGTAAAGGACGGTCATGCATCTGGACAAGGAACAACTGCAAACAGTTGTTGATTCAAAACCTACGCCCAAAAGTCACAGTGATGTTCTAGACGCCTTGTGTCAGCACTACAACATTATCGCGCCATTTGTAGTGTATTGACGAAGTGAAAAACCTCTGCAAATGTGTTTCCCATGATCTCGATGAAAATAAAATTTTAACCGTTTTGAAGTGTGCTCCATGCTCTTTGTTGACCGAACAGTCAATTATGATGAAAAGTGAATACTGTCGGAAATTTACAGATGTAACGGGTCTCCTGATTGGCTGATTTAACCCGAACCTCGTTTTGAACTTTAGGCGGGCTTTACCAGAGGTTTTATGTTTTTTTTCTGATGGTTTTGTTCTCTCCTTTTTTCAGCTAGCACGAACAGTATCGGACGTATTTGTGCCGCTCCGGATTTTTGTTGCAGCAGGGCCTAAATTGGCGCCCACTTGTCTCGCTATATCGAGACCATCTTACCAATTCTTTGTAATCTTTTAGGCTAATGCCACAACTTTGTAACAGAGAAAATCTCTTGTTACCCTTCTTACCTTAAAAAGGATACCCTATGGGCAAAGCCTTGCCTTCCTAGAGAAAAATTCTCTAAGCACTATCATCTTATACCAAGATAAGAAACTGTGAAAGAAGCTGACCCAGAAGAAAGTTCCTGTACGTCGCGGATCGCAGTTCCTTGTGTCTTTTTCATCCCACTCCTAGACGGAGGATACTATACCAAGCTAAGCAGAGAAAAGAGACTATACCAAGCTACACTGTAGCAGCAAAATTCAGCATATTTTTGCAAGACAAATAAATTGTTTTTCCTATACCAGGTATGTCTTGTTATGTTTGATAATTTCCTTTCACTGCTTAAGCGCTAAGCTATGTGAATATATTTCTCACAATACTTTATGATAAAAGTAAACAATCAGATCAATGGCTACATCATGATGTGTTCCCCAGCCATTTACCAAAGCCAAATTTGCATCAGCCAAAGATTTTGGTGACTGTTGGTCTGAAATTGGTGTTATCCACTACAACCTTCTAGAATCCAATCAGAGTATTACTGCAGAACTTTACTGCGATCAACTTCCTAAAATTACAAAAAGCTGAATAATCTTTTCTTTGTTTGTCTTGCTTCAAGACTCTTCCTCATCTTTGAGGTGATTGTTCAGCATTCACTGCTATATGGGAGGACCGATATTACATAAAAATAGCTAGACATTATAATAAAAATGTTCTTAAAAACAAGAAAAAAAGTAAGGAATTGTTATGTAATATCGGTCCTCCCATATAGCAGTGAATGCTGAACAATCACCTCAAAGATGAGGAAGAGTCTTGAAGCAAGACAAACAAAGAAAAGATTATTCAGCTTTTTGTAATTTTAGGAAGTTGATCGCAGTAAATATTTTCGGAGGAAATCAGGCTTTTCACAACCCGTGAGCAAAGATTGTGAATGATCACAAATAAATCTTCCATCAAACTACGAAAACCAGCTATAAAACCGTTCATTATTTTCTTTTCCTAGATGCGGTGATCATCACCTTAACATCCTTAGAATAATTTGCAATATATTTCTGAGAATATCCCATCCTGTTATTATATTTGTTTTTTGAACGATTCCCAGTCAATTAAACTTCCTTCCCAGTCAGGTTTTCGGCCTAGCTTACTGCATAATTTTAAGATACACTACTTCATTTCGGTCCTCTATCCGTAGATAATTTCAGTTCTATTTATCTGTATTTGTTTTAATTGTTTTTTTATGTCGTATACCTTCATGACGTAGGTGATCATGGCACTCCACAACTTCCTATCATTGTTCATTTGGTTTCAATTAGTTTGCACAAAAGTATAGCAATTGATTCCATACACGTCTTCAAATTTAAAGTCTTGCAGAAGTGGGACTAAGGAATATAGTTCGTCAGAACACATATCATAAAAATAGCAGAAAAGCAACGAGGGCATCTGTTGAGACTAGTTCTCGCCATACTCCAAATAGAAATATACCAATTGATATATATATATATATAATATTTTAGAACATGTACATAATTTTTTTAATAAATATCCACTACAAAGGTACATTTGTTTCGACATTGTAATTCAGTGTCTCATCAGGCGGTATGTATAGGAATGGAAAGCCTCTTTTCTTATATTTGGTCAGTTGTGTTTGGGGTGTTGGCGAGGGTTAGTGTTAGGGGAACGAGTCACGTGTATTGACCGTTGGAATTTTGAAGAAAGTGGTGTGGGTAGTTGAAATGGTTGATTAATGAGAGTCTTTGATTTCTAGACATATTTAAAATTAGCAGTTAGAATGTAAATTTTTATTATCTTGTGACTAGACTATATCCTTTGGATTTCTTAGAAGAGTCGGTCAGTGGGGAATGCTTATTTTGTACGGAATATTTTTGTATTTAAGCAGAGTCTTTATAATTAATGTAAATTTGTATATTTAATCTTAATTTTGGATTTAGGAAATAGATTTGTCCTATTAAATTTTTAATTTTTAATTAGATCACAGTTTGGAAACCGATTTTTTTCTATTAAAATTTAATTTTAAATTTCTTTTCTTATACTTGGTCAGTTTTGTATGTTGGCGGGGGGTGGTTAGTAATAAGGGAACAAGTCCTGTTGCTTGACCTTTAGAATTCCTAAATCACACTATAAGATAGTTTCTTAATTTTAACGTCTCCAAAAACTAAGCATCTCTACATTAATCCTCCGAGAAACCTCTTCTTAATCTCTATCAGCGTGGTTGATGCTGACCTCCTAAAAATAGATCAGGCTTATATGGATATGTAAAACACACTGCGATAGATAGATGTAAACAGAATGAGATAGATAGATAGATAGATAGATAGATAGATAGATAGATAGATAGATAGATCTGAAGAGGCTAAGATAGATAGATAGATAGATAGATAGATAGATAGATAGATAGATAGATAGATATGAAGAGACTAAGACAGCCAGATAGATAGATAGATAAATAGATAGATAGATAGATAGATAGATAGATATGAAGAGACTAAGACAGCCAGATAGATAGATAGATAGATAGATAGATAGATAGATATCAAAGATTAGATTAAGATAGATAGATAGATAGATAGATAGATAGATAGATAGATAGATAGATAGATATGAAGAGATTAAGACAGACAGATAGATAGATAGATAGATAGATAGATAGATAGATAGATAGATAGATACGTACTTGTGCAAATTAACTGAAGCGAAACAATTATTTTCTATCAATTTTCATACTTTCCCTCATCACGTATATGTCGTCTATTGGCGTGGTTTTTCTCTTCTGTTTGCACTTTCCTTTACGGTTCCGAGTCATGGATCCAGTTTGTTTCTTCGACGACACGACTGCCAGTTGAAAGGCTGATGCCAACAATATCCGCGAGTAGCAAAGGCAATAAAGCCACTAATACAATAAGAATTATTAACAGACACGTTAATTATAAGCGGGAAGAGGAAAGTAGATCGCAATTTTCATTGCACATGATTTTTTGGAGATTATCGTTGACTAGGAAAGCATGGAACGAGTGAGAAGTTTCACAACAGAAAAGTGCAAGAAAAGAAACTGTCAGTATAGAAGTTCCAGCTACATCTTTTCAGCTCATCTCTAACTTGATGAGATCTTGACGCCCGTCTAGCAATGCACTGAAGTTAATAATTAGGTAAATTTAAATTAAATTCTAAGTACCACAGTAAACCAATCTAAAAAATTACCAAGAAAGTGTTTTGAGAAAAGACAAAGGAAGACAACCATACGGCAATGGGAAAGTAATTGAAAGAAAGATGCCAGATCAGGACAAATAATATTGCTGATTCTTCTTTGGGTTTCATCAAGGAAATCCTGGGAATGACGGTAAACTATGCCGGCAATAATGCCTCCAATTGGGAGTTTGTCAAGAGCATGGAACCACCTCTTAATTGCTTTTGTTCCCAGGTCCACCCTGACCCGGAGTGTTAGCAAGGCCTCTGATTGGGAGGTTGTGAGGAGCATGGAACCACCTCTTAATTCCTTTTGTTCCCAGGTCCACCCTGACCCGTAGTGATAGTAAGGCCTCTGATTAGGAGGTTGTGAAGAACATGGAACCACCTCTTAATTGCTTTTGTTCCCAGGTCCACCCTGACCCGGAGTGGTAGCAAGGCCTCTGATTGGGAGGTTGTGAGGAGCATGGAACCACCTCTTAATTGCTGTTGTTCCCAGGTCCACCCTGACCCGGATTGGTAGCACCTGTTAGGGTCCCAGCTACAGGCAAATAGTTAACCCCCAAACTGGAATCAAAAGACTATGAAAGTATAAAAATAGACTTTTATAGATATATATACATAAACATAGACTTTTATAGAAAAATATTCATTTTTGATGGAAAAATATTACCAACAATACATTTTTAAGAAAAAATTAATACATTAACACATTTTTGGAGGAAAAAATTATCAGCAAAACATTTCTAATACAAAACTAGTAGTCATTTTTAATTTTCCAAAATAAAAAAGAATAAAAACAAAAAAAAATCATTAAAATCTGACTAAATCAACCTTCTCCCTATAACCGAATATTTAAAAACAATACCTTATGTTTTTGGCATTAAATAACCCACAGAGGTTGATATGCCGTTAAAATAAAAATGAATAAAAACAAAACATCTTCTTTAAATCTGACTAAATCAACTTTCTCACTATAACCGAACATTAAAACAATATCTTAAAACCCCACCTTTTTGGTATTAAATAACCCACGGAGGTGTTGATATGCCGTTAAACAAAACTCAAACAGAAAATCATCAGGAGCACCGGACGATATGTGGCAGTAACATTCTAAACATGGATGAATGGTAAACTTAAGGATGTGTGGGAGTTGATTCTGGAGAGAGCAATTGTCAACATAATTTCCTTCTTCTTAATGCACTTATTTCAATGGCTAATATTCATCACATAGTCTAAACATCATTTAGTGAACATTTTAATCATTTAATCCCAAGCAAGGTGATAAAGCCACTAAAACGCAAAGGGTGAGTGAATGTTAAAGAGTATGATAAAAAATCATTATTAAGGATAATAAAATAACAGGTGTCAAGAAAGCAGAAAGTAACGATCGGCATTGCATTTAATGTTTTGATAGATCAAAGCTGATTGGTAAGCAAGAAGGTGGAAGTGAGTTCCATAAGCAATAAGTGCGAGAGAAAAAATTATCATCGCATGTACAATTGCATCTCATCATTTCGACTGTAAAGGGATGAGACCTATCTGCCAATCTAGTACTGCGTTTGAATTCGCGAAATTGAGATAGCAAAGACTAAATTGCATAAGAAAGATTAACATGAAAATGTTTATAGAAAAATCAAAGAGAAACTTACGTTACAGAGGAGGGAAAGGGACTGAAGTTAAGATGCCAGATCAGGACCAATAACATTGCAGATTCTTCTTTGGAATTTATCAAGAAGATCTAAATATATAGCTGAAGCACCAGACAAAATATGGCAGGAAAATGCTGAGCATGATCTTATGATATACTAGCAGTATAGCCCGGCGTTGCTCGGGTGTAATGAAAGCTTTAAGACTAATCCATGGTCCTGGAGCTCAGACTCTTTGGACGTTGGTACGAAAGACTAAAAAGCAATAGTTGTTTCCAGTTTAAGCGAAACCGTAGATTGAAAGAAAAATGAATGGATGTAAGTCAAATTTTGATTTCCTAGTATCGATATCAAATTTTCTGCACTATTGTAAGAACTGCAACTTTGAAACTTCTGAATATCCTTTCTTATGTCTTTGTCTATGAGTGTATAAAATTCGATTAAAATCGGAGAACTCCTTCTATAACTCGATTTTTTCGATTATAGATTTTCGATATTTATCGGGGTATCTCGACACAAAACCTAGCTAAGAACACTCGCAGACGCTTATAGTACAACTGTGTAAAGATTCAAGAAAATCGGTTCCGCTGTTTCGGAGTCTATAGGTAACGAACATACACACACACACACACACACACACACACACACACACACACACACACACACACACACACACACACATACACAGAGACAAAATTCCATTTACAAATAAGTTTAGATTTATAAATATGCAAGATAGATTTTGGCGATAAAACCCAGTGAACAAACTAGACACAGTGAAGAAACTTTTATCTTTCTTTCTGTGTGTGATGATCACTCTGAGCTGCATGGATTTTAAACCTGAACAATATTATGAAATTATTATGGCAGCCATAGTTGTTATTATTGCTAAGATCACAATCCTTATGACTTCGTTTTAATTATTGTTTGTTGACAGGATTTTATAAATTATTCGTGTTGATCACAGATTATTTTAATAATAAACATCGCAATAGGAGAACGATTGTTTATATTAATGCTGAATTTGCCCGTTCTGAACAAAAAGTATTTCATTTTCTTAGCAGATCTATTGTTAAAATAATTATCCTACCTAAATTTATCCTTATTCAATGTTAGGGTGCTCACCGTTATTTTACCCGCCCCGTTTGTTATTTTACTGTAATTATTCGCACAATATTTTTATCAATATATTCAGTGTTTGCAACCTTATCTTCCAAGTTAATAATACAATTCCTAATTATTATTCCTATTATATATTTTGCTTTAATAATGTTGAATTAATTCCAGTGCACTTTTTTTTCTCTCTTTTCATTCATTTCCATGCAGTTGTCGTCTGCTTGTTTGATTTTTCGACTATTTTGTAATTGTTTTAATTTTGTTGTGCATTGCATTAATGCTATGTGTTTAGGGGAAAAAATGAAAGCAAGATCTTTATTATTGGCATTTTCGGAATTGTTGTTGATAGAAATTGTACTTTTTTTTATTTGTTAGTGGGTGGAGCAGAGAAAGTTAAGATGGCGGGTGGCGAGAAATAAGATTAACAAGATTTTTGCTTTCTTCCATTTTTTTTTTTCATAAATAATGACAAATTAATTCGCTGGAGCAATGATTTTTTTTTCTATATCCGGTTGCCGAATATCTAAATGAATCCAATGGTAATGCGTTTCTGTCTGTTATTTTTGTATTTATTTATTTATCTAATTTAACGACAAAAGTATTTTTGCTTTTATGTTTTGTTTTTTTCTTCGTAATTTTGATCCCTTCTGTTTATTTACTCCTTACCTCATCCGAAACACGTCTTCTTTCCAGGTAGAGAAAGTATTATTAATTTATATATATATATATATATATATATATATATATATATATATATATATGTGTGTGTGTGTGTGTGTGTGTGTGTGTGTGTGTGTGTACAAAATATATATTCAAATTGTTCTGCAAACGAAACAAAGACAAAAATAAGTGTTTCAATGTGTGTATATATTTTGTATATCTGAAAAAGGCATTTGTCTTTAAAGGATGTATAAAATAAAAAGCATGTGCTATAGACAAAAAAAAAGTCATATATATATATATATATATACAATAAATTCCGAAAATTACATTTCGTTGAATAGCTATTTCAGCACAAAAGTTCTCGCTTCATCAGCAACGTCCCAAAACAAAATTTTATTAATTGAAATATGTTACAAAAATTCACAGACCGGAAAAAGCCCCAAAACATATCCATATACAAGAAATAAAAAAAGGGTGGGGGAAAATAGATAATACTGTTTACATCGAGACATCCACCTGGGTCATTTTTAAAATTGATAAAATTAATATATTAATAGGATCTGGTTTTGGAGATTTTACCTATATACACTTCCTTTTTGAGATTTTATATATATATATATATATGTATAGGCATCAGCAGACAGATCTCTTTCACTGTATCACAGCTCATCAGTACGGTTAGACATCCGATTGCTTTTTACCCAGGATTGAAACCCGACCGAATTGGCGTCAGTCGGTGATTCTACCTCTGAGCTACGGGCTCTCGGTAGAAGGAGGTAGACTTTTTAGCGTGTATATTATCATTATACACGCCCAATAGCTGAGAGTGTTCTAATTCATTACTGAATTAACGTTGCGTATATGCTAGAGTAGATACTGTTTTTCAAAGTCTACTAGTCTTCCATATATATATATATATATATATATATATATGTGTGTGTGTGTGTGTGTGTGTGTGTAATATGTGAATTAGCTGAATGACGTTATAATTAGTGCGCCGACTGTAGAGTTTCTTAGGAGAACATTTTAAATGCAATCGCTCTCTCCACTCATTAGTGGGTACCAGCAATTGTCAACTTATATTCTCGTATATATATATATATATATATATATATATATATATATATATATATATATATATTCAGTTAGAATTAATATATAAACTTTAAATTTTTATTAGTGTAAGTTCTATTTTTGTTTTTCTATGTTTATATATCATGTTTTGGATGGTGTTTTTCTGAAGATCCATCAGCCTAGCCTATGGCGATAGAAAGCGAATTTCATTCGCTCCTTACGATTGTTGGAGGGATTGTGAGATTTCTTTTTCAATTTTATCACTCTTGTGGAACTGTGTGTTTACACCCCCATCACATTTTAATTATATTTTGATTAAAATTTAATTTTAAACGAGTTCCAACTTTCCCTTCCGTAAGTAATTCTTTGTTTTCCTGTGTCCCGTCTATTATTAACAGCAACGCCAACGAGCACATTTGATAATGTGTTGGCCGAAAATATCTTAAGGTCTACACGATGACCTCAGTTTTGTTTAAGTCTATTTGTTGTTTCTGTTGGTACAAGTCCCTTTATATATATATAAATGATGTTTCGTTCTTATACCATTGTCTACATGCATAAAGAAATAGTTGATTTTTATGTAATAATCCGATATATGATTATTACTTAAACGCTATTTTTGTTAATACCTGTGCTTTTGACCATTCAACCTGAGCGATAACTTCAAAGGCAACCGTACCCAAAAATAAGCGCTCATACATACATACATACATACATACATACATACATACATATATTCCTGTCTACATACAAATAAACGCAATCTTGCAATGACTACTACGAACTCTTGATACACTTATCTTCTTAATACTGTTTCATATGAACTTTTAACTTCCACCAATTCATGTTATTCTTTTCTATTAATAAATTTCTATTTAAACTTGCAAAAGGTATACTTTAATTTTTCTACACATTACAATCTCCAATGTTCCGATGATAGCAAATAATCCCACGTTGTAGGGAGTTCGTTTATGTACGACACAAGTCCAATAAAAAACATTAACCATCTGTTTCACTGATGAACCCCGACGTCCAAAGAAAATGCACCCTAATTCTACAAGTTCATGGGTGCGTGAGAGGGTGTGGATTCAGAATAGATACGGAAGTACTTGTTGTTTTATATGGGTACTTTATTGGAGGAAATATTTTGAAAATGGTCATTTTTAAATTTGTATGGTTCAATAGTCTAATCATTTGGGGAGGAACCTTGATATTTTTGGATGATGTGCGAGACGAGATAGAGAAGGAGGGGCCCAGACACTCACAATGACTTTGTTTTTTTTAAACCACTTTGCCTCAAGATTTTTCTCTAATGTATTTTCAATTTTTCCATCCTTTTTTCTTTCTTTTTTTATAATCTCGCTAGCGTTGTTAGCATACGACGCCGAGGCGTCGCCTGAAGAGCCAGTAACCAGTAAAGTGAATGTGGCAGTAGGTGTTTTTTGTCTTGGGCATGTCAGTACACTGATTACCCGTAGTTTAGCTCTCTTTCCTTCCCCTACCAACAACACGACACTCACCTTTTTCCTTTTCCTTACTCGCACTTTTCGTCAGCTTTTCGGGGAATATGAGAAAAGCCAACCATGGGTTTGACTGCACTCGTCTAAGTTGCTGGTCGGCCCATTTCGGGCGCCGCGGAAATATCTGTAAGAGCCAGTGGACTATTTTGGCGGCCTGCTACCTGAAACCCAGAGGACTTGACAAGAAGAGGAGAGGTGACCAGTCTCTCCACACTTGAAACAAGCTAGTGACGATGACCGGTATTTTTCGGACACCAGACTCTAAACAGTTTGAGACGTAGACGTAGGCCAATTGATCTAGCACAATATAAAACTCCATATCCGTTGAAAATGTCACAAGTAAACCTAGTATTTGACCATACTAAAAAAAGATAAAAAAGAAAGGCAGCTGGGTGCTCTCCTACACCACAATAAGGCAAATCCTATACTGCAACAGTTTTCCGCAGACCTTAATATTCGGTTCGTAGATTTAAATGTGATACTCATATATTGTCTTCTTGTTTACCTTTAAGAATGTTATAAAATCAAGTTAATACTATTTCGTATTTACTGGGTGTTTGTATTAAATGTTAAATTAAGAAAAATATTACAATTGCCATAGAGCAATAATATTTTATAATTTCTGTAAGGAGGCAAATGATTTTGGAAAAAATCTATAACTATGAATTGTTCGAAATACTTTATAGCAAATTTAGTAGGAACTTTCAAATATTCTCATTTTCTTAAAAATATATGCAATTTTTTAGTGGTGGTGGACGATTAATTCTGTCTACAATTGTATATGTCCGTGAATGCGAGACAATGTCCCCACGGATGAGGACAAAAGCTAGAAAGAGAGAGAAAGGTGATTCTACACAAGGATGCTGAGAATACGACAGATAAAGCAAGTCATAAACAAAGAAGTCTTAATGAAGTTTGAAACAGAAAGAACACTTCTACCCAGAATCAGAAAAAAAATACTTTGAGCACATAACGAGAAAGGAGGGCTTGGACAACTTAACTCACGCAGGGCATATTAAAGGCAAGGAGGATATTGAAAGTCAGCAAGCCAATTATCTGACGGGCTTGTGTTGAACTGATAGCGGAAAGGGAGGCAGAAATCTTAGCAAAGGGAAAAAATGCTAAGAGCCATATTAAATAGGAAGTTGTGGTGAGTTATCTTCGGCTATGTCTTGAAGAGACTATGCATAAAAAAGAAGAAGGTTCAAATTCCAGTCTCGTCTGTTGCATTCAATTTCACATAAATGACCAAAAGAAAAAAAGTTGCTGTTGAGAAGTGAACTCGTCGTTTTTTGTTATGCCCCCTCCATATAATATTAAAACACACATGGTCAGTTTATCTTTTTTAAATGATGCTCATCAAATACAGATCCCGAGAGCCACTACAGGTAGAGTGTTTGTTATGGTGAAACACACATTTTCCTCAGATAATGGACTCTCCTTTCTATATTAATAAGAGTTAACAGGAAGCTAACCCGAGTAGTTCTTGGGAAGTTCGTAGGAGTTCTTAGAAGTTCTCGTCGTCGTCCTACGGCCTTGGTCGAGATCGAACTCACTACACCCCTCCAGTATTCCCTGTGCATTTGGAACCCTGGCACAGTTTATAGCGAAATTCATAACAGCTGAATACTTGATGCTTCGCCAGGGCTACCAAGGGTGTATTTATTGTGACACCAACACTAGTTGGGTTGCCTCCAGGCATCATCCTGTTATTTAACCCATAACTGGAGGAAAGTAACGGATTAATACCTTTCCCAGGGGTACCAGTGCTTATGTGAATGCAGAGTACTCAACTGGAATTCGAACTCGGCTCACCGATTTCTCTTTCCAAGCCGACATCCACTGCACCAGAACGCACATCTGTCACTGAACGCTTACAGCGCCTGGTATTCCCAAGTGGTCACCCATCTAGGAAATGACCAGGCTCACGTTGCTTAACTTCGGTGATCGAACGAGAACCGGTGTATTCAACGTGATATGCCGTAAGTTTAGAAATTCTAGAGAGTACTTTAGAGTTCTACTGGATTTCAGTGGAGCTATTAGGCAGCTGATATTAGTCGGTAGTTAGCCGAATACTAAGGAGTCAGCTTTTAGTGGGAGATTACAACATTTTGGGTATGTTAAGTCGATTAGCAACTGACATAGCACGATTATAACTTTCAGTGCGAAAACTACTCCATAACAGTGTTACAGGGTAAGAAGATAACGGTTAACCCTAGATTGAACAGGTAGTGCTCATGGAAACAGCATTTTGGAAACTACGAAACTACTGTATTGTGGAAACCCACAATACAGTAGTTCGCGGGAACATGCTGCCTCAGTAGAAACCAGATCTCAGCAAATATGAGGAGAATGAGTGTGGTTCGCTACAATGTGTGATGCACGGCGGGTCTTAGCCGTGAAATTTAGGACTGGTGGAATGAAGGAGTGTAATTCATCTTAAAATTCTCCAAAGAAAATAACGACAAAGCAAGGAGAGGCCTGCGACAACACGTCTGTGAGAAAGGGATTATGGGGAGGAAAATAATTCGCAGAGTACGCCGAGGTGCAATGGATATCGGTTCAGAATGGGAAATCTGTAGAGCAGAGTTCGAATTTCGGTTGAATTTGTTGCATTCACTTATACTCAGCTTTTGATATTTCACTCGCCCGATCGACTCAGTCGATTAAAAACTTAATTGGGTGATTAAAGTTTATTGCTTTAATCGCCCGCGGTCGATTAAAAATCTCGCAATGAAACGTGTTCCTTCAAATATAGAAAAAGCAAATCTGATTCTTTTTACAAGAATTTTTCCGTCTAAATCTATCCTGCACATTTATAAATCTACCATCCGCCCGTGCATTGAATACTGCTGCCATATCTGGTCGGGGGCCCCTGCTGTTCTCCTCGGGCTTCTCGATAAGGTTCATAGGAGGGTCTGTAATGTGATAGATACCGACTTGGCAGACCGCCTGCAGTCTCTCTCCCACCGGCGAGACGTGGCTTCCCTGTATCTCTTCTATAAATACTTTCACGGCTTCTGCTCCGATGAACTTAGATCACTGGTCCCCCTAAATACGAATTTGAACGAGATATTAGATTAGCAACTAGATCCCACCCTTTTACAGTGAAACCGATAAAATGCAGCCGTAACTTCTACTCCAACAGTTTCTTTCCTCGCACTTCCCGACTGTGGAATTCTCTTCCACGCGATTGCTTCCCCGACGGCTACAATCTCCAGGAGTTTAAATATAAGGTCAATAGACACCTCCTAACACACTAACCTGCTCCCATTCTATCAAACACTCTTCCTATCTGCCCAACCCTCATCCTCGCTATCCTTACTCATCTGTCACCTTCCTCCTGACATTCCCTATGTCTAACCACTCCTTCTCTTTACCTTCCCCTATGTAGCCCCATGCGCAATAGTGGCAGTGGAATGCCTTGCATGGGGTGAGATGATTAAAAAAAAAAAAAGTATGTCATTGAAGATTCACAAGTTACTTAGAATGATCGACAATGACCTTTTATTGTCCAACTAAGTGTAAACATTCGTTTAATTCACGCTTCCAGAGTGGAGCCAAAATGTCTTTGTCGCGACGCTCACAGATTTTTAGAAACTCATTTGCAAAAATATTATCCTTGCCTGAACATCTATATTTTCTCTTTGCTTACGAAAAGTAAAAACGAACATTTAAAAGAAAGAAAAACAAATTATACAAGCAATTTTTTTAATAGAAAATCGTTGAGAAAATCAAATTTGTTATTTTTTTATCATCTATGAGATGGAGGTTGTAGTCAAACAGAGGTGAGAAACTACGAATTTAGGTACCTCCACTCAATTGCCAAAATACAAAAAAACAAAAAACAAAAAAAAAACCAGCATATCATGATGTTAAAAGGGCTCAAATAAAATAATAAAATTAAAATCTTATCATCAATATGTTTATGCTATTATTAAGAGGAAAGATAAAATTTTGTTATTATTTTTAAAAAAATTTAAAATCCTTTCTGACACGTTCGATATTTTATTTTATTTTATTTTTTTCGTCAACGATTCACGATATGTTTAAGTAAGGCGACTAATAAGAAAATGGAGTCAGTCGAGTAAAATGATTTGGGGGCAAGTAAATTTTCCCTCGCTCTCGACCGCCGGTCGATTGATTTCTTTTTAAAATCTCAAAGGTTGCTTATGCGCAAATAATCTTGGGAAAGGTGTGTGTTGTGGATTTTGGGAATAAGAACCGCACAAAATAATGAAAAACAAACCAAATATTTGAGATAGAAAAATAAGTATATAAACCGTAAATATACAAACTTGAACGCAGGTTACTAATCCAGGATTACGATTAGTAAGAAATATATATACAAGTCTCTGAAGTGAAGCCGCAGTAGAATTAGTATGTCCACGTCGGAAGCTGACGGGTGCTGCGTAATAATCTTCTGTCTGGGCTACTATGAAGTATTGACGCTGTATTCTCCGTGAAACCTGACGGTATCTGACGGTATCTGTCGGACACTTACGATAACTCTCTATGCCAGGAGTATATGCATACTCAAGTCGGATCCATTACCATGGAAAAAGGGGAGACCCCACAACAATATGAATTTATCTCTTCTCCCTGGAGCTATGCATTGAATAGCAAGATTGAGTTGGCAACCAGCTTACTGCATAAAGAAATTTTTTTTTTTTTTTTTTTCATAAGCGTTTCACCCCGAGCAAGGCATGTCACTGCAGGGGGCTACGTAGAGTGGAGAAAGGCTGATTAAATATAGGAAATAACAGAGGGTGGGTGATAGGCGGGTGAGGATACCGAGAATGAGGGTTGGGTAGATGAGAGTGTTGTGAGAATAGTTGGGAGTTAGTGTGATAGGAGGTGTCTATTGACCCTACATTTAAACACCTGGAGATTGTAACTGTCGGGAAAGCAGACTTGTGGAAGGGAGTTCCACAGGCGGGAAGCGCGAGAAAAGAAGCTGTTGGAGTAGAATTTACGGTTACATCTTATTTGTTTAACTGTAAAAGGGTGAGACCTAGTTGCTAATCTAGTATCTCGTGTAAATTCGTGCTTAGGCGGCACCAGTGATCTAAGCTCATCGGAGCAGAAGCCATGAAAGTACTTGTAGAAGAGGCACAGGGAAGCTACATCACGCCGGTGTGAGAGCGGCTGCAGCTGGTCTGCCAAGTCAGTATCAACCATGTTACAGATCCTCCTTTGTATTTTGTCAAGAAGCCCAAGGAGAACAGCAGGGGCACCCGACCAGATATGGCAGCAATATTCAATACACGGGCGGATGGTAGATTTGTATATGTGCAGAATAGTTTCAGGTGGGAAAAATTTCCGGGCCCTGCACAGGGAGCCCACTTTCATGGGGATTTACTGTGAAAGAGTCTTTTACCTATGGATCGAAAGAGACATGGTCGTCGAAACGTGAATCATGTATGGCGCTTAACTAACTAATAGATCGTTTCACACAAGGACACATACAATTTTCATACGCTATCAAGACTGGGAAGTGAAATCCGGACAATTCCTGCTCATATGACAGAAGTACACTATTCTCGATCTAATGTGGTTCTTTTAAATATAAAGACCAATCATTTCTTTGCTGGAGCGGTACAAAGGACCAATCATTTTAGAGCATCTTTAGAGATGATTTATATGTACGAATTCCACTTGCGAATTAGGCTTAGTTTAAGTTTCAACTTTAAAATTTAATGACTATGTTTTTTATAATCATATCGCCCCAAGCAAGGCATTTTATTGCCACTGTTTTGCAGGGGGTTACATAGAAGGAAAGTTATGATAAAGAGTAACAAGTTATAGGGGGTGTCAGGAAGTGGGTAAGAAAAGGAAAAGAATACTGATGAGAGTGGAGTGGACGGAGAAAACTCACGAGAGATAAAGAGAGAGAGAGGGGATAAAGAAAGAAATAAAAACAAAAAGAGAAAGAAAGAGAGAAAAAAAGAAAGGAAAAAAATAAGAATAGTAAGATATTTTATAATCATATCGCCCCAAGCAAGGCATTTTACTGCCACCGATTTGCAGGGGGTTACATAGGAGGAAAGTTATGAGAAAGAGTGACATGTTATAGGAGGTGTTAGGAAGTGGGTAAGAGAAGGAAGAAAATACTCATGAGAGTGGAGTGGAAGGAAAAAGGAGCATGAAAGAGAGGATGCAGGTTAGTGAGATAGGAGATGACTATTGACTTTACATCTAAATTCTTGGAGATTGTAGCCGTCGGGGAAGCAAGTAAACGGAAGTGAATTCCACAGGCGGGAATGCGAGAAAAGAAGCTGAGGGGTAGAATTTGTATTTACATTTAATGGGTTTCACAGTAAAAGGGTGGGACCTAGTTGCTAATCTTGTGTCCCGTGTAAATTCATACATAGGGGGCACCTGTGCGCTAAGCTCGTCACTTGCATTATATATCGTCGTATAACTGAAAAATACCATACTGTTTTATTAGCAAATGGTTTAACTAGTTCGAAAGTATGCATCTAAATATTTCCCAGCGAATTAACGCCACAGAAAATAAAGAAAAACAAAAAAATAGACATTGAACATATTTTTTTAGCGCAAGAATAAGAGTTGCTACTTTTCGTGTCTGTACTAAAATGCGTAGTAATACGTTTAAAACATCAATGAACATGCGAGCGTGTCTGTTTGATAAAAAAAGAAGAGAAAAAAAAAAAAACATTATTCACACATTCACACAAAAAAACATCCGAATATAATCGCTACTTATTATCATTTCCATTTCCTTTCATTTTCTCGCAAAAAGAAATGAAAAAAAAAACTTTCGATAAAATTCCCTTCACATCACTTCGTGTCTTTCCGAATATTTACAACATAAAATCACAGTTTTGCCTTCGGCTGAGCTACGTCATCATTAGTGTGATGTGACGTCAGCATACGCTCTCACTGACGTCATCATTAATTGTGTTGTTTGTATTGTTGTTAGCTCTGTTATCTTTTATCATCGCTTGTAATAGCGACTCATCAGAAAACTATCTTCGAACCGATTGTTTTCTCGCCTTTCTTCTCCGCCGTTTGTTCGTCACTCGCTTACCTCCCTTAGTGACCCATTGCAAAATCCACTGTTTTCCTCTGTCTCACAAAACACTTGCGGGCTTCGTGGTGATTTATAAAAGAAAAAAAAAGAGCCCAACAACAATTGAAAGATAGACAGAAAGATACCAAGATAAAGTAAAAGGAGTCGACGGATGAGAAACAACAAAGAAATCGATAACAAAAGATGCAAGGTAAAAGAATGTTCCCGGGTTGTTTTGGTAGACGAATTGACATGAAAACGCTCGTCGCCATAACATGCGATGCAGACGATCGCTATTATCACCACGCTCAGCTTAAACACACTCAGCTGTGTAAAAGAAACGTGCTGTTTTTTTCTTCTTCTTCTTTTCCCCTTTATCTATGTACTTCTGTATTTATTTAGTGGAAGGGTAAAGAAAAATAAAACTATTCAATATGGACACGAGTTTGTAATATAAAGAAAGAAGGCTTTGACTTTCACGACACACGCATTTGGGTGGCCGATGAGCAAAACTTATACGCAATAAATCGATTCGGGTAATAATAATAATAATAATAATAATAATAAATAAATAAATAAATAAATAAATAAAAATAATAATAAATAAATAAGTAATAATAATAATGGTAATAATACTAATGAATAATAATAATAATAATGAAATAATAAATAATAATAATAATAATAAATAATATTAGTAATAAAATAATAATAAACAATAATAATAACTTAATAAATAATAATGCTAATAATAAATAATACAAATGATAATAATAAATTATAATAATAATAAAAATAAAAATAAAAATAATAATAATAAATAAATAAATTCATACATAGGGGGCACAATAATAATAATTAATAAATAATAATAATAATAATAATAATAATAGCAAATAATATTAATAAATAAATAAAAATAAAAATAAATAAATAATAATAATTGTAATAATAATAAATAATAATAATAATGAAATAATAGACAATAATAATAAAATAATAATAAATGATAATAATAATATATAAATAATAACAATGATAATAAATAAAAAAGAATAATATTAATAAATAAAAATAATAACAGAATAATAAATATTAATATTGATAATAATAAAATAATTATGATAATAAATAAAAATAATAATAATAATAAATATAAATAATAATAAAACAATAAATAATAATAATAAATAATAATATTAGTAATAAAAATAATAATAAATAATAATAATAACTTAATAATAATAATACTAATAATAAATAATAAAAATAATAACAAATAAATAATAATAATAATAAATTCTAATAATAATAATAATAAATAATACATAATAATAATAAACAAATAATAATAATAATAGATAAATAAACAATAATAATAATAATAATAATAATAATAATAATAATAATAATAATAATAATAAAATCGGGCCGAGGAGTGAATGGCTACTGCGTTATGAGGTCACAAACGATCCCCTACAGGCTTCGGGACTCTGTTTGTAAAAGACCGTTACCCAACGTGCCGGGTAACTTTGGGTGGACTTTTGGACCCATGCGTCACTCGTGGGAAAAAACATGAAAAATACAAATAGAAATAAAAAGTCCAGTATGGCTCTTCCAGTGGATAAACAGGGAGCCCGTCCTTCAGGAGGGAACCTACCTGAGGTCGAAAAATCTGCCATAGGAACAAACTCCTACACAAAGAATGAATCTTCAGGTCCCCACAACCAGGATAATCCTAATGATGGTCCTGAAAATTCACCAGCTAGATCTACAACCGTATATTTAAAGAAAGAAAAAATAAAATGGTCTCGTGAGGAGTACAAAGTCGTTATGACTGCATTTCATGAAGCGTTACTCAAACCTCAAAAAAACATGACTCGCCAAACATATGACATTTGGCGTGAAAAAGTTGGTCAAGCAAATAGAAAGTATATTGACGAAAATAAATTAGCCAATGTACGTAGGTACATTGTTCGTAATAACCGACTGACAGAGGCTGAAATTAATGAAATTAAAAGAATTGTAACAAGAAGAGACGAACCAACAAAATATGAAAAGGAACCGGAATCAGAATCAGAAATAAAAAGTAATAACATCAAACAAGCCACAGGTCATAATGTAGAAACCGTGAAACACGCAAATCACTGCGAAGATAATGCTGTAAGTTTAAAAGTGCTGGAAAGGTGTGATCTGAGTCAGTTAAAAGCCGAAAATAAAACGAATTCAGAACACATCGAAGATAATTATTTGACGGAAAAAAAGAACAATATACAGGAAGCCAAGATAGAAATAAAGAACCATCTAAGTCAAATACAAAATATTACAATGGAGGAACGAGAACAGCTCCCAAAATTACAACCAACAAAACATAACCTCCGAACTATTAAACTCTACAATGCAGCACTGAAATTAATACTGGATGAAGACACTCATACAAATCTCAACGAAGTAATATATGCATCAGCAATAGCAGCAACAAAAAAATTGAATATCAAAATAAAAACAAGGCAGTCTCGCAGACATGAAGATCCACCTTGGAAAAGAAAAATAGAAAAAGAAATCGAACAACTTAGAAGTGAACTATCAGTACTGGATGAACTGAGTAGAGGAATAAATGTAAGAACTAGGAAAAGCAGAAGAGCCGAAAGAAAATATAACATTAGGAATGAAAATGAAGTCTTATCAAATAAAGAAAAAATAAAGCAAAAAATTCAACTGAAGGCTCAAAGAATAAGACGTTATGAAAAAAGAGCAAGATTTTACAGACAAAACAAGATTTTTCAGACTGATACAAAGACATTTTACAGGGAAATAGGTAAAAAATGAATTGAAGTGACAGTCTCCCCCAGAATGGAAGAAGTCACACAGTTCTGGGAAAAGATATGGGCTTGCCCTAAAGAACATAGCAAGGAAGTACATTGGATTGCGCAAGAGATAGAACGAATGAAAAATAAACCAAAACAGACATGGTCTGGAATTACAGAAGATGATGTTAACTTTGCACTAAAAAAAGCACACAATTGGAAATTCCTAGGTATAGATAAAATTCCTAACTTTTGGCTATATTATTTAAATACAGCACATAAAAAACTAGCCAAAGAACTTCAAGAAATGGTTGACGATCCAACTAAAATTCCTGCATGGATGACCAAAGGAATTACATTTCTTCTACCCAAGAATGGTGACACAAACAACCCAAAAACTACAGACCAATTACATGTCTTCCGACAACATATAAACTATTAACATCTATTTTAACAAAACAGACATATTTATTCTTAGAAAGAAATGACATGATACCGCTTGAACAAAAAGGGTGCAAACGTAGCTGTTATGGATGTAAAGACCAATTGCTAATTAACAAAATGATGCTGGAAAACTGCTACAGTACAAAGAAAAATCTTAGTACTGCCTGGATAGATTATCGAAAGGCATTCGATAGTGTGCCATATTCCTGGATTTTAAAGACTTTAAATATATACAAGATATCGCCCGTCATCATCAATTTCATCAAACAGTGCATGTCTATATGGAAAACAACCCTTTACCTCAATCATATAAATGGAACCTATAAGTCTGATGAAATAAACATCAAAAGAGGTATATTTCAAGGTGATTCTTTATCTCCCTTACTATTCTGCATATCATTAATAGCACTAACCAGTCAACTTAATAAGACAGAATGTGGTTATAAAATAGGCCAAAATAAAATAAGCCATCTATTTTACATGGATGACTTAAAGTTATATGCTAAGAATGATAATGAGCTGGAAGGTCTTCTGCAAACTGTAAAATGCTTCAGCGAAGACATTGGAATGAAATTTAATTTGAATAAATGAAGCTACAGTTTTACGTGGATCAATACAAGAAACATCCTCAATTAGCTTAGACCCTGCTGTAACAATAAAAGAATTGAAACCAGAAGAAGCTTTTAAATACCTAGGTGTAAATGAGAGCGAAAACATTCACCATAAAAAAATGAAAGAAATAGTGCGTAAAGAGTACTATAGTAGGCTACGAATGATATTAAAAACTGAATTAAATTCACAGAACAGAGTTATGGCCATTAATAGCCTTGCAATCCCAATTGTCCAATATAGCTTTAACATCTTAAACTGGACTCTAAACGACATCAGGCGAATGGATGCTAAAACAAGAAAGCTTCTTTCTAAGCATAAGATGCATCATCCAAAGGCTGATGTAGACCGTCTATACATACCCCGTAAAGAAGGTGGAAGAGGTCTTATTCAGCTGGAATTGTCATACAAGTCAACAACTATTGGCTTACTAATATACATAGAAACAACAAAGGATTGGATGATACAATTAGTAAGGCAACATGAAGAAAGAAAGAAAAAATATTCAATAATAAAAGAAGGCAGTAAATACAAACAAGGTTTACAGTTAGTAGATTCTGTAGAAAAGCAAAACAGAAGCCAATAACCAACTATTGCGGCAAAAAATATGAAAAGGAAAGCCAAAGATAAAGCTCTTGAACAGATGAAACAGCGCTGGCAAGACAAACCTCTGCATGGCCAATATCCAGAACGTGCCAATAAATCCAATGTTGACAAAGTTAATACTCATCGATGGTTACGTGCATCTGGATTAAAGTCTGAAACTGAAGGCTTTATTCTTGCAGCACAAGACCAAAGTCTTTTCACTAGAAACTTTCAGGCAAATATTATGCATAATAATATGGATCCAAAATGCAGGTTTTGTGATAAACACCAAGAAACAATAGACCACCTAATCTCAGGCTGTTCTGTGCTTGCCCCAAATGAATATAAAAATCGCCACGATAGAGTTGGGCAAGATTTACATTGGGCAATGTGCAAAAATTATGGAAAAGCTGTAAACAAACACTGGTATGAACATCACCCAGCACCGGTTACAGAAATAGAAGATGTAACCATTCTATGGGATTACACCATCTACACAGACAGAAAAATTGAAGCAAACAGGCCAGACATTATTGTTAAAAACCAGAAGGAGAAAACTTGTCTATTAATTGATATGGCTTGTCCAGCGGATTGTAACATAGCAATCAAGGAATTTGAAAAACTGTCAAAATATAAAGACCTGGAAATTGAAATAGAAAAAATGTGGAAATTGAAAACAAGAGTTGTGCCAGTGATAGTAGGTGCACTTGGAATGATAAAAAAATGGAACAAAACAACACATTGAAAGAATCCCTGAGATATACAAAAATTGTCTTATTAAGTACAGCCCACACACTAAGGAAAATTTTATCTATGTAATGCTGGGGATGATAGGGAAGATAGAAAAACATGAGATGGAGCCATGACAACACGCCACTACCTGCCTTAGGTCTCTCCGCAGACGTGGTTGGTAGTGAGACTAAAGCAGAAATCGAAATATGATGAAAAATGACATTTTTTCTCATTTACACCTAGGTATTTATAAGCTTCTTCTGGTTTCAATTCTTTTATTGTTACAGCAGGGTCTAAGCTAATTGAGGATGTTTCTTGTATTGATCCACGTAAAACTGTAGCTTCATTTATTCAAATTAAATTTCATTCCAATGTCTTCGCTGAAGCATTTTACAGTTTGCAGAAGACCTTCCAGCTCATTATCATTCTTAGCATATAACTTTAAGTCATCCATGTAAAATAGATGGCTTATTTTATTTTGGCCTATTTTATAACCACATTCTGTCTTATTAAGTTGACTGGTTAGTGCTATTAATGATATGCAGAATAGTAAGGGAGATAAAGAATCACCTTGAAATATACCTCTTTTGATGTTTATTTCATCAGACTTATAGGTTCCATTTATATGATTGAGGTAAAGGGTTGTTTTCCATGTAGACATGCACTGTTTGATAAAATTGATGATGACGGGCGATATCTTGTATATATTTAAAGTCTTTAAAATCCAGGAATATGGCACACTATCGAATGCCTTTCGATAATCTATCCAGGCAGTACTAAGATTTTTCTTTGTACTGTAGCAGTTTTCCAGCATCATTTTGTTAATTAGCAATTGGTCTTTACATCCATAACAGCTACGTTTGCACCCTTTTTGTTCAAGCGGTATCATGTCATTTCTTTCTAAGAATAAATATGTCTGTTTTGTTAAAATAGATGTTAATAGTTTATATGTTGTCGGAAGACATGTAATTGGTCTGTAGTTTTTTGGGTTGTTTGTGTCACCATTCTTGGGTAGAAGAAATGTAATTCCTTTGGTCATCCATGCAGGAATTTGAGTTGGATCATCAACCATTTCTTGAAGTTCTTTAGCTAGTTTTTTATGTGCTGTATTTAAATAATATAGCCAAAAGTTAGGAATTTTATCTATACCTGGGAATTTCCAATTGTGTGCTTTTTTTAGTGCAAATTTAACATCATCTTCTGTAATTCCAGACCATGTCTGTTCTGGTTTATTTTTCATTATTATTATTATTATTATTATTATTATTATTATTAATAATAATAATAATAATAATAATAAGATGATCTTGGAAAACTTCATCAATGCAAAGAAAAATTTTAGTCCTGCCTGAATAGATTATCGTAAGGCATTCGATAGTGTAACACATTCCTGGATCTTAAAGACTTTAAATATGTACAAGGTATCACCCTTCATCATCAATTTCGTCAAACATTGTATGTCGATATGGAAAACAACCCTTTACCTGAATCATATAAATGGAATCTATAAATCTGGTGAAATAAACATCAAAAGAGTTATATTTCAATGTGGCTCTTTGACTTCTTTACTATTTTGCATACCATTAATAAGCAGTCAACTTAATAAGACAGAATGTAGAAAAAAAATAACGCAAAGTAAAATAAGCCATCTATTTTACATTGATGACTTAAAGTTGTATGCTCAGAATGACAATGAGTTGGAACGTCTTCGGCAAACAGTAAAATGTTTCATTGAAGACAAAGGAATGAAATTCAATTTAAATAAATGTGCTAAAGCTACAGTTTATGAGGATCCGACAACAAACATCCTCAATTAACTTAGAACCTGCTGTAACAATAAAAGATCTATAGCATAAAGAAGCATATAAGTACCGATGTATAAATGAAAGTGAACGAATTCAACATAAAACAAATGGAAGAAATAGTGTGTAAAGAGTACCATAGAAAGCTACGAATGATATTAAGCTGAACTGAATTTTTAGAACGGAATTATGGCCATTAAAAACCTTGCCATCCCAGTGGTTCAATATAACTTCAACATCTTGAACTGGACTCTAAATGACAACAGACAAATGGATTCTATGACAAGAAAGTTCCTTTCTAAGCATAAGATGCATCATCCAAAGGCTGATATAGACCGTCTATACATACCCCGTCAAGAAAGTGGAAGACGTCTTATTCAGCTAGAATTGTCATACATGACAACAACTATTGGCTTACTAAAATACATAGAAACAACAAATGATGATGCAATTACTCAAACAACATGAAAACAGAAAGAAAAAACATTCAATAATAAAAGAAGGCAGTAAATACAAACAAGATTTACATTTAGTAGATCTTGTAGAAAAGCAAAACAGAAGCCAAGAACCAAATATTGTGACAAAAAATATGAAAAAGAAAGCCAAGGATAAAGCTCTTGAACAGATGAAACAACGCTGGTAAGACAAACGTCTGCATGATCAATATCCAGAACGTGCTAATAAACCCAATGTTGATAGTTAATACACATCGATGGTTACTTGCATCTGGATTAAAGTCTGAAACTGAAGGCTTTATTCTTGCTGCGCAGTACCAAAGTCTTTTCAGTCGGAACTTTCAGGCAAATATTATACATAATAATATGGATCCAAAATGCAGGTTCTGTGATAAATACCAAGAAACAATAGACCATCTAATCTCAGGCTGTTCTGTACTTACGCAAAATGAATATAAAAATCGTCACGATAGAGTGGAGCAATATTTAAACTTAACAATGTGCAAATACTATGGAAAATCTGTAAACAAACACTGGTATGAACATCACCCAGCACCGGTTACAGAAATAGAAGATGTAACCATTCTATGGGATTGCACCATCTAAACAAACAGAAAAATTGAAGCAAATAGGCCGGACAATATTGTTAAAAACTAAAAAGAAAAAACTTGCTTAATAATTGATATGGCTTGTCCAGTAGATTGTGACATAGCAACCTAGAAATTTGAAAAACTGTCAAAATATAAAGACCTGGAAATAGAAATAAAAAAAAATTGGGAAATTGAAAACAAGTAACGTATAGTAGGTGCACTTGGAATGATAAAAAATGGAACAAAACAACACATTGAAAGAATCCCTGGAAACCCTAGCTTAAGAGATATACACAACATTGTCTTGTTAAGTGCAGCCCACACACTATAGAGAATTATGTCTATGTAACGCTGGGGATGTTAATGAGATATGTAAAAAAACATGAAATGAAGCCATAACAACACACAACGACTTGCCTTAGGTCTTCCTGCAGACTTGGTAGGTAGTGCGACCATAGCAGAAATCAATTTATAATGGAAAATGATATAATAATAATAATAATAATAATAATAATAATAATAATAGCTGTTTTCTTTTGAAGAAATATTCGACATTCATTGAATAAATGCTTCTCCATGTAGGTTTTTGTTTACTCCGTGAACTATAGTGTGTTATCTGTTATAGTGATGTGTATGCGTGTTGAAACAGATTAATAAACTTATTTATAAATGGAACGTTGTCTGTGTGTGTCTGTGTGTGTGTGTGTGTCCGTTATCTATAAACTTCGAAACGGCTGAACCGATTTTCTTGAAAATTTACACAGTTGTACTATAAGCGTCTGCGATTGTTCTTAGCTAGGGTTTGTGCCGAGGTACCCCTGATAAATATTGAAAATCGATAATCGAAAAAATCGGATTATAGAAGGAGTGGTCTGATTTTAATCAAATTTGATACACTCGTAGACAAAGACATAAGAAACGATATTCAGAAGTTTCAAGATTGCAGTTCTTACAATAGTGCAGAAAATCGATAATATATATATATATAAAAGGCAAGATGCTTGTGTGTGTGTCTGTTTATCTGTCTTTATGTCCTTTATACAAATCCACAAATTTATTCGATTCTCACCAAACTTCACACAAATATTCTTTAGGCTGAGTCTGAGCTCCAGGACCATGAATTAGTTTTAAAGCTTTCATTACACCCGAACAACGCCGGGCTATACTGCTACTCTACTGTAAGAGGGATACAAAACAAGAAAATCAAATTGCATATAGAAACAACAATTTCATATATATATATATATATATATATATATATATATATATATGAAAATCAGACTGATTTTTCTCCAGTTTCTGAAAGGATTTTTCTGTTGCTGAGGTGATGTGTTATCCCCCGTGGGGATTTTCATATCGAAATGATCATCCAACATCATTGAATTAATCCTTTCTTAATTTATATTTGCTCTGTATTATTTTATTACATGGAGTTCTCTTCCTGTATCATTTTTTAATATTAAAATAAAATTTTTAATATTAATTATTAATTTAATTGCCTTTTCCGCTTGGATTAAAGTATCTGAATTGAAAAATATATATATATATAAGTTAAGATTTTTGCAAATAAAAGTAATGTCTTTTGGTTGGTACAAGGTCTTTAAAATGTTCATAGTAGGTGTTTGTTGGAAAGTGTTTATGCGTAAGTACGTATGTTTGTTTTAACGTTTGTTCGGTATGAATATCTTTGGATGGAGAGAAAGGAATAAAATGAATCAGCACACGAGAAACAAGGGGAAAAAGAACAAGGTGCGACGTAACCTCATATCCAGGTCTACTTGAATTTGAAGTTACATTTTAGCTGTGTCTCTCTTGCTGCTCCCATCTGACTGTCTGACTGACGCTAATCAAAGCCATTTATAGCAATTTAGATTTTACGCGCTAGATCGCTAAGTTCCTTTATCGCTCCCATTGGTCAGAAAATCAGTTTAACATCTATTTGCGGACTCCTGTTTCGAATTTTTCTTTAAGCAAATGGTCAATCCTTTTTCTATTTGGGAAAAACCAGGATTTCACACGTCATTGTGAATTTTTGTAAAAGTGAAGAAAAAGCTTGATCTTAATTTTAATTTCGTATCCTGCAGGACATCATACTGCGGTCAAATTGTAGTATCTGTTCTCCTTATACCTAATGGTAATGATATTAGCCATTACTCTGTAAGGAAATATTCAGCATTATTGACGGAGCAGCCAGAGATGCATTTGGTTGAAATAAAATCTCACTTAAAACAATTTTATGAGGGAATATGTTTTTTTAAGTCTAGTAGGTGTCATTGCTCTTTCGAGTTTGAATGGCGTTTTTATTTCCATGTCTCTCATGGCTTACGGCCACGATGATCGAAGTTAAGCAACATCGAGCCTGGTCAACAGGGTGACCGCTTTGGAATAAAGAGAAAGATACCAAGATAAAATTCCCTTTCGATAAAATTCCCTTCACATCACTTTGTGTCTTTCCGAATATTTACAATATAAAATCACAGTTTTGCCTTCGGCTGAGCTACGTCATCATTAGTGTGATGTGACGTCAGCATACGCTCTCACTGACGTCATCATTAATTGTGTTGTTTTCTTTAAGCACATGTTCAAAAAAATTCGAAAGATGATTTCGGAAGTAGATGTTAAATTTTGATGTTGGTGTGGTGGATAATGTTTCTGTATTGTTAAACAGAGAGTCGAGTTTCAATTTAAGTCAGATACGTGATATTAATTTACGCACAAACATCCTTGGAAAGCGAATAAACCCATTTTTTTTCTCACTCTAACTATGGGTTAATTAGTGGGATTTCTATATCATTATTAACTCCAAATTTAAAAATGTTGCAATCTAAAAATATCTATCCTGCAAAAGGTTGTTTATTACATGACTGAAAGGGCAGAAGATTATCCCATAGTAAGTTGCCATTACTTTCTGCAGTAGACTGGTTGCCAGCCAAGGCTATAGTGCCCAATCTGTCCTCTTATTTGACTCATAGCTAGAGGGAGAAGAGATGTATTATATTATTAAGTAGTAATTAGTTGAGGATCAGTTTCTTACTTCATAACAATATAAAACCGGTCCCCCACTTTATGCCCAGTAGAAGCCCTATTTATGCTTCAAACTATTATATTCAGTCAGTCAGTTAAGTGCCATACGTGATACACACTTGGGCAATCATGTCACGAAAGAGATATGACAGACTGGACACAAGATTATCCTGCAGTAGGTTGTCATTACGTTTTGCAGTAGACTGGCTATAGAACCCAATCTGTCCTGTTATTTAACCCATAACTAGAGGGAAGAGACGGATTAATATCTTTCCTAAGGGTATCTGTGCGAAAGAGATTACTGGGCACAAGATTATCCTGCACTAGGTTGCCATTGCTTTCTGCGGTAGACTGGTTGCCAGCCAAGGCTATAGAACCCAATCTGTCCTATTATTTAACCCATAACTAGAGGGAAGAGACAGATTAATATCTTTCCCAATGGTATTTGTGCGTAAGTGAATGGAAGAAATTCAGCTGGAATTCGAACTCGGCTCCCCGATTTCTTGTTCTGAACCGATATCCACTGCACCACAACGCACATCCAATTCCTTTTACTCACCAACGGAAAATTCAAAGATGAACAAGATTACTATCATATTAAATACCTTTCAGGTTCATGCCTTCACCCTGGCGGCGTTTCATTTGTTTTCATGCGTTGATTACATTTACAGACGTGTTTTTCATTACAGGTTTGTACAAAGACTTATTTTGTAAATTTATATTTTATACTTGAAAATTTTTAAAAATAAAACCTGAAGAAGACAGATATTTTGCCGAAATACTTTTTAACAGTATTCAACACAGTCTTTGTTTCCGTTTTCTTTTCTGAACTCGTACTCTTCTCTTCACTGTTGAAAGATATTGGAAGAGTTACATCAATCACTTTGTTAATTAATATTATTATTATTATTATTACTATTATTATTAATAATAATAATGAAGATTGCATTTATAATTTTGTTCGTAATGATCGTAGTGGCGTTGGCTTCGGCAGGGTTGATTAAAAATTCTGGTGCATTGTGTTAAGGATACTTTGGAAATGGTATTATTTGGCCCACTCTGGGACATGAAAAAACTCAAAAAATTTTATATGGAATTTTAAACTCGAGGCTACGAAAAAAAAAAAACACCATCCTCATAAAAAATTCAGAGTCCCGCTTGGGGTGCGATCTCAACACCCCTGCGTCAAATACACCACTGCGCTCCCTCCCATCCTTATTGCCCCACGTGCGCAATGAGCAAAAAAAAACAAAAAATCTCATTGATCATTCATTAAGAGTTTCTCTTCCTCTCTCTCTTTTCCCCCCTATCTCTCTCTCTCTCTCTGTATTTTCTCTGTGTGTATTTTCACAATACAATATGAACGTGTAAGACACGACCTAATATTTCAAACTAGCAGTATAGCCCGGCGTTGCTCGGATGTAATGAAAGCTTTAAAACTAATTCATGGTCCTGGGGTTCGGAATCTTTGGACGTTGGCACGAAAGACTAAAAAGCAATAGTTGTTTCCAGTTAAAGCGAAACCGTAGACTGAAAGAATAATGAATGGCTATAAGTCAAATTTTGATTTCCTGGTATTTTTCTTCTTTTTTTTTTTTATAAGCGTTTCACCCGGAGCAAGGCATGTCACTGCCACTACTGCGCAGGGGGCTACATAGAGTGGAGAAAGGATGATTAAATATAGGAAATGTCAGAGGGTGGGTGATAGGCGGGTAGGGATACAGAGAATGAAGGTTGGGTAGATGAGAATGTTCTGAGAATAATTGGGAATTAGTGTGATAGGAGGTGTCTATTGATCCTACATTTAAACACCTGGAGATTGTAGCTGTCGAGAAAGCAGACTTGTGGAAGGGAGTTCCACAGGCGGGAAGCACAAGAAAAGAAGCTGTTGGAGTAGAATTTATGGTTACATCTTATTTGTTTAACTGTAAAAGGGTGGGACCTAGTTGCTAATCTAGTATCTCGTGTAAATTCATGCTTAGGCGGCACCAGAGATCTAAGCTCATCGGAGCAGAAGCCATGAAAGTACTTGTAGAAGAGGCACAGGGAAGCCATATCACGCCGGTGAGAGAGTGGTTGCAGCCGGTCTGCCAAGTCAGTATCGATATCAAATAAGTTTTTTTCGTCGTAATCTGAATTTTGAAGGCTACCTAAATTCTCTGAGTAAATGGTAACATGGCTGAGATTAAGAACTACAATTATACCTACTTAGAGCAAAACCCGAAGCAAAAAATAAATAAAAGGGCTGAAAAGAATACAGACGTACAGGCAGATAAACAGACACACACACAAACATCTTGCCTTATATATATATATAATATCGATTTTCTGCACTATTATAAGAACTGCAACCTTGAAACTTCTGAATATCGTTTCTTATGTCTTTGTCTATGAGTGTATCAAATTTGATTAAAACCGGACCACTCCTTCCATAACCCGATTTTTTCTATTATCGATTTTAGATATTTATCGGGGGTACCACGACACAAAACCTAGCTAAGAACACTCGCAGACGCTAATAGTACAACTGTGTAAATTTTCAAGAAAATCGGTTCAGCCGTTTCAGAGTCTATAGGTAACGGATACACACACACACAGACAAATTTCCATTTATAAATAATTTTAGATTAGTTGATCACAGCTTTCTTTTTCTATCTATGATCAGAGTGTAGTATCTGTTTTTTCTACTCTGCCGTGTTTCTGCTTTCAAGTAGTTCATGTAAAAAACTGTGGCTGATTCCTAATATACAGCCGGCACCCGCCATTGAATTTTTATCTTTCCCATTCTATTTGCGCGTAATGTCAGTCAGTTAAGTGCCATACGTGATACACGCTTTGGACGATCATGTCTCGAAAAAGACATAACAGACTGGGCAGAACGTTATCCCGGAATAGGTTGCCATTACATTCTGTGGTAGACTGGTTGCCAGCCAAGGCTATAGAACCCAATCTGTCCTGTTATTTGACTCATAGCTAGAGGGAAAGGAGAAGTATTATATTATTATGTAGTAATAAGTGGGGGATCAGTTTATTACTTCATAACAATATAAAACAGATCCCCCACTTTATGCCCAGTAGAAACCTTAATCATATGTTCAACTATTATATTCAGTTAGTCAGTTAAGTGCCATACGTAATACACACTTTGGGTGATCATGTCTCGAAAAGGGCATGACTGACTGGGCAGAAGATTATCCCGCAGTAAGTTGCCATTGCTTTCTGCAGTAGACTAGTTGTCAGCCAAGGCTATAGAACCCAATCTGTCCTTTGATTTATCGCTAGAGGGAAAGTAATGTCTTATATTATTAAGTATTAATTAGAGGGGGATCAGTTTATTACTTCATAACAATGGAAAACCGGTTCCCCACTTTATGCACAGTAGAAGTTTTAATCATGTTTCAAACTATTATATTCAGTCAGTCAGTTAACTGCCATACGTGATACACGTTTTGGGCGATCATGTCTGGAAAGAGACTGACCGAGCAGAAGATTATCCCACAGTAGATTGCCATTACTTTCTGCGGTAGACTGGTTGCCGGCCAAGGCTATAGAACCCAATCTATCCTGTTATTTGACCCATGGCTAGAGGGGGAAGAGATGTATTATATTATTTAGTAATTAGTGGATCAGTTTATTATCTCATTACAATAGAAATCTGATCCCCCACTTTATGCCCAGTCAAAGCTTTAATCATGTTTTTAACTTTTATATTGCCAGTCAGTTAAGTGCCATACGTGATACACGCTTTGGACGATCATGTCTCTAAAGCGACATATTGAAACTCTCTTTCAAGATATGACTGACCGGACTGAATAATTTCCTATAGTAGGTTGCCATTACATTCTGTGGTCGACTGGTCACCAAGCAAGGTTATAGAATCCAATCTGTACTGCTATTTAACACATATCTGGAGAGGAAGAGATGGATTAATATCTTCCCCAAACTTAATGGAACGAATTCGACTGGAATTCGAACTCAGCTCTACAATTTCTCGTTCCGACTCGATATCCACTACAACCAACATCCGCAGAAATTAATATAACAAACCCAACTAAAATTAAAACTTGGTTTTCTGATTAACAATTCTGAGCCATTATGCATTAAACTCCCTACACATCGAAGCTCACAGCACCTACTTTTAACAAGGAATCACCCATCTAAGTCCTAACCAGGCTAACGTCGATTATCTTACAGGAACCGGTATCTTCTTGCGTCTCGCTGTGGAAAGTAAGGCTTAAAATAAGTAGAAGATCAAGATGTACCTACCACCCTGTACCTCTTTCGGAATTCACCCTAGTCGTGTTCAGCCGGCTTCCTGCCAAGCGATGGAAAAAGTTTCGTTTAAAAACAGAGTCCTTAGTCCTACTCTGTATAGACCTCAGGCATTTTTAATAATTCCGCAACAGGTTGCTAATACCCGATGCGGTAAAGACTAGCTGCTAGCCAAGGCTATAGAATCCAATCTCTCCTGTTATTTAACACATAACTGGAGGAAAAAGACAGATTAATACCTTTCTCAAGGGTATTAGCGTGTAAGTGAATGCAGGGCATTCAACTGGAATTCGAACTCGACTCACTGATTTCTCTTTCCGAGCCGATATCCACCGCACAACATCGCGAATCCGTCAAGAAACGCTTACATCATCTTGTATTCCTAAGCGGTCACTCATCTAAGTGTTGATCAGGCTCAACGTTGCTTAACTTCTGTGAACCGATGGGAACCGGTGTATTCAACATGATATGACCGTAAACTGAGATCAAGGTGTAGTAATTCTTACTTTCTCTGACGTGGCCCCGTGAAAGATGTGGATCGCTGTTTATGATTTCAGGCAGTTCTGAGGTTAACTTGGCCTCGATCAGAACAATATAATATCAGGTCGGTGCAAAAGCTTTTGCCGATTTCAAATTTCATCTTGAAAATGAAAAACTGTGTTTATGAAAATCTTTTTCTCATAAGAAATACGGACATTTGCTCTCTATAACTTGATTCCATCTGTCAACGAGCTTATAAATGCCTCGCTTATTAAATACTTTAGGTTTTGATGTGAATTATGAATCTAACTCATGTTCAATCTCTTCTCGTGATGTTAACCTAAGGCCATCTAAATGGTTTTGTAATCTTCGAAATAAGTGATGATCCGAGGGAGCTAGGTCAGGAGAATATGCAGGATGGGGCAAGATGGCACTTCTCATCACCTGTGACAAGCCTACCCAAAAAAAGGGTGTCTGAAGGTGTCGTGAAAGCAAAGATTCGCAACAAGAAACAGGTTGTCGCAGGTTCTTTGGAGAACATGGGTGAGAATATTGGAGAAAAATATGAATGATGCTTTAATAATCTGAAAGAAAAAGTTATAAATTAATCATGTGATATGTTTAAGGTTTTTTTTTGTTTTTTATAATCGTATCGCCTCAAGCATGGCATTTTACTGTCGCTGTTGAGCAGGGGGTTACATAGGAGGAAAGTTATGAGAAAGAGTGACAGGTTATAGAGGGTGTCAGGAAGTGGGTAAGAGAAAGATGAGAATACTATTGAGAGTGAAGTAGCCGGAGAGAGGATGCAGGTTAGTGAGATCGGAGATTACTATTGACTTTACTTTTAAATATTTGGAGATTGTAGCTGTCGGGGAAGGAAGTAAATAGAAGGGAATTTCACAAGCAGGTTTTGGAATTATTCAAGTTTGGAATACTTACGCAAGTTTTCCAAGAGGCCATTTAGGTGATCACTGATGTCTGTCTTCATGTGGTTGAGGATGTCTTCAGAATTAACTTTATCAAGGAAGGCATCCAATGCAGAAAATTGTGCAAAAATTCCCTTTTCAATACGTCTGGTCCCTAGTTCCAATTTCCCACAAAATGAAGTAATATTGTCCTGAAGTTCCAATGATGCTGTCTGTCTTCCTTGCAGTTTTAAGTTTCCGGTGTTTACTTCAGCAAAGATATCAGCTAGATAGCACAAACGTGTGAGCCATAATTTATCGTCAAACAGATCTGTTAGTGAGGATTTGGTACAGTGTGAAATTTTAAGATGGCTTCCTCTTCCCAAACCAAACATCCATTACACTCCAAATATGGGCTCATTAGCCACTGGGGTAATTAATAATATATAATTACAAAAGAACAATTAAATCTTCATTTAGAATTATCCACTTGGAAATAAATACTAAAAATTGTATGAAATACATCATTTTTTAAAACTGGGGTGGCCTAATAGTTATGGCCGTTAGTGTATTAGAACAGAACTTACGATTAAATATATATAGTTTAATAGTAAAAATGTGAGACCTAGTTGCCAATCTATTCGTGCGCTTAAATTCATGCAGTCAATGTACCAAAGAGGAAACTTTATCAGATAAATCGTGATGAAAATATTGGTAGAAAAAAAAAGAAAAGACTTCACGAGGGTGGGAATATGGCTAGTTAATGAATTATTACTTTTATGTCCGTTTCGGATATCACCATATTTTTTTAAAGTTAATTTTCTCTCTCTCTCTCTCTCTCTCTCTCTCTCTCTCTCTCTCTCTCTGTGTTTTTTTAAGTGAATTTCCGGCAAAAATATCAAAATTAAAAAGACAATCAAAACAATAAGCAAGTTGATATTCGGCGAAAAAATCGATTTAAGCTGTGTTATTGATTCACTGTACAAATTGAAAATTCAAATAAAATCTTTATACATTCTGAACACAAATGCAGACATATGAATCATATTCCAGACAATCACGGCTTTTAAAGTTAAAAAATAAATATACAAAAAAAAAAATTGTCAATAATGATACACAAATGCCAATATAATTTATCTCAGACATAAATTCTTCAGTCCTGAGACACACACCCACCCAATTAAGATATTAATATAGATATGAACTTCCAATAAAATAATTCACGAAAAACTGCACACACGTTATGCAATTAGTTAAAAGTGCACTCAAAACGCACACATGCACCGTATACACGCATTATCCAATACAGGAGAAGACAGGGAGGGTGAAACTATACACTTTTGGCATATCTCATTTATCGCTAAATAATATATAAATAGTCTCACGACACAAATATTTTCAATTACGTCAATGCTCCCATGATTGAGAACTTTCCTCGAATGAAAGCAAGAATAAAAAAAAAAATATATTAGTTTAAATTTTTAAAATATTTCATTTCGCCCCAGTTAAAAAATAAAAAATAAAAAATAAAAAAATAAAAGAAAGGCGGGCAATTTCCGGTATTTTCTGCCTTTTTATTTGATAAAACTTCGGTGTTTATATTTTAATTTCGGAAAAAAAAAAGTTCTTATTTATTTTTAGTCTCTCTCTCTCTCTCTCTCTCTTAGTCTCTCTCTCTCTCTCTCTTTTAAAATACTGTGAATTAAATTTAATTGAGCCAAACTTTTGAATCTTTTACAAGTTTCTTCCAGTGTGTACACATTTGTATGAGATCTCCATCAGCTTTTGTATAAATGTAGCCGTATGTTTTTTTTATGAATTTGTAAGAGCGATCTCAGATCCATGAGACTGACTCGTTAAAAATAAAATATATTTGAATATTCAGACTTGCTTTCATGTGATCAAATTATACAAACGAAAAATCCCTTAGATAAGAGGTCAGAATTTTACATGGATTGAGCTGATTTTCGATTTTATTTCAATGGTCAAAACTTTCGTCAAACATACAAATGAAACAATGTATAATGTATTTACTTAGATCACTGGTGCCCCCTAAATACGAATTTGAACGAGATACTAGATTAGCAACTAGATCCCACCCTTTTACAGTGAAACCGATAAAATGCAACCGTAACTTCTTCTCCAACAGTTTCTTTCCTCGCACTTCCCGACTGTGGAATTCTCTTCCAAATGATTGCTTCCCCGACGGCTACAATCTCCAGGAGTTTAAATGTAAGGTCAATAGACACCTCCTAACACACTAACCTGCTCCCATTCTATCAAACACTCTTCCCATCTGCCCTCATCCTCGCTATCCTTACTCATCTGTCAACTTCCTCCTGACATTCCCTATGTCTAAACACTCCTTCTCTTTACGTTCCCCTATGTAGCCCCATGCGCAATAGTGGCAGTAGAATGCCTTGCTTGGGGTGAGATGATTAAAAAAAAATCGGTCAGTTAAGTGCCATACGTGATACACGATTTGAGCGATCATGTCTCGAATGATACATGATTGACCGGGAGAAGATTATCCCGCAGTAGGTTGCCATTACTTTCTGCGGTAGACTGGTTGCCAGCCAGGGCTGTAGAACCCAATCTGTCTTGTCATTTGACTCATAGCTAGTGGGGGAAGTGATGTATTATATTATTAAGTATTAATTAGAGGGGGATCGGTTTATTACTTCATAACAATAGAAAACCGGTCCCCCACATTATGCCCAGTAGAATTCTTAATCATGTTTCCAATTATTCTATTCAGTCAGTCAGTTAAGTGCCATACGTGATACACGTCTTGGGCGATCATGTCTCGAAAGAGACATGATTGACTGGGCAGAGGATCATCCCACACTCGGTTGCCATTGCTTTCTACGTGATACACGCTTGGGTAATCATGTCTCGAAAGACTGACTGTACAGAAGATTATGCCGCATTGCCATTGATTTCTGCGGTAGACTGGTTCCCAGCCGAGGCTATCGAAGCCAATCTGTCCTATTATTTAATCCATAACGGGGGGGGGGAAGAGACTGAATAAAACCTTTCCCAAGGGTATTTGTGCGTAAGTGAACGCAAGGAATTCAACTGGAATTCGAACTCAGCTTCCCGATTTGTCGTTCTGAGTCGATATCCACTGCACCACAACGCACATCCCTGGTGTATAAGACGCATCCCAATTTCAAGGGGGCAAATCAAGTAGAAATAAAATAGAGAATTTGTAAAATTAATGAAATTATTTGTAAATAATAAAGTTTAGGTTATATTTATGAGGTAGGATTTTGGCTACACAAGCCATGATTACAATTAAACGAAAAATAATAGGAAAAAAAATGAGTCTGTAAAAACCATATTATATATAGCAGTATAGCCCGGCGTTGCTCGGGTGTAATGAAAGCTTTAAAACTAATCCATGGTCCTGGAGCTCAGATTCTTTGGACGTTGGCACGAAAGACTAAAAAGCAATAGTTGTTTCCAGTTAAAGCGAAACCGTAGACTGAAAGAAAAATGAATGTATGTAAGTCAAATTTTGATTTCCTGGTATCGATATCAAATTTTCTGCACCATTGTAAGAACTGCAATCTTGAAACTTCTGAATATTGTTTCTTATGTCTTTGTCTATGAGTGTATCAAATTTGATTAAAATCGGACTACTCTTTCTATAACCTGATTTTTTCGATGATCGATTTTCGATATTTATCGGGGGTACCTCGACACAAAACCTAGCTAAGAACACTCGCAGACGCTTATAGTACAACTGTGTAAATCTTCAAGAAAATCGGTTCAGCCGTTTCGGAGTCTATATGTAACGGATACACACACACACACACACACACACACACACACACACACAAAGTTCCATATATAAATAAGTTTAGATTTAGATAGATCTTTAGGTAAGAAAACAAACAAAAATTAATTATTACTATTGAGTAAAAAAGTATAATTACTATTACAATTTTATTCATTTTCAAATCGATAAAATTCGTCGTCTTCTGTTACTCATTTTTCTATCATCATCGTTCAATAATGCGTCATGTAAAATAATGTACCAAACGTCATGCAATTAATATAATGAATATTAACAATGATAATTTTAATATGCATAATAGCCTTTTAAAAGATGACAATAGGCATTTGAAAGTTGCTCTAAAGTCTAAGCTAATAAGTGTTGCCAGGTTGATAATTTCGGCCGACTATAGAGAATTTTAAACCTACGTATGGCATATAAGAAGCAGGGTAGTTTTTAAAGAGATTTTTAGCAAAAAAATGTCTCTTACAAAACGTTAAATACAGGTCGGAGATACCAGAATCAAGCAGGTACAAAAATTGAAATACCTGGGAAGCGTTATAACAGAAACGGAAAGTGCGACACAGAGATCCGAAGGCGAATTGGAATGGCGAAGGAAGCATTCCAGAAGTTGAGTAAAGTATTAAGAAACAGGACAATTTCGCCAGAAACAAAGAGGAGATTACTGGATTGCTATGTGATGTCAGTTCTTCAATATGGCAGTGAATGCTGGACAATATCATCAAAGATTAAGAAAAAAACTTGAAGCAACTGAAATGTGGTTCTACAGAAGCATACTGGATATAAAGTGGGGGATCGATTCCAATTTACAATCAATACATAAACTGACCTCTCACTTTGTGACAAAGCAGTTTCTATACATTTATATTCCAGAGATCCAAAAGCACAAGGATGCATTCCAGGAGCTGAGACGAGTATTAAGAAACAGGACAATTTCGCTAGAAACAAAGAAGAGAGTACTGGATTGCTAATTACTGTCCGTCCTTTAATACGGCAGTGAATGCTGGACAATATCATCAATGATGAAGGAAAAACTTGAAGCAACTGAAATGTGGTTCTACAGAAGGATGCTGCGAATATCATGGATCGAGCATATGAGCAATGATGGGGTCTTGGAAATGATGGAAACAAAAAGGAAATTAATACTGAGCATCAGGAAGAGACAGCTAAAGTTCCTGGGACACGCAATAAGGAAGGAAGGCTTGGAGAATCTGATACTAACAGGCCAGATAGAGGGAAAGAGAGGAAGAGGAAAGCAACTGATAACATATTTGAAGGACATGATCAGGTGGATGACAGAACGAGGATCGCACGATGTAACAGAAGAAGGCGTGCTCAGAGCCACCAGGGATAGGGAGATGTGGAGGGCCATGATGGCCTACGTCCTGAAGGGTCAGGGCACATAAAAGAATCGGTCCTGACTTGGCATCTTCACTTCACTCATTTTGTCACTGACATGACTTGGCTTCCTTATGTCTTTTCTACAAGTATTTTCATGACAACCGCTCTGACGAGCTTTTTCCCCGGTGCCCCAAACACATGAATTTAAGCGTGGTACTAGATTGGCATATAGATCCCACCATTGAAATAGTTAAATGTAACCACCACTTCTACTTTTTCTGCCTGTAAAACTCCCTTCCATTTAATTGATCCCCTGAAAGCTACTATCACCAAAATTTTGAATGCAATGTCATTTACCCTCTTCTGTCTTCTAGAATGCAGTTCATCTTTTATTCTTTCTTCAATATCTTCTGTACCTAGTTTTTTTTTCTCTCAATGTAACCTCCTGTGTACTTCTGGCGATTCCGTTATTGCTCAGGGTGAAATGATTACAAACTAAAAGAAAAGAAAATATTTCCTAACTGGTTTGTCACAATGCGACATATGCATATGGAAGTCTGATAGAATGACTCAAGTTTTCATGTTAAAGCAAAACAGAAAATAGTCAAGTATTTTCTAAAGCGACTTTAAAAGCCGACCATCTCTAGTCATAGATCATATGCAAACGTAAACATAGAAACAAGGGCAAACATATATATATATATATATATTCGCATATTGGACGATAAAATCACTCCTTATTAAACAAAACACCCAGGTTTCTTTATATCATTAGTGTCAAAAATTGTAATATGAGCTCTGGTAAAAAATACTAGAGGAAGATAAAACCATTAACATAAAAAAAAAACTAGAGAAAAAAAACATTAACATCGAAAAATACTACCGAAAAACAATTGACATCGAAAATACTAGAGAAAAAAACGATCAACATAAAAAATATTAGAAAAAAAACAATAAACATCAAAAAATAGTAAAGAAAAACCGTTAACATTAAAAATACTAGAGAAAAACCTTTCACATCAAAAATATTAAAGGAAACAATTAACATAAAAAATATTACAGGAAAAAACATTAATATCATAAAATCTTAGAGAAAAAACAAATAACATCAAAAATTCTAAAGAAAGACATTAACATAAAACATACTAGAGAAAAAACATTAACATCAAAAGATACTAGAGAAAAAAACCATTAACATAAAAATACATCATAAAATAATGGAGAATAAACCGTTAACATAAAAAATGCTAGAAAAAAACACTAAAAATACTAGAAAAAACATTAAAAAATAAAAATAAAAAATTATGAAAAAACAACTAACATAAAAATAATAAAGAAAAGGCATTAACATAAAAAATACGAGAGAAAAAAACATTAACATCAAAAATACTAGAGACAAACAATTAACATAAATATACCAGAGAAAAAAAAACCCAATAACATCAATAATATTAAAGAAAAACCATTAACATAAAAAATACTAGCGAAAAACCATTAACATCAAAAATATTAGAGAAAAAACAATTAACATAAAAAATACTAGAGAAAAACCATTAAGACAAAAAATACTAGGAAAAACACCATTAACAAAAATAATACTAGAGAAAAAACCATTAACTAGAGATAAAGACCATTAACATCAATAATATTAAAATACTAAAGAGAAAACCATTAACTTTAAAAATCTAAAGAAAAATACCATTAACATCATAAAATATTATAGAAAAAATATTAACATAAAAAATACTAGAAAAAACTATTAACATACAAAATACTAGAGAAAAAACATGAACTTCAAAAATACTAGAGAAAAAACCATTAACATAACAAATACGATAGAAAAAACATTACCATAAAACATTAACATTATAAAGTATTAGTGAAAACACCATTAACATCAAAAATGCTAGCAAAAAAACATTAACATCAACATTAATTAAGAAAAAACTATTAACATAATGAATACTAGGGAAAAACATTAAAATAAAAAATACTAGAGAAATACTATAGAGAAAAACCATTAACATAAAAAAATACTAAAATCTTTTGACTGATGTCTCAACCAATCGCTCACAGCACTTTTGACTTCATCGTCACTTTCAAACTTCGTGCCTCTCGTGAACGCTTTCAAAGGACCAAACAGGTGAAAAGTCTGAAGAAGCAAGGTCGGGGCTGTAAGGGAGGTGAGGGAGCAGTTCGCAGTCCAGTTCGTTGATGGTCTTCACAGTTTGTGCTGCTTTGTGAGCTGACCTTCGAGTAGGCAAGGTCATCATGGACAATTTTGTGTGCTGTCCCAACAGATAGGCTCAAAGTTCTTGCAATATCATCCACTCTCACTCTTCTGTCAGACTGAATGAGGTCATTAACTGATTCGATTACCTCGGGAGATCTCACTTTTGTAGGCTTCTCAGGCCTGTCTTCATCCTCAACACTGCTCTGTCCTTCTTTAAACAATTTAGCCCACTTGTAGACATTTTTTGGTTGAAACATGTGGCACCATACACAGTTGACATTCCCCTATAAATTTCAACTGGTTTTCACACTTCAGCAACCAAAAACTTGATAACTGACCTCTGCTCAATGCTGGAGCATGCTTCTTGTCATATATATATATATATATATATATATATATATATATATATATATATATATATATATATACTAGCAGTATAGCCCGGCGTTGCTCGGGTGTAATGAAAGCTTTAAAACTAATCCATGGTCCTGAAGCTCAGGCTCAGCCTAAAGAATATTTGTGTGAAGTTTGGTGAGAATCGGATAAAAATTGTGGATTTGTATAAAGGACATACAGACAGATAAACAAACACGCACACAAACATCTTGCCTTTTATATATATATATATATCATCGATTTTCTGTACTATTGTAAGAACTGCAACCTTGAAACATCTGAATATCGTTTCTTATGTCTTTGTGTATGAGTGTATCAAATTTGATTAAAATTGGACCATTCCTTTTATATACGATTTTTTCGATTATGGATTTTCGATATTTATCGGGGGTACTTCGACACAAAACCTAGCTAATAACACTCGCAGACGCTTATAGTACAACTGTGTACATTTTCAAGAAAATCAGTTCAGCCGTTTCGGAGTCTATAGGTAACGGACACACACACGCACACAGACAAAGTTCCATTTATAAATAAGTTTATATATATATATATATAATGATTTTGATTTTATCCTTCTATCAGTCAGTAAGTTAAATGCCATATGTAATACACGATTATGCGATCATGTCTCATTAATCTATGCTTGACTAGGAAGAAGATTTTGTCGTAGTATTTTGCCATTACTTTCTGCGTGAGACTGAACGCCAAACCAAGGCTATAAAACTTATTCTGTTTTGTTGTTTAACCCATATCTGGATGGAGAAGAGACGGATTAATACTGCCATGGTGTCATCACCTATAACAAAGGATTAGACTCTTCCTACAACTACATATACTTCCTCTCACAAGAGGAGAGCAGATCAGAAATCAGAGGGATCCGTAGGAGATTAGCATAAGCCGATCAGCGAAAAGCGAGAGGCAGTGGTAGCCAAGGCTGCTACCGTACGACTATTGCGAGTCCCAATTACAGTATTACTTCCTAATCCATATTTATTGTTCTACTAACAGAGTTCCAAGGATTTTTATTTTGATGTGCTTAACATATACATCGTTATTTCCTTATTTTGGTTGTTGGACTTGATGGACTTCTTAACAGGGTCCACGACAGCTTGATTGATAGATAGATAGATAGATAGATAGATCGATAGATAGATAGATAGATAGATAGATAGATAGATATGAACTGTCATAGATATTAACAGACTGACATAGATAGATAGATAGATAGATAGATAGATAGATAGAGTAGATTTGAACAGACTGAGATAGATAGATAGATAGATAGATAGATAGATAGATTTGAACAGACTGAGATAGATAGATAGATAGATAGATAGATAGATAGATAGATAGATAGAGAACAGACTAGATAGATAGATAGATAGATAGATAGATAGATAGATAGATAGATAGATAGATTTGAACAGACTAGATAGATAGATAGATAGATAGATAGATAGATAGATAGATAGATTTGAACAGACTGAGATAGATAGATAGATAGATAGATAGATAGATAGACGAAGAGACTGAGATAGATAGATAGATAGATAGATAGATATGAACAGACTGAGATAGATAGATAGATAGATAGATAGATAGATAGATAGATAGATATACGAAGAGACTGAGATAGATAGATAGATAGATAGATAGATAGATAGATAGATAGATAGATAGATAATGAACAAACCTTGTTAGATAGAGAGATACAAAAAAGAGCTAGCTAGCTAGATAGATCAATAGACAGACAGATAACAAAGTGAGATAGATGTAAATAAAATGCGACAGATAGGTAGATATAGATATTGAGTAAGGGAGTGAGAGAGAGAGGGGGGAGAGATAAAACACCAAAAGAATACAAATAAATTAAAACAGAAAAATAAATATGAACAGAATCAGATGGATAGGCAACGAACAGACTTTGCTTGTGTCATGGTGGCATCACCCATTACAACGGATTGAACACTTCCTTCTACTACATATACTTCCCCTCACAAGAGGAGGGCAGATCAGCATAACGAAGATAGCAGATCAGCAGATCAGCAGAGGAGAGCGATAGGCAAAGATAGCCAAGACTGCTACCGCACGACCATTGCGAGCCCCAGTTCTAGTATTACTTCCTAACCCGTATTTATCATTCTACTAACAGAGTTCCAAGTATTTGCATTTTGCTGTGTTTAGTATATATATATATATATATATATATATATATATATATATATATATATATATATAGTTATTTTCCTATTTGGTGTTTGTATTATATATTGCTGGACTTTTAACAGGGTCCACGACATATACCATACTGCTTAACCCATATATGGAGGGAGAAGAGACGGATTAATACCATTCCCAATGTTATTTAGGCGTAAGTGAATGCAACGAATTTAATCAAAAATCAAACTCGATTCTCCGATCTCTAGTTCCGAGCCGATATTCACTGCACATGAACTAGAATATTGTGAAGCTTTATTGGACTGACCTAGCCTCAAAGGTGGAAAACGTTATATTTATTTTAATGGATTGTTACAAGCGAGGGTGGAGATGGTATGTGCTGATTATAAGAGCATAACATGTATGACAGTAAAGAACAAAAATGAAAGAAATATTTACGAGAAACAGATTGAAATATATATTCAGAAATTAATTTAAACAGGAAACAAATGTAAGCATGTTACGGAAATTAACGAATTTTAACAAAACTTGGTTATAAACAACCGACAATTTGAAATGAATTGTTTGAACATTATTTTTTATCGATACTCGTATTTATGTAGATATATATTTATAATTATATATCCTGCCGAATGACACACATTTTCGTTATATATATATATATATATATATATATTACGAAAATGTGTGTCATATATATATATATATATATATATATATATACTACCGGCCATAATTTTTAGGCCACACCAGTTTAAAAAAAAGAGAATGATATATTTCATACTATTTCAACTATTTATTGCCAAGTGGACAATTCTAAATGAAAATAGAGTGGTTCTTTTGTTATTACTTTGCAAAATTTTACAAGGCAAATAGCGAAAATGTATCCATCACACCCTCTAGATTATATATATATATATATATATATATATATATATATATATATATATATATATCCTCCGCGCAGATTGCCTCCGGTAAATCCCCGTCACCTGATGATCCCATCCCTCCTGAAGTGTACAAATGTGGCGGACATGCTTTAGTAAAGAAGCTACATGCTCTTTTTGTGGAAATATGGAAAGCCGGGCGTGTTCCGCAAGATTATAAGGATGCATGTATTAAGCACTTGTACAAGAATAAAGGAGCAAAGAATCTCTGCGACAATCATCGGGGAATATCACTTCTTTCCATTGCTGGAAAAATTCTGGCCAGATTAATTCTGAACCGAATTACCACACATCTTGTTGATATATATATGTATACCGGCCATAATTATTAGGCCACCCCAGTTTAAAAAAAAAAGAGAATGATATATTTCATACTATTTTTAGTATTTATTGCCAAGTGGATAATTCTAAATGAAAATAGAATGGTTCTTTTGTTATTATTACTCTGCAAAATTTTCCAAGGCAGCCTTTGCTTTAGCCAACGAATAAGAAGAACGGATCAGCACGGAGAAGCGAGCACAAAAATCTTGACACCAGAACAGTTCAGTGGATTCACATGTTTTTCTGCAGTATTATCAAAGAACAATTCAATTTTCATTTAGAATTATCCACTTGGCAATAAATACTAACAATAGTATGAAATTCATCATTTCTTTTTAAAAACTGGAGTGGCCTAATAATTGTGGACGGTCGTGTATATATATATATATATCGCAAATCTACAGCGTGCGATGAGTAAATTGTCGCTATTTGCCTTGTAAAATTTTGCAAAGTACTAATAACAAAAAAAAAACACTCTATTTTCATTTAGAACTATCCACTTGGCAATAAATACTAAAAGTAGTATGAACTACATCATTTCTTTTAAAGAACTGGGGTGGCCTAATAATTATGGCTAGTAGAGTACTTGTTAAAGAAAGTTACCAAATATTAATTTAAATTAATATAAAGCAGATATTAATTTCAATTAATATTAATTTAAAATCTAAAATAATTATTTGCCATTAGGTCAGTTGCAGGCTACGTAAACGACATTCTCTTGTAGAGAAAATTTCTGGCCTTCTAGACAGGATTGCAGAAAAAATCGAGAAAAAAAGAGCTAATTATCAATTGCAAGAAAATGGAATGTATGGTCATCAGCAAGGGAAAAAGTCCAAGATGCGAGTTTCAAATTAGAAATGCCAACATATCCAGGACGAACCCTAGTTTAGGGGTTAAATATTTTCCATATCTGGGACGATGACAGGTGCTAAGGTTCCGGGTCAAGGTATACCTTTGAACAACAGCAATTAATACTAGGTTCCATGCTCTTCAAAACCTCCAATCTCCCAATCAAATGCCTTGTTCTGAATATAGTTTTATATCATACCCAGGAAGATTACTTGGTCGAGAAAACACGACACCAGTGTCCAAGCTAGTGATTCTGAGTACCTAAATTGTTTTAACTGAAATTATGTGCATTATTTTGGAACAAGGAAGCTACCAAAATTAAAAAAAATATCCATCTATCTAAACTTATTTATAAATGGAAATTTGTCTGTGTGTGTGTGTCTGTGTGTGTGTCAGTTACCTATAGACTCCGAAACGGCTGAACCGATTTTCTTAAAAATTTACACAGTTGTACTATAAGCGTCTGCGAGTGTTCTTAGCTAGGTTTTGTGTCGAGGGTACCCCCGATAAATATCGAAAATCGATAATTGAAAAAATCAGGTTATAGAAAGAGTGGTCCGATTTTAATCAAATTTAATACACTCATAGACAAAGACATAAGAAACGATATTTAGAAGTTTCAAGGTTGCAGTTCTTACAATAGTGCAGAAAATCGATAATATATATATATAAAAGGCAAGATGTTTGTGTGTGTGTCTGTTTATCTGCCTGGATGTCTGTATTTTTTTCAGCCCTTTTATTTTAGTTTTTGCTTCAGGTTTGGCCCTAAGTAGGTATAATTGTAGTTCTTAGTCTCAGTCATGATACCATTTACTCAGAGGACTTATTTAGCCTTCAAAATTCAGTTTACGACGAAAAAAACTTATTTGATATCGATAGCAGGAAATCAAAATTTGACTTAGATCCATTCATTTTTCTTTCAGTCTATGGTTTCGCTTTAACTGGAAACAAGTATTGCTTTTTAGTCTTTCGTGCCAACGTCCAAAGAGTCTGAGCTCCAGGAATATGGATTAGTTTTAAAGCTTTCATTACACCTGAGCAACGCCGGACTATACTGCTAGTATAAAATAAAAACTAACAAGACAGTTACGAAGGCAGAGGGAAAAGAAAAGAAGATACACGGGGTGATGTGGAAAGGGCTGGAGTTAAGTGGGTAAGAGATGGGAATTGATTTTCCATTTAAATTCCTGGAGGTTGTCGCCGTAAAGGAAAGCAAGTATATGGAAGGGAGGTCCACAGGCGGGAAGGGCGAGAAAAGAAGCTGTTGCAGTAGAACTGTCTCCTGCATTTGGTTGGTCTAACTGTAAAATGGTGAGACCTTGTTGGCAGTGTGGTTGCCCGAATAAATTCTTGTGGAGCGGGGTGCAGTGACCTAAGTTCTTCGGAGCAGAATCCATGAAAATATTTGTAGAAGAGACAGAGGGAGGTCACATCCTACCGATGAGAAAGTGGCTGGAGTCGAGCTGTCCGGTCGGGACTAATCACATTGTTGTGACCTTATTAGGACCAGAAAGAAAGACACGGAAAACAAGGGGGTAGGTTTAGCCAGTGTGTTAGAATAATAGATTATATATACAAATACGAGCGTTAGTAGTCAGCAGAAAGAAGTGTACGTTCGAACTGTATAGTTACGCTGCGTCATGACCGTTTCATGACTGCCTCTAAACTGCCATACGACTGTGTCCCCGGAAGTCATGAAGGTTAGTATTTATTGACAGAGGAAGTGTCCATTCTTATATATAAGACATACTTTTTACTTAGCATGTAACTGACCTGCCGGTAAATAATTCAGTATTTGTCTCCACTAGTAGTGGTAAACGAATAAATTAGAGTTGAATTCAAGGGAGATGACTACATGGCATGCGCAAGTGGGCATCGCATATGGAACGAGAACAGTTTACCCCAGGGATCCAAATAAATTCCTACCACCTGAAGAAGACTGGAGTGTACAACGGCGGAAACGTCGTGAACAGGGCAATAAAGAAGAGATAGTCCGAATAATTTAAATAACAGTAAATAATTGGAAAGTTTGTTTTTTTATATTAATTCAATTCAGTCGTGTGGCAGGTTATCTATATTTCTCTGTTCATAGCGATCTGTCTTTGCTCATATCTATCTATCTATCTATCTATCTATCTATCTATCTATCTATCTATCTATCTATCTATCTCAGTCTGTTCATATCTATCTATCTGTCTATCTATCTATCTGCTCATTTTCAAGGTTTGTTCATATCAACACCTCGATGGTGTTTCAGTGAGTGTACATCTATCTATCTATCTATCTATCTATCTATCTATCTATCTATCTATCTCAGTCTGTTCATATCTATCTATCTATCTATCTATCTATCTATCTATGTACGCTATTTCGTGAGAGATTAGAAAGGGGAAAAGAAAGAAAGAAAGAAAAAAGAAAGAAAGAAAGAAAGAATAATAATGTAAAACCTTTTTTAGGAAAAACAGGAGAAAATTAATTGGTGTTACGCCACTTACTCTCTACAGGAGCTTTTTCTTTCCCTCTATCTTTTTACTCTCCTCAGCCTTTATCTCACCTTTGCCAAACGGAAGGGTAGTAAAGAGTGAGAGAATAGGAAGAGAGAACCAATAGCATTACCGTATCAGTAGCAGTTTAAGCTGGTGGTTGTAGCAGTAATTGTGTGTGTGTATATATGTGTGTGTATTGTACAATATAGTAAAAAATAGGTAGGTTTGTTGTCGTATCCCGCGACCTAATAACGAAATTTCTTGCCTCTACATCCTTGGCCATTACTCAGTTGGTCTTTTCTATTTACAATGGACACAGGAACCATGATTTTTCAGTAATAAAAAAATTCTCTTTCAAAATCTCTCACAAAATAGCGTAGAGCATTTTGGTTATGGTCTGTGCATACGCCGCTTAATATAAGATTAAAGTAAAGTAGCTTCTATGGACGTTACTTTTATAGATATTTTAATAAAATTACACTCTGTGTTATCGTTATTTTATTATGCAATACCTTTATGTTTGAAGACGTTACTATCATTTGTAGTATGACAAAGTAACATTTTCTAGATAGACTAAACTATCGCCCGGTTTACACTCCACCCATGTCTATTGAAGCGGTGTAGAGGCTCACTGATCCCTTGTTCCCTGTTTAGGATGTGGTTTCCGGCTTTCTTTTTTTCCAATCCTTTCACTCTTATGTAGCCCCCTGCACATCAGTGGCGTTACCGCCTTGCTCGGGGTGATATGATTTTTAAAAAATCATAATTATTCTTCCGTGGAAATTCCACGAGTTCCACTAGTTTATTATTATTGTATCAATTACAGTATCATTTGCTTGTTAGATTTTCTTTCTTTCTTTCTTTTTCTTTCTTTCTTTTTCTTTCTTTCTTTCTTTTTCTTTCTTTCTTTCTTTTTCTTTCTTTCTTTTTCTTTCTTTCTTTCTTTTTCTTTCTTTCTTTCTTTCTTTCTTTTTTTTCTTTCTTTCTTTCTTTCTTTTTCTTTCTTTCTTTCTTTCTTTCTTTCTTTCTTTCTTTCTTTCTTTCTTTCTTTCTTTCTTTCTTTCTTTCTTTCTTTCTTTTTCTTTCTTTCTTTCTTTCTTTTTCTTTCTTTCTTTCTTTCTTTCTTTCTTTCTTTCTTTCTTTCTTTCTTTCTTTCTTTCTTTCTTTCTTTCTTTCTTTCTTTTTCTTTCTTTCTTTCTTTCTTTCTTTCTTTTTCTTTCTTTCTTTCTTTTTCTTTCTTTCTTTCTTTCTTTCTTTTCTTTCTTTTTCTTTCTTTCTTTCTTTCTTTCTTTCTTTCAATTTCATTATCATTAACTTTTTTTTCTTTCTTATTTATTTCCGTTTTATTTCTTTCTTTCATATATATTATTTCTGCTCGCAGGACATTATAAATAACACACTTGTTCCATAACATTTGCTCCATTTGAATGAATGCTTCAAAGACTAATTGTAGAAGTTGTTATGATACAAACGCAGAATATATTTCTTTCTTTCGGACTTGATTCGTCTTTTCTCTTGTAATATTCACGCTAAATTTAAATGATTCTTTGATGGCATTTCATTTAACGGAATCACATCCAGATATTCTTGATTCAATTGATCCTTCTTGATTTTTTCCCCCTGACAACCAAATCTCTCTCTGTCATCTCCTGCCACTAATTGCAACCTTTATTTTTTTCGATTTCCCAGCAAATTCCTCGTCAGTTTTAGTTCCACTGATTGTCTTCTTTGCTGATTCTATTGTTATTGTAGTTGTTGCATTTCGTTTGCTTGTATTATTTGCGATTAAATATCGATTCCTACATTGAATTTCATTTCTGTTATAATCTATCTATCTATCTATCTATCTATCTATCTATCTATCTATCTATCTATCTATCTATCTATCTAAGTTCATAGCTCTGTGTCTGTCTGTCTGTCTATTTCTGTTCATATCTATCTATCTATCTATCTATCTATCTCTATTCATAGGTATCTATCTATGTTCATAGCTATCTATCTATCTATCTATCTATCTATCTATCTATCTGGTCATTTTCAAGGTTTGTTCATATCAACCACTCAATGGTGTTTAAGTGAGGGTACATCTATCTATCTATCTATCTATCTATCTGTCTATCTATCTATCTATCTATCTATCTATCTATCTCTGTAAGTTAATATTTTTTCTCTTTATCTATTTCTCCATCTAAGTCCTCTAAGACATCTATCTATCTATCTATCTATCTATCTATCTATCTATCTATCTATCTATCTAAGAGCATAGCTCTCTATCTGTCTGTCTGTCTATTTCTGTTCATATCTATCTATCTATCTATCTATCTATCTATCTATCTATCTATCTATCTATCTCTATTCATATCTATCTATCTATCTATCTATCTATCTATCTATCTATCTATCTATCTATCTCTGGAAGTTAATATTTTCTCTCTTTATCTATTTCTCCATCTAAGTCCTCTTATCTATATCTTTCTATTAATCTACCTTGATAACTCATGTCTTATTTATCTCTAGGGTCATTTTCTAAGTTTGTTCATTATCTATCTATCTATCTATCTATCTATCTATCTATCTATCTATCTATATCTATCTATCTATCTATCTATCTATATATCTATATCTATATCTATCTATATATCTATATCTATCTATCTATCTATCTATCTATCTATCTATCTATCTATATATATATATATATATATATATATATATATATATACAATCATTTATATCACTCTATCTGATCTAAATCAACTCTTTTTTTGTTTAAATTTGTTTATATTTTTCTATCTATCTATCGATCGATCTAACGTGATGTTTTATCTAAAAATAAATGTAATGGAATCTCATCGGTACAATATTTCGAAAAAAAATGAGCAAAAACATCCGTATTGCATTTGAATCGCGCGCCTTTTCCATCTTTGTTAAACTCATGAATATGTGCGCACGTATGTTTCCTGCAGACGATAGTTGTATGGCGGTTGGCGCATGCTCGTTAGTGCTATCGCCATGATGCGTGCGTGTATATGAATTATTATTGATACGTGTTCAAGTGTTTCACGGAGGATACAGCACATTTCTCATTCACGAGAATACGATTCAACAAGCAATTTATATTCGTAAAAGAAATGGAAGAGTTAAACTTTGAAAATCAAATCGAAATTCTACCAGCATCCATTGTTTATTCACATCCGGGCTCGCCAAACGCACTTCAGCTTTTTCCTCACGGGTCTGAATGTTACGTTCGCATTATTCACAGGCCTTTTTTTTATTATCATAAAGCAAAACTCTCAAAATCGCTACAGTGAATATTTCTACAGGCTTAGATTTCGATTATTGACGAAGAGTAATGGAGGCTTCAGCTGAGAATTTTTGATTTGAGAAGAAAACTATCGAATTTTAACAGCGCATTCAAAAATAAATCTCTGTTGCCATATTTGTACAACAGAGAAATTGAAAGTAAAGATTCAGAAATATTTTTCTTTAAAAACATCAGAATCAAAAATTCTGTGAAAATTCGCTGTTCAGGTAAACAGTGATATCATGAGTAGTATTCAATAAAATACCGATAAATTTTCATAAATTTAAAGAATGCTATCTTCGCTATTTCGGGTGCAATGGGTATCTACTCAGAATGAGAAATCGGAGAGCCGAGTTCGAATACCAGTTGAATTTGTTGCAAATACCCTTAAGAAATACTAGCAGTATAGCACGACGTTGCTCGGGTATAACGAAAGTTTTAAAACTAATCCATGGTCCTGGAGCTCAGACTCTTTGGACGTTGGCACGAAAGACAAAAAAGCAATAGTTGTTTCCAGTTAAAGCGAAACCGTAGACTGAAAGAAAAATGAATGGATGTAAGTCAAATTTTGATTTCCTGGTATCGATATCAAAGAAGTTTTTTTTTCGTCATAAACTGAATTTTGAAGGCTAAATAAGTCCTCTGAGTAAATGGTATCATGGCTGAGACTAAGAACTACAGTTATACCTACTTAGAGCCACACCCGAAGCAAAAACTAAAATAAAAGGGCTGAAAAAATACAGACATACAGGCAAATAAACAGACACACACAAACATCTTGCTATATATATATATATATATATATATATATATTATCGATTTTCTGCACTGTTGTAAGAAACGAAACATTGAAACTTCTGAATATCGTTTCTTATGTCTTCAGTGTATCAAATTTGATTAAACTGGGACCACTCCTTCTATAACCCGACTTTTTCGATTATCGATTTTCGATATTTATCGGGGGTACCTCGACACAAAACCTAACTAAGAACACTCGCAGACACTTCTAGTACAACTGTGTAAATTTTCATGAAAATCGGTTCAGCCGTTTCTGAGTCTAACGGACACACACACACACACACACACACACACACACACACAAAGTTCCATTTATAAATAAGTTTAAATGATCACAGCTTTCTTTTTCTATCTATGATCAGAGCGTAGTATCTTTTTTTTCTGCTCTGCCGTTTTTCTGCTTTCGGACAGTTCAAGTAAAACTGTGGCTGATTCCAAATATACAGCCGACACCCGCCATTGAATTTAGTTTATTTTAGATTAGATATCAATCCATCCCGTCTCCCTCTAGCTATGTGTTGAACAGCAGAACATATCGAGTTCTATAGCGTTCGTTGGTATGAGTCCTATAGCTTTCTATCGCAGAAAGAAATAGAAAATTACTGCCTTTTCAGTCGTGGATAGAAAGAAACATGATTGCCAAAACGTGTATTATATTTGGCGCTTGACTGACTGATCTTAGTGATACAATTAGATTAAATCTTTTTATTTAATGACATTCAAAACCTCGTTGGGTTATTGCTGTGTCGACTCTTCGTCGCCAATTTGTTGTTGCTTTTTGGGCCAGAAAGAAAGAATACAGAAATAAGAAGGTAGGTTCAAACAGTGAATTAGAATAACAGAACATATATATATATACAAGTAAGAGTTTTAGTAATCAGTTATTAGAAATCTAAGTCCGAACAGTATAGTTATACTGCATCTTGACTGCCTTATGACTGTTGCTAGACTGCCACACGACTGCTTCTAGACTGCAGTATTCAGTCGCCTTCCCACTTAAGGCAAAATGTGGCAAAAGGCCTTTTTAATATCAGTCCTCCAGGCCATATATCCCGGTCAAAAATTCCTGTCTAATTTTTACCCAGACGAGACTCTACCCCTCAGCGGAGCTTCGACTCGGTTAACACTTTCCCCACAATGGCAGAGAGCTGACAGGGTTAAGGCTGTCGACTGGACGTTGACTGCGGTATTCATTCGCGCTCCCACTTAATGCAAAATGTGGCACAAGGTCTTTTTAAAGTGGGGCCGCCACATAGCTCGGCCAAAAAACATCTGTCTAATGTTCTCCAGTCGCGAATCTACCCTTCGGTTGAGCCACAACTGGATTAATGCTCTCTACCGAAAGGCAGAGAGCTGACAGTGCTAAGCTTATCAGCTGGACGTTGACTGTGACTGATTCTAGACTACAATATTTACTTGGCCCTCCCACTAAGGGCAACATGTGACACATGGTCAGTGATAAGTGGATTTTCCGGGCTATATGGCCCGGCCAAAAAATACCTGTCTATTTTTGCCCAGTCGTGATTCTACCCTTCGTCGAAACCACGACTGGGTTAGTGCAAAGAGCGCCCTCTACCCAAAGGCTGAGTACTGACAGTGCTAAGACTATCAGCTGGACGTTGACTGTGACTGCTTCTAGACTTCCTCCCCTGAAGTCACGTAGGTTTGTATTTATTGATGGAGGAAGAGTCCATTCCTATAGATAAGGTACTATAACAGTTATTTAATATCAATGAATCGATAAAATTTTAGGATAGTACTAAACCCTACACACAGGCCCTATTTGCACTGAAGATGTAAAGCTCTAAACTGTTTCAGCACTAAAATCATAAACGTTTGGTAGGATTTATATTAGATCGAAAAGAAGAGACGTAGATGTAGTCTATTAAATTAAATTAATCTGTTTGCAATGAGGTAAAAAACATAAACTTATGTCTACGTTTACATTACTCTTGAGTTCGAGTTTTGTTTCATGGCATATCAACACCTCTGTGAGTTATTCAATACCAAAAAAGATGGGGGTTTTAAGGTATTTTTTTAATGTTCGGTTGTATTGAAAAAGTTGATTTAGTCAGATTTTGAAGAAATAATTTTATTATTATTTTTTTATTTTAGATGTTTTTCTTTATTTTATTTTAGATGTTTTCTAGTTTTGTATTAAAAGAATTTTGCTGGTAATAATTTTTTCGTTCAAAAATTTGTTGGTAATATTTTTCTTTCAAAAATGTATATTTTTCTATAAAAGTATTTTTATACTTACACTATTTTGACCCCAGTTAAAACACTGTAAGTATAAAAATCACCATTTGCTCCTAGCTGGGACCCTAACAGGTGCTACCACTCCGGGTCAGGGTAGACCTGAGAACAACAGCAATTAAGAGATTGTTCTATGCTCCTCACAAGCTTCCAGTTGAATTGCTCGCATTCACTTACGCACAAATACCCTTGGGAAAGATACTAATCCGTCTCTTCCCTCCAGTTATGGGTCAAATAATAGGACAGTTTGGGTTTCATAGCCTTGGCTGTCAACCAGTCTACCGCAGAAAACCATGGCAACCTAGTGCGGGATAAACTTCTGCTCAGTCAGTCATGTCTCTTTTTGAGACATAATCGCCCAAAGAGTGTATTACGTATGGCACTTAAGTGAGTGACTGAATATAATAGTTGAAAAAATGATTAAGGCTTCTACTGGACATAAAGTGGGGGACTGGTTTTCTATTGCTATGAGATAATAAACTGATCCCCCCTTATTACTACATAACAATATAATAAATCTCTTCCCCCTCTAACTATGAATAACAGGGCAGATTAGGTTCTATAGCCTTGGCTGTCAACTAGTCTACCGCAGAAAGCAATAGCAACCTATTGCTGGATAGTCTTCTACCAAGTTAGTCATGTCTTTCGAGAGACATGATCGGCCAAAGCGTGTAGCACGTATGGCACTTAACTGAATATCTGAATATAATAGTTGGGCACATGATTAATGCTACTACTGGGCATAATGTGGGGGATCGGTTTCCTATTGTCATGAAGTAATAAACTGATCCCCCGCTAATTACTACTTAATAATATGATACATATCCTCCCCCTCTAGCTACGAGTCAAATAATAGGACTGATTGGGTTTTAGAGCCTTGGCTGTCAACCAGTCTACCGCAGAAAGTAATGGCAACCTACTGCGGGATAATCTTCTGCCCAGTCAGTCATGTCTCTCTCGAGACATGATCGGCCAACGCGTGTATCACGTATGGCACTTAACTGACTGACTGAATATAATAGTTGGAAACATAAGTCTTCTACTGGACATAAAGTGGGGGATCGGTTTTCCATTGTTATGAAGTAATAAACTGATCCCCCATTAATTACTACTGATTAATACAGTACATCTCTTCTTCATTCAGCTATAGTTTAAAGAGCAGGATAGAAAATCTTCTGCCCAGTCAGTCATGTCTCTCTCGAGACATGATCGGCCAACGCGTGTATCACGTATGGCACTTAACTGACTGACTGAACCGCCTGTAGCCTGTCACACATTTTGTGAATTTCATAACAAATGTCATGTCATTGTCGTTTGAACATGATAATAGCACGGACACACATAGAAAAGACTCACACATTATTGAATATCAAGATCTACTTATGAATTGCATAATTCTGTTATATATATATATACGTGTGTGTTTGTGTTTTCGAAAGAAACGTGTAGTGTAGAGCATTTCGTAGGAGAGGAAGATGTTGAATTTATCGGCAGGATTCGATATGCGTGTAGGTTAATGAGCCAAATTCAAAGATGAAATTGAAGAATTACAGTAAATTGTAGAATTTAAACATCGAAAATTCCGCGCCAGCGTCACGCACTGAGGTCGAGTGAAGAGAAAAAATAAATAAAATAGCTTTCTTTTAAAGATAGGAAGAAATTTTAGATTATTTTCAATAATATCTTACTATTAAATGTCTCACACACAATCACGAATATATATATATATATATATAGTCATCTGTATCACAGCTCATCAGTACGGTTAGACATCCGATTGCTTTTTACCTAGGATTGAAACCCGACCAAATTGGCGTCAGTCGACGATTCTACCTCTGAGATATGGGCTCTCGGTAGAAGGTGTCAAACTTTTAGCTTGCTATATACCATGTATACATAAGCCAGTAGTTAGAGTGTTCTAATTCCTTACTGAATGAACCATGCGTAGATGCAAGTGTAGCTACTGTTTTTTTTTTGTTTTTTTTTTGTCTACCATTCTTCCACAGTGCTCAATCAGGGTGTGATTCGTATTTGTGTGTGAGATATTTAATAGAGACGAATATATATATATTTGTCATCCACATACAAGCCTGTTTCTCTGTATCACAGCTCATCAGTGTGGCTAGACGTCCACTTGTTTCTGGTCGGGATCGAATCTTAACCGAGTTGGTGTCAGTTGGAGTCGCTAACCCCTAAACCATAGACGTATGGAAACAGCGAAGAGGGAAAGTTATGAGAAAGAGTGACAGGTTATTGGGGGTGTCATGAAGTGGGTAAGAGAAAAATGAGAATACTGATGAGAATGGAGTGGACGGAGAAAGGAGCATGAGAGAGAGGATGCAGGTTAGTGAGATAGGAGATGACAATTGACTTTCCATTTAAATTCTTGGAGATTGTAGCTGTCGGAAAAGCAAGTAAATGAAAGGGAACTCCACAGGCGGGAAGTGCGAGAAAAGAAGCTAATGTAGTAGAATTCGCGTTTACAATTTATTGGCTTCGCAGTAAAATGGTGGGACCTAGTTATTAATCTTGTTGCTCGAGTAAATTTATATATAGGAGGCACCAGTGAGCTAAGTTCATCGGAGCAGAAGCCGTGAAAGTATTTGTAGAAGAGACAGAGGGAAGCCACATTGCGCCGGTGAGAAATGTCACAGCGAATGTTGGACGATTCACTCAGAGATTAAGAGAGACTGGAAGTAACAGAAATATGGTTATACAGAAGGCTGCTGAGGATACCATGGATTGAACTTGTGAGCAACGATAAGGTTTCTAAAAAGGATGCAAACGAAAAGGAACCTTATAATTAGCATCAGGAAAAGAAAGCTGAGGTTTATGGGATATGTTTGTGGTGCATTGGATATCGGCTCGGAACGAGAAATCGGGGAGCCGAGTTCGAATTCCAGCCAGATTCATTGCATTCACTTGCTCGCAAATACCCTTGGAAAAGGTATTAATCCGTCTCTTCCTTCCAGTTATGGGTTAAATAACAGGACAGATTGGGTTCTATAGCCTACCGCAGAAAGCAATGGCAACCTACTGCGAGATAATCTTCTGCCCAGTCATTCATGTCTCTTTCGAGACATGATTGTCCAAGCGTGTATCACGTATGGCACTAAACTGACTGACTGAATATAATAGTTGGAATAATGATTAAGGCTTCTACTGGTCATAAAGTGGGGGATCAGTTTATTACTTCATAACAATAGGAAACCGATACCCCACTAATTACTACATAATAATATAATACATCTCTTCTGTCTGTAGCTATGAGTCAAATAACAGGACAGATTGGGTTCTATAGCCTTGGTCGGTAACCAGTCTACCGCAGAAAGCAATGGCAATCTACTGCGAGATAATCTTCTGCTCAGTCAGTCATGTCTCTTTCGAGACGTGATCGCCCAAGCGTGTATCACGTATGGCACTTAACTGTAATTAATAATAACTGATCAGTAGAAGCCTGACTGAATAAGAATGGAGACTTGGAGAATCTAATACTCACAGGACTAACTGAAATGAAGAGAGCTAAGTCATTGTTGAATGGCTTTAGGAAGTGGAGGTAAATTCTAAGTGTAATAAATGTCCTGCCATGTTTTGTTATTGACGGCCATAATCTGAATACTGTAAGATGCACTGATGCTCCAGTGCTGATAGCAGACACGAAAAGGAAACTGCAAGATCTCCTACAGAAGGTAGCTAAAGAAGGTAACACCAACAGACTAAACATAAACTACAGGAAAACTGAGTGCATGGTCATCAGAAAAAAGAGGAGCTCAAAGTATCAACTACAAGTCGGGGATACTGAGATCAAGCAGGCACATAAATTTAAATATATGGGAGGTGTTCTAACAGAGGACAGAATGTGTGACCCTGTGATCCTTCAGATCACAGGGTCACACTTTCCGTCCTCTGTTAGAACACCTCCCATGCCACGGATGCATTCCAAACGCTGAATAGTGTATTGAGAGACAGGATGATTTCATTGGGAACAAAGAAATAAGTAATGGACTTTTATGTGATGTCTGTCCTCTTTTATGGCAGCAAATGCTGAACAATCTCTTCAAGGATAGCGGAGAGACTCGAAGCAACTGAAAAGTAGTTATACAGAAAGCTGGTGAGGATAACAAGAACTGAACTTGTGAGGAAAGACAAGGTTTTGAAAAAGATGCAAACGAAAAGGAAACTTATAATTAGCATCAGGAATAGACAGCTGATGATAAGGGCTGGGGGCTTGGAGAATCTAATACTCACAGGACGGATAGAAGGAAAGAGAGATAAGGGAAAACAGTGAAAGACATACTTGATGGGCTTGAGTACAGTTTGGATGACAGAGTACAGCTTGTGGAAGATCTTCTTCTATATGCTCTGTTCTTTCAAGACGTAGGCGATCGTGGTTCTCCACGTCTCTCTATCCCTGGTGGTTCTTAGTATGTTTTCTCCTGTTACACCTCGCAACCCCCGTTCCGTCATCCACCTGAGCAGGCCCTTCAAAACTATTATCCGCTGCCTTCATTTGTCTCTTTTTCCGTCTATCGTGCCTGTCAGTATCAGATTCTCCAAGCCCTCCTTCCTCATTGCATGTCCCAGGAACTTCAGTTGTCCCTTTCCTGATGCTCACTATTAATTTTTTTCTTTTCGTTGCCATTCTTTCCAATACTTCATCATTGCTCACATGCTCGGTCCATGATATCCGCAGCATCCTTCTGTAGAACCACATTTCCGCTGCTTCAAGTTTTTTCCTCATCTTCGATGATATTGTCCAGCATTCACTGCCGTATTGAAGAACTGATATCACATTGCAATCTAGTGAGATTTTCCTGTGTCTTAATACTTTACTCAGTTTCTGGAATGCGTCCTTTGCCATGCCAATTCGTCTTTGGATCTCTGTGTCACACTTTCCATCTCCTGTTAGAACACTTCGCAGGTATTCAAATTTTTGTACCTGCTTGATTTTATTATTACCCACTTGTATTTGGCATTTTGGGTTGCTCTTTTTGCTGATGCGCATGCATTCAGTTTTCTTACAGTTTATTTGTAGTCCTTTTTTGTCACTCTCTTCTGCTACCTTCTGTAGGAGGTCTTGTAGTTTTCTTTCTGTGTTTCCAATCAGTACTGTAGCATCTGCATAACTTATGTTGTTCAAATATAGTCTCCAATAACAAATCCTGGCGTAGCGTCTAGGGTCCTCAAAATATTCTCGCTGTACAAGTTGAATCGATCCGGTGAAAAGACACACCCTTGTCTTACGCCCCTTTCTGTCTTTATAAATCTATTGAAATCGTTACCTGTCAGTATGCAGGCAGTTTTCTGCCAGTATAGATTCTTGATTACTCTGATGTCTTTCCCAAAAATGTCAAGGCTGCTGAGCATCAGTTGAAAGAAAACGTCGAACAAGAAACATGAAACGAAAATCTTTGTTGTGTTCTTCATGATTCTCCTTCAACTAATAAAAATACGGGTCCTGGGTATGACGATCAACTGCATCCGGCAGCAAGGCCTCTGATTAGAAGTTTGTGAGGAACATGGAACCACATCTTAATTGTTGCTGCTCCCAGGTCCTCCCTGACCCGGAGTGGTAGCATAATCAAATAAAAGAGGGAAAAAAAGTTTAAGAGGAAGATACCAAGAGGAAAAATGTTAAGAGCCATAAGGGATAGGGACAAGTGGAAGTTCATGATCAACAACATCCTGAAAAGACACAGCATATCAACAAAAAAGAAGAGACTGTTCATAAAATGACCAATCAAAAAAGAAAAAAAAATCAATCTCGCAAAAGTTAAAGAATATATTTCAAAAAATAATACGACCATAAGCGATTTAATTAAAACAGCTGATTTAGTTGCCTTTCACAATACGGTCAGTTTTAGACCCAGTGACAGGGTGTAATCGATTTCCATTTTTTTTACTTAGATTAAGTGGTAGATTTTTGATTTGTTATATGAAGGCCTTTACCCCTTCAAATCTTTCCAAAACATCCTTATTTCCGTGCAAATGTATATGCTGAACTCAAATCGATAATTGTTTATTGACGAAACCTACCTTTTTTCATGTTAACGACCAGAAAAATATCGAACTTCTTGTCGCTGTTTATCTCACCCCGTAACTACGCTTCAAAAATGTTATTCACTGCAGAATGACTTCACGCGTAGTTTGCCAAGTTTTCGGCATATTCACTTCCTTTGTGCAATTATTACGCTGAAATTGAGTTTCGAAAGAAAGCAAATCGCGTAGTAATTCCTCAGAGGAAGTAAATAGGCCGAAATAAGTATCCTACGCCTCAAGTCATTCAGCGGTGAATCAGATATGAGAACGGTGGTAAGGGGTGAGATATAGTTCGATTTTTTTCTGGTCGATAACATGAAAAAAGGTAGGTTTCTTCAATAAACAATAATCGATTTGAGTTCAGCATATACATTTGCACGGAATTAAGGATGCTTCGGAAAGATTTAACGGGGTAAAGGCCTTCGAGGAACAAATAAAAAATTTAGCGATTAAATCACTTGCAGAAGTATGCAGCAATATGAAGCTAGTTTAGGGGTGTATGATGAAATTTGTTTGATCTTGAAAAAATATTACATCATGCATTAGATATTAATCACGCCAAGATACTATTCTCTCGACTGTACATTAGTTGTTCTACATCCATTGTCTTTGATGGACGTTATTTCAAGGAAGCCCACAAAAATTGAAACGCTGGACGAGCACATCGACGAGCGTTACAGAGACTTCACGGATGTTGTTGATATCAGGTATTCAAGTAACAGTCGGGTGATCTAGGAAAAACAAACAAACTGGATCCATCAGTCCAAAATGTAAAGGAACATGCTGCCGGAAGAGAAAAACAACTCCAAGAGACAACGTGTATGTGATCAAGGAAAGTATGAAAGATCTTACGAAGATATTGTTTTCTCTCTCTCTCTCTCTCTCTCTCTCTCTATATATATATATATATATATATATATATATATATATACGTCAGTCAAAATCGTAAAGGAAAATGTTGTCGGAAGCAAACAACAACTCCAAGAGACAACGTATATGTGATCAAGGAAAATATGAAAGATCTTACGAAGATATTGTTTTCTCTCTCTCTCTCTCTCTCTATATATATATATATATATATATATATATATATGTGTGTGTGTGTGTGTGTGTGTGTCAGTCAAAATCGTAAAGGAAAATGTTGTCGGGAGCAAAAAAACAACTCCAAGAGACAACGTATATGTGATCAAGATCAAGGAAAGTATGAAAGATCTTACGAAGATATTGTTCTCTCTCTCTCTCTCTCTCTCTATCTCGCTCTCTCTCTCTCTCTATATATATATATGTCAGTCAAAATCGTAAAGGAAAATGTTGTCGGAAGCAAAAAAACAACTCCAAGAGACAACGTATATGTGATCAAGGAAAGTGTGAAAGATCATACAAAGATATTGTTTTGCTTCTCTGTCCATATCTATCTATCTATCTATCTATCTATCTATCTATCTATCTATCTATCTATCTGTTGTGGGATCTTCCTTTTTTCTATGATAATGAACTCGCCTTGAGTATACATATACTCCTCTCCATAGAGAGATACGTCAGAACAGTGAGGGTACAGTAAGTTACCGAGAGATACCGAAGTTACACAGAGCATACCGCATCAGTTGGCATAGTAGTTCTTAGCTCCACTCAGCCAGAATAGTATAACACGGATATACTAATTCCAGCACGGCTTCACTTCAAAGACTTTATTAATCGTATTCCTGGATTATTAACCTAGGTTCCAGTTTGTATCTTTACGGTTAATATAACTTATTTTTCTATATTTATATCTGTTTTGTTGTTCATTTTTCTGTGGGGTTCCTCACCTGGAATCCATAACACTATCTAAGTAAAAAACATTAAGGAAAATGGGTCGGAAGAGAAAAACAACGCCAAGAGACGACGTATACACGATCTTAGAAAATGGGAAAGATCCCAGGAAGGCATTATTCATTTTTTTTCAGTGAATTTGCACAAGGATCTATCTATCTATCTATCTATCTATCTATCTATCTATCTATCTATCTATCTCAGCCTGTTCATATCTATCTCTCTATATAACTATCTCTCTCTTTCTTTCTATCTATCTATCTATCTATCTATCTATCTATCTATCTATCTATCTATCTATCTATCTATCAGTCTGTTCTATCTTATCTATCTATCGTCTTCATTATCTATCTATCTATCTATCTATCTATCTATCTATCTCTTTCTATCTATCTATCTATCTATCTATCTATCTCAGTCTGTTCGTATCTATCTATCTATCTAGTCTGTTCTTATCATCTATCTATCTATCTATCTATCTATCTATCTATCTATCTATCTATCTATCTATCTCAGTCTGTTCATAATCTATCTATCTATCTATCTATCTATCTATCTAGTCTGTTCTATCTATCTATCTATCTATCTATCTATCTATCTATCTATCTATCTATCTCAGTCTGTTCATTATCTATCTATCTATCTATCTATCTATCTCAGCATGTTCATATCTATCTTTCTATATAACTATCTCTCCCTTTCGCTGTCTCTCTCTCTCTCTCTGTCTATCTATCTCAGCCTGTTCATATCTATCTCTCTGTATAACTATCTCTTTCTATCTATCTATCTATCTATCTATCTATCTATCTATCTATCTATCTATCTCAGTCAAAAACGTAAAGGAAAATTCGGTCAGAAGAGAAAAACAACGTTAACGGACGATGTATACGTTATCAGTTAAAGTGTGAAAGATCTCAGAGAGAAATTATTTGTTTTGTATCTATTAATTTGCATGAGGGTGTAAATTTTTTGAAAACCTTCGCTTCATTTTAGAGTTTATGTACATTCTTATGGGGAATTTGTCATGACTGTATATAACAAATAAAAGATAATTATTTTGTTTTTACATAAATATTGATTTTGGCAAGTGAACTACAATTTCTTAGCAATGAAAAAAAAAAAAAGATGAAATCCCTTTATTTAATTTGACTTTCATTTTCGCAACCGTGATCAATCTTTTGCGTATATTTTTTTCCACCTGAAATATTTTCAATTAGATATCAGCGAACTTTTCTGCTTCTTTTATAAAAAAAAAAAAAAAGAAAGGAAACGGTAAATGAGTGGTCATATTTGAGGGAATACTCCAAAGACTTCTTCCGAAAATTCCCAAGAGAATTTCGCTTCATTACTGTAAGATTCATCAGTAATAATATTTATTTTTTATAATTAAGAATGTTTTTTTTTATTTTTTCATAATTAAGACGTTATATTATTATTATTATTATTTTTATTATTATTGTTGTTGTTGTTGTTGTTGCTGTTGTTATTCTTCTTCTTCTTCTTCTTTTTCTTCTTCTTCTTCTTATTGTCTAATTACATATATCTTTATATTGGTAAATATTTCAAAAATATAATTAATATTTCTCGTTGTTAATAAACATTTTCTTTTTAGTCATTCCATCGGATGATTATTCATGGCAAAAACTGCTCATTGCGTACAGCATTGTCTAATCGAAGTACAGAGTAAGGTTACTGGGTTTGAAACATTTCAACTTTGTCTAAGTAATACTTTTGATAATGAAGAACAATATTTATATCGATATGTATATATATATATTTATGTATATATATATATATATATATATATATATATATATATATATATATATATATACTAAAGACTTAGTTTTTAGTCCTAACAGGGTTAGACCAGTACACATTTGTGTTAAAAAGTGTTCTATACAATTATATTGTAGAACGTTTGAATATTTTTCATTTTTAAATGAGTTATTTCGCTAACTTGGTTTCCACCATGAATGGTTTCTTCAGGCGATTTTTAATAACTATTAAAAAATAAACTCGTTTAAAAATGAAAATAATACTTCATATATATATATATATATATATAAACGTGTGCATTTAGTTTCGAAATCGAAAAAACAGTGTCTCATCAGGTAGATAATAATGATGGTACTTTTATTAACTACCTGATGAGACATTGTTATTATCCGATTCTCACCAAACTTCACACAAATATTCTTTAGGCTGAGTCTGCGACCCCTATCTATCTATCTATCTATATATATATATATATATATATATATATATATATATATATATAGATAGATAGATAGATAGATAGATAGATAGATATGAAGCAACCTATATATATATATATACATATAGGTTGCTTCATATCTATCTATCTATCTATCTATATTATATATATATATATATATATATATATAGAGAGAGAGAGAGAGAGAGAGAGAGAGATAAAAAGATAGATAATGAACAATTATAATAAATAATAATGATAATAATAATAATAATAATAATAATAAATAATGAATAGACTTAGATGGATATAATAATGAATAGACTTAGATAGATAGATAGATAGATAGATAGATAGATAGATAGATAGATAGATATTGAACCAAGTGAGATAAGATGAGATAGATAGATAGATAGATAGATAGATAGATAGATAGATAGATAGATAGATATTGAACCAAGTGAGATAGATAGATAGATAGATAGATAGATAGATAGATAGATAGATAGATATTGAACCAATGAAGATGAGATAGATAGATAGATAGATAGATAGATAGATAGATAGATAGATAGATATTGAACCAAGTGAGATAGATAGATTTTGAACCAAGTGAGATAGATAGATAGATAGATAGATAGATAGATAGATAGATAGATAGATAGATTGATTGATTGATTGATTGATTGATTGATTGATTGATTGATTATATCAGTTATACTATTATAAGGTGACCGCAGACTTTTTAGCTTAGTGCGCGCAGACACTCGGGTATCGGTTAGTATGCTCGTCTTGCTGCACATTAGCATGGCTGATTAATGCCCTATAACATTACCGGGTACGTGTGGCCTTGTTTAAACTAGACTAAGCTTCGATAATTACAACCCGTAGAACTAACTACGTCGCAATTATTAGCACATTTGTTTTAAGCTTCTATTCACTATTAATCCAAGACATGACACAACCGCTTTTAACTGATACTTTCTTCAGTAAGATTTTTTTCCATGTTTTTAATGCTTTTTAGTAAAAAAAAGAATTATATTTTAATTTTTTTTTCCCGAGATTTTAAATCTAAACTTTGTCGGTCTGGTTTTGCTTCCCTTCTAATTTATCATTAGTCGGCCCGTCATAAAGCCGACTCAATGGTCATAATAAAAGGAACTAGAAATTTTCAAACGCTTTTCCGAAACTACTTTTTAATTTGAAGCACGAGTTTGTTTTTTTGTATTTTTGTTTTTTGTTTTTTCGTTTTTTTATTTCTTTTTTTTTTTTTTTATATATATATTCTATTTTCCCTTAACATTAGTTTTAACGTCATTTTTTCCTTCGGGGTTTCGATTACGAACAACGTTCAATCATTCATTCAGTTTACTGCTCTTTTTTTTCTTTTTGTTTGCACTTTCTTTAAAATAATAAATAATAATAAAAAAAACTCCCCATCGCTTCTTAAAATTATAATTTGCTTGTTCCACCCCAAACTTTATGAGGCTCGCTTTCACATTTTTCGTGACTTTTAAGCGATTCTCCGGTGGGCCATTGAAGAATGAAAATGGAAACTCTCTCTCTCTCTCTCTCTCTCTCTCTCTCTCTCTCTCTCTCTCTCTGTTATTTTTTTATCTTTCATTCCTCCCCCTCTCCGTTGTCTTTCCTTCTCTCCCTTTCATCTCTCTCGCTTCCCTCATTTTTTCGCTGAAATTTAAAACCTTTAATTTTATAATAGCACTTTTTTTTTCATTTCTCTGACGGACTTTTCATTTTTTTTTTATTTAATAATTTTTTATATAACGTTTTTTTTTTAACATTTGTTCAAATTTCTTTTATTTAAAAAAAAAGAATTCTATTGAAAATTGACAAACACGATTATTGGCAAAGCATTTGTATTCTCCCAAGAATGTGTACATTAAAATATGTGCTGAGAGTGTCTGGCCTTAGGCAATCTATATTTTACACCACCTGTGTATACGATAGGGTAATATTATACGCGCAGACGCAAAGGAACACACATGTACACAAACACATGTACACAAACGCGCGCACACACACACTGACACGCACACATATATATATACTAGCATTATAGCTCGGTGTTGTTCGGGTGTAATGAAAGCTTTAAAACTAATCAATGGTCCTGGAGCTCAGACTCAACCTAAAGAATATTTGAAATAATAAAATAATTGCGACAATTTGCCAATCGCACCTAGGTGGATGACTAATATATTATGCTCTCATTACGATTGAGCTCTATGGAGACGAAAATTTTAAAAACAGTTTCCAATTCGGCTATAATGCGTGATTCTTGAGAAATGAATTGAGTTCTCTCGGTGACTGGCGTCTGTATACACTGCTTACATACAAGACGTTAAAATTTCTCTTCTCTGACCCCATGCTTAGGGATGGCTTAGGGAGAAGAGACTCCGACTAACACCAAATCGGTCGAGTTTCGATCCCGGCTAGAAGCAAATGGATATGTCTAGCCACACTGATGAGCTGTGATACAGCGAAACGGGCTTGTTTGTGGATGACTAATATATATATATATATATACTAGCAGTATAGCCCGGCGTTGCTCGGGTGTAATGAAAACTTTAAAACTAATCCATGGTCCTGGAGCTCAGACTCTTTGGACGTTGGCACGAAAGACTAAAAAGCAATAGTTGTTTCCAGTTAAAGCGAAACCGTAGACTGAAAGAAAAATGAATGGATGTAAGTCAAATTTTGATTTCCTGCTATCTATATCAAGTAAGTTTTTTCGTCGTAAACTGAATTTTGAAGGCTTTGGAGTAGATAGACTGAACTATCGCCCGGTTCACAATCCACCCACGTCTATTGAACAGGTGTAGAGGCTCATCCCTTGTTCCCTGTTTAGGATGTGGTTTCCGGCTTTCTCTTTTCCAATCTTTTCACTTTTCTTTATTTTTTTTCAATTGGAGTAGATAGACTAAACTATCGCCCGGTTCACACTCCATCCACGTCTATTGAACAGGTGTAGAGGCTCATCCCTTGTTTCCTGTTTAGGGTGTGGTTTCCGGCTTTCTCTTTTCCAATCTTTTCACTCTTACGTAGCCCCCTGCACACCAGTGGCCTTACCGCCTTGCCCGGGGTGATATGATTTTAACAAAAAGTAAATGGTATCATGGCTGAGATTAAGAACTACAATTATACCTACTTAGAACTAAACCCGAAACAAAAACTAAAATAAAAGGACTGAAAAAAATACAGACATACAGGCAGATAAACAGACACACACACAAACATCTTGCCTTTTATATATATATTATCGATTTTCTGCACTATTGTAAGAACTGCAACCTTGAAACTTCTGTATATCTTTTCTTATGTCGTTGTCTATGAGTGCATCAAATGTGATTAAAATCGGACCACTCCTTCTATAACCCGATTGTTTCGATTATCGATTTTTGATATTTATCGGGGGTACCTCGACACAAAACCTAGCTAAGAACACTCGCAGACGCTTATAGTAAAACTGTGTAAATTTTCAAGAAAATCGGTTCAGCCGTTTCGGAATCTATAGGTAACGGAGACACAAACACACAGACACACACACAGACACACAGACAAAGTTCCATTTATAAATAAGTTTAGATTAATGCAGGTTTCATTAAATAATACAGACAAGTTTTATCTATTTTATGTAAAATTTTTCATAATCTCTGATAAGTTTAATAGCATTATCATAAATGAAGAAAGAAAATTACAATATTGATACATAATTTTTAAATAATCCAATCTATATTTTCAGCTTAAACCATTTTCAAAGATATCAAATAACATTATATATTATAAACACGGACAAACCATAATGACAAACTGTTTTTGTTCACATGGAAGATTTCCAAGCAACAACAAACTCGTGCATATAAGACGCTGGAAGCAAATGTCGCATCACAGCTCGTGACGTCACACATGACCAAACGAGAGGAAAAACAAGAAATATTAAGTATGAGAAGCCATTAGAATAAACCAGTGGATTTTGTTCTTAATCATAGGCATTTAGGGATATTGATATTTTCTTGTGTCTTAGTGGCTATATCACCTTACTAGGCATAAAATGATTGAAATGGAAACAAAAATGATATTAAGAACCAGAAATAGACAGTCAAATGTCTTGTTACGAGTGTGCATTTCTATATATAATATTGTTAAAGTCAACAAAAAGGTTAAAATTTATAGTAAGGGATTCTACTGAGTCTTACTGGTTAATACAAAAATGTTTTCATTCCTGAAGTAGTTATAAAATAGAGAAATTAGAAATAGAACGTTTGGAAGTTTCTATATCATTCCAGCATATTCAAGAAAAATCTAGATGATTCGAGAAACATCGAAAATATGCTAATTAGGGGCTAGCTATGAAAATAGGTTTTTGAAGAGAGTTGTGAGTTGCAAAAAAGGAATTTCTGGCATTATCAACTCCGGATTTGATTCGTGGATTTTTATATTCAGCCAAAAGAATCTCTATGAAAAGTTGCCGACCAACAAAAACCAAAAGAGGACTTCCTGAAACTAAATTAGTAAATAAATTTTTTGAATATTTTCATTGACCAATCTAAAAATTATACTATATATATATATATATATATGTGTGTGTGTGTGTGTGTGTGTGTGTGTGTGTGTGTGTGTGTGTGTGTGTGAATTTCGAGTAATATCACATTACTTCACTAGCCCTAACATGTTAAAAATACTTGACTCCCTCACCTCCACTTCCCTCTCGTAACAATTTGCCAGTAGGCCAAAACATATACGTTTTATGTTTTGAATACCTCAGTTGTGTCTTTGTACATATTTCATTTTGTGTTTTTTTAGAAAATTAAATAAACGTTTGTTATTTAGCTCTTTGTTTTGGTAAACCATTTCTTGTTGCATCATATAACATGCAAAAGTCTATATAATGAATTAAGTCGGCATGGAAAATTCGACACACACAAGATAAATCGAAGAAAACGAGTTCTCTATGTTCCTTGCTTTATGTAAATGGGTAGTAAAACCGCGAGTGGGGTTTATAGTCAGAAGAAAAATATCAGAAAGAAATACAAAGGTTGGGAAAATGTGGAGAGCCATGATCATCCACATCCTGAAAATAGGAGAAAGCCTATTTAAAAGTACATTCTTTATTATTATCGTATAGTTAACACTTGCCTTGATAGAAGGCTGATCAGAAATTCAAAATGACCGCTGATGTCCAAATTGACCTCACGACCGTTATTAATCGGAGCAAAAGATGACTTAATATTTTTAACGTCTCTAAAAATTAAACTTCTCACCATTAATCCACAGAAAAACCTGATGGCTGATCGTGGTTGGTGCTAATCTCCAGGAAATTGACTCGTTGTGTCTCCCCTCGGGTTAACGTTCTCAACGAACACAAAGGCGACCATGGCTTTCCACGTTTCCCTATCCCTGGTGGCTCTGAGGATGCCTTCTCCTATTACACCATGCAATCCTCGTTTCGTCATCCACCTGATTAGGTCCTTCAATTATGTTAACCGTTACTTTGCACTGTCTCTTTTACCCTCCATCTGGCCTGTTAGTATCAGATTCTCCAAGCCCTCCTTCCTCATTGCATGTCCCAGGAACTTCAGCTGTCTTTTCCTGGTATTAAGTATTAGTTTCCTTTTCGTTTCCACCCTCTAGCTGACCTGTGAGTATCAGATTCTCCAAGTCCTCCTTCCTCATTACATGTCTCTTTCTGATACTCAGTATTAGTTTCCTTTTTGTTTCCATCATTTCCATGACCTCGTCATTGCTCAGGTGCTCAATTCATGATATTCGCAGCATCCTTCTGTAGAACTACATTTCAGTTGCTTCATGTTTTTCCTTCATCTTTGATGGTATTGTCCAGCATTCACTGCCATATTGAAGGACGAACAGCACGCAACAATCCAGCACTCTCTTCCTTGATTCTAGCGAAATTATTCTGTTTCTTAATACCTTACTCAACTTCTGGAATGCTTCCTTCGCCATGCCAATTCGCCTTCGGATCTCTGTGTCGCACTTTCCGTCTTCTGTTATAACGCTTCCCAGGTATTTAAATTTTTGTACCTGCTTGATTCTAGTATCCCCGACCTGTATTTGGCATTTTGGCCTTCCCTTTTTGCTGATGACCATGCATTTAGCTTAGCTGACAAGAAAGTGTCGTGGAATATTGTTTTCTCTCCAGAAACGATCATACATATTCATGTCTACTCGTCGCTCATGCTTAGAATATTGCTACCACATACGGTCCAGTGCCCCCACTATTCACTTTAAGCTCTTGGATAAAATCCAAAGAAGAATCAGCAATATTATTGGTCCTGATCAGGCGGGCCGGCTTTATTCCCTTTACTCACCCCCGTAAGGCTGTCTCTCTTTTCTATAAATACTTTCATTTTAATTCTTCGGGTGAGCTCGTCGCTATGAGACCTACACATTTTTCTTTAGTGATACGCAATATGAGACTGACATCGAGATCTGAACAGTTTACAGTTGAGCTGGATAGATGTTGCCGTAAGTTCTATGCTAACAGCTTCTTTTTTCATACTTTCCGCTTTTGGAAATCCCTTCCAGCTCCATACTTTCCAGACAACTTTAATCAGCACAAATTTTAAATGCTGCCATTCCGATGACTATTTTCACTTCCCACTCCTTATTAACGTTTCAGTTTTTAATTTTTCAGCACCCACACTTGTGTCTTAGTGACTTTACTGCCTTGTATGGAAAGATAACAATTTAAAAAAATCAACTAATAAAAAAAAAAAGACGCAAAATAAAAATATTATGAGGTACCTTCTCGTCCCTACATAGATGCAATCCACATTATATAATATATTAGACTGAAGTGCAAAGGTAATTGATAGGTACATCCGGTCGTGGTTGAGGTCAACAAAGGTGAAGAGTGGCTATCAGATATATACGGCCGCGGATGATGTCAGCTGGGTGCCGAAAAAAAACAACCAAAATAAAAAAACATATGCGACAACCGGCTTGAAAGTCGCTGTTCGGCAATAATATGGTTAATAGAAACATTCAGCCATAATCAATTAGGGACAAGAATGTCTGATAGATATATCCGGCCATATATCATTTAGGGACAAGGGTGGATGACAGATATATCCGGCCGTAGATGACTTTGAGCGAAAAAGCAAAAATACGTGGAAGTTTTGGGGCGATATAATGTCAGGGGTTTTTGGCTAAATACGAAAAAAATCCCGCTGGCTTCCGACGGCCTCTTTGTGTGCGCGAATCTCTAGGGCTGCCCTCCTGCTTCACATAGGTGTTAAAGACAAAGAATAAAAATATAAGATTATATTTTTATATAACCGTGTTCTTCGTTGTTTCTCCAGATCTATCGGCAGTATGGAACGATTAAAGGACTAAGCCAAAAACACTACTCAGCTAATGATATAATGTGAATTAATTCATGCTAAGCATTAAAAGTAAAAAAAATGTCATCGTCTGTCGATCAAACACCAAACAATATGAAATGAGTGTTAAATGAATTTGTCTCTGTCAAAAAATCCAGTGCAATTCTTCTGGAATTATCAACTAGTAGTATAGCCCGGCGTTGCTCGGGTGTAATGAAAGCTTTAAAACTAATCCATGGTATCATGGCTGAGACTAAGAACTACAATTATAGAGCCGAACCCGAAGCAAAAACTAAAATAAAAGGGCTGAGAAAATACAGACATACAGGCAGATTAACAGACACACACACAAACATCTTGCTTTATATATATATATATATATATATATATATATATATATATATATATATATATATAAGATTTTCTGCACTATTGTAAGAACTGCAACTTTGAAACTTCTGAATATCGTTTCTTATGTCTTTGTCTATGAGTGTATCAAATTTGATTAAAATCGGACCACTCCTTCTATAACCCGATTTTTTCGATTATCGATTTTCGATATTTATTGGAGGTACCTCTACACAAAACCTAGATGAGAACACTCGCAGAAGCTTATAGTACAACTGCGTAAATTTTCAAGAAAATCGGTTCAGCCGTTTCGGAGTCTGTAGGTAACGGATACACACACAGACACACACACACACACAGACAAAGTTCAATTTATAAATAAGTTTAGATAACTTTTATATTGACGTAATGATCCTTTGACTTATATGCCGATGTATAGCTGTATGTTTTATAAGATAGACAACGTGATTCTGTTTGTAAAATATCACGAATTCTAAAGTGATATCAGGAATTTTTATCCAGTTTATTGATTGAATGAAACCAAAATGTTCAAAACCTGATTTTTAAGTGTTCAGCATAATCACTTAATTACAAAAAAAATCAATTTTCCTAAAAAAATGCGAGAAAGTTACCTCATTTAGATCATCGATGTTACAGTGCACAGAGAGATAAAAAAAATTACATGGATTAATAAGTACATAGATATGCACAGCTCAACATAGATAGATATGAACAGATAGATAGATAGATAGATAGATAGATAGATAGATAGATAGATAGAGATAGATAGATAGATAATGAATAGACTAAGATAGATAGATAGATAGATAGATAGATAGATAAAGAAAAATACTCAGATAGATAGATAGATAGATAGATAGATAAGAATAGATAAGAATAGAATAGACTAAGATAGATAGATAGATAGATAGATAGATAGATAGATAGATAGATAGATAGATTTGAAAAGACTGAGATAGATAGATAGATAGATAGATAGATAGATAGATTTAAAAGATTTGAAAAGATTGAGATAGATAGATAGATAGATAGATAGATAGATAGATAGATAGATAGATTTGAAAAGACTGAGATAGATAGATAGATAGATAGATAGATAGATAGATAGATTTGAAAAGACTAGATAGATAGATAGATAGATAGATAGATAGATAGATAGATAGATAGATTTGAAAAGATTGAGATAGATAGATAGATAGATAGATAGATAGATAGATAGATAGATAGATAGATAGATAGATCATTGTACAAATTAACTGAAACAAAACGAATGATGTCTTCCTTTCATACTTTCCTTGAGCAGGTAAACGTTGTCTCTTTGTGTTGTTTTTTCTTCCGACTGCATTTACCTTTACGTTTTGGACTAAGATAGATAGATAGATAGATAGATATGAGCAGGCTGAGATGAGATAGATAGATAGATAGATAGATAGATAGATAGATAGATAGATAGATAGATATGAACAGGCTGAGACAAATAGAAATAGATAGATAGATAGATAGATAGATAGATAGATAGATAGATAGATATGAACAGGCTGAGACAAATAGATAGATAGATAGATAGATAGATAGATAGATAGATATGAACAGGCTGAGATAGATAGATAGATAGATAGATAGATAGATAGATAGATATAGAACAGGTGAACAGGCAGAGAGAGAGAGAGATAGATAGATAGATAGATAGATACATACATACATACATACATACATACATACATATGAACAGGCTGAGATAGATAGATAGATAGATAGATAGATAGATAGATATGAACAGGCTGAGACAAATAGATAGATAGATAGATAGATAGATAGATAGATAGATAGATAGATAGGATAGAACAGGATGAGATAGATAGATAGATAGATAGATAGATAGATAATGAACAGGCTGAGAGAGAGAGAGAGAGAGAGAGAGAGAGAGATAGATAGATAGATACATACATACATACATACATACATACATACATATGAACAGGCTGAGATAGATAGATAGATAGATAGATATGAACAGGCTGAGAGAGATAGATAGATAGATAGATAGATAGATAGATAGATATGAACAGTCTACCGCAGGAAGCAACGGAAACTTACTGCGGTATATTTTTCTGCCCAGTCAGTCATGTCTTTTTCGAGACATGATCTCCCAAAGCGTGTAAAGCACTTAACTGACAGAGCTTTGGATATATATAAATACACATCTTCTCGCACCCCACATATGGATTAACTATTCAGATTTGTATCACTAAATCATTATCTTTAAAATATTCTTACAATAAAAAATCTAGCTTTAAATGTCCTGTAAATTTTTGATAAGTTGTAAATAATTAATTAATCAATCAATAAATTAATGAGCCAGAAGTGAATATCTAATCATACTGAGGACTTACAACATACACCGTCGTTTTTAAAGATATGATCGTCGCATCAGTCAGTTCAGTGCCATACGTGATACACGCTTTGGGCGATCATGTCTCGAAAGACACATGACTGTCTGGGCAGAAGATTATCCCGCAGTAGGTTGCTATTGCTTTCTGCAATGGTTGCCAATCAGTCTGTCTTATTATTTAACCCATAACTGGAGGGAAGAGACGGATTAATACCTTTCCCAAGGGTATTTGTGCGTAAGTGAATGCAAGGAATTCAACTGGAATTCGAACTCGGTACCCCGATTTGTTGTTCTGAGTCGATATCCACTGCACTACAACGCACATCCGATTACCGCATATGCTACCATATTGGCCAACTTCATGTATACTGCGAAACATGAACATTTTTTATTAATTCTACCACTCACACAAGTAAACTAACCCTGTGTATAGCTGAACCGTTGTTATTAAAAAATTCTTACAATCTAAAAAAAAATATGGCTTTTAAAAAGCTGCAATGGATTAGTGAATCATAAACAACAAATGAATCAATCTATTATTCAGTCCTGTTTTTAAAATATCCCTTACACAATTCCATATTTCATCGTTTCATATTTGACCTTTGTGTATTTGAACGTTTCATACTTGACCTATCCATATTTGAGTATTTCATTTTTAAGTCCTTGGGAAAGGTATTAATCCGTTCTTTCCCTCCAGTTATGGGTTAAATAACAGGGTAGGACTTGGGGACCCAGCCCTTAAAACAAATCCCAATGAATACTCGAAAAAGAAAAAAGTATTACTAGAGACAAAACTTATATAAAAACAATACATTGTTGAATAGAAAAAGATATTGCCAGAAATAAATAAATAAAATTTAGTTGGCAATAAATGACCCGCCGAGGTTGATATGCCATAAAAACAAAGCAACCAACCAAAAAAATCATATTTGACCTTTCCATATTTACGTTTGCATATTAGACCGTTTGCATATTTGGCCGTTTCATATTTGACCCTTACATATTTGACCTTTCCATATTTGACCTTTCCATATTTTACGTTTGCATATTACACTGCTTGCATATTTGGCCGTTCCATATTTGACCTTTCCGTATTTGACCTTTCCGTATTTGACCATTCCATATACGACCTTTCCATGTTGGGCCGTTCCATATTTGACCTTTCCATATTTTTTTTTAATCATCTCACCCCAAGCAAGGCATTCCACTGCCACTATTGCGCATGGGGCTACATAGGGGAAGGTAAAGAGAAGCAGTGGTTAGACATAGGGAATGTCAGGAGGAATGGGAGCAGGTTAGTGTGTTAGGAGGTGTCTATTGACCTTACATTTAAGCTCCTGGAGATTTTATTCGTCGGGGAAGCAATCGTGTGGAAGGGAATTCCACAGTCGGGAAGTGCGAGGAAAGAAACTGTTGGAGTAGAAGTTGCGGTTGCATTTTATCGGTTTCACTGTAAAAGGGTGGGATCTAGTTGCTAATCTAGTATCTCGTTCAAATTCGTATTTATGGGGCACTAAGTTCATCGGAGCAGAAGCCGTGAAAGTATTTATAGAAGAGACACAGGGAAGCCACGTCGCGCCGGTGGGAGAGAGACTGCAGGCGGTCTGCTAAGTCGGTATCTATCACATTACAGACCCTCCTCTGAACCTTATCGAGAAGCCCGAAGAGAATAGCAGGGACACCCGACCAGATATGGCAGCAGTATTCAATGCACGTAAATTTAAAATGCAGCAGTATTCAATTTTACATTTGCATATTACACTGGTTGTATATATGGCCGTTCCACATTTGATCGTTCCATATTTGACCTTTCCATATTTGACCTTTCCATATTTGACCTTACCATATTTGATCGTTCCATATTTGACCTTTCCGTATTTGACCTTTCCATATTTGACCGTTCTATCTAGCCTTTCCATATTTTACCTTTCTACATTTGGTCGTTCCATATTTGACCTTTCCATGTTTGATCTTTCCGTATTTGACCGTTCCATGTTTGACCTTTCCATTTTTGGCCTTTTCATACTCGACGTTTGCATATCAAGCCGTTCCATATTTAGTCTATCCATATTTGACACTTCTATATTTGACCTTTCCATATTTGACCTTTCCATATTTGGCCTTTCTATATTTTACCTTCCCACATTTAATCGTTCCATATTTGACCTTTCCACATTTGATCGTTCAATATTCGACCTTTCCATATTTTACGTTTGCATATTACACTGCTTGTATATTTGGCCGTTACATATTTGACCTTTCCAGATTTAGCCTTTCTATATTTTATCTTTCCACATTTGATCGTTCCATATTGACCTTTCCATATTTGACCTTTCTATATTTGACCTTTCCATATTTGGACTTCCATATTTTACGTTTGCATATTAGACCGCTTGCATATTTGGCCGTTCCATATTTGACCTTTCCATGTTTGTCCGTTTCATATTTGACCTTTTCATACTCGATATTTGCATATCAGACCGTTCCATATTTGGTTTTTGCATATTTGACCCTTCTATATTTGACCTTTCCATGTTGACCTTTCGATAATTGATGTTTGTATACTTTGCTTTTCCATATTTGACCTTTGAGGAACAAAATAAAACATTTTTTAAAAGATGTTTAATCTTGTTCCTCTTTTCTTTTGTTTTTGTTTTTTTTTGTTTTTTCCTTTAACGTCATCCTTTCCACGTCAACCAGCTCCATTCTTCTATCATAGCTACTGACTCTCTGTCTCTTCGTTTTCCACATAACCGATTCAATTCCAGATTTTGTAAGTGCTTAAACTCTTAAAGATATACTTCCTTCGACGGTAATAAGTCAACTGAATGAGTCAACTGAAGTACTGGCACAAACGAATAGATTTGAATTGGTATTTTCTCTTGTCTCTTAATTTATTGCGACCAACATGATTTTTATCCCCCCCACACACACACCAACCCTTTCTTTTTTATATACAGCCCCCATCGATTAGCTTACAATCCCGCCTCTTCTTAAAACGAAATCTATACAAGACAAAAAAAAAATATCCTATTGAAACAGAAAGTGCTTCGTGTTGCTCAAAACAATTTTCGACATGTTGGCTCCTTTCATCTTTCCCATTTAAAAAAAAATCTTCCAGCCATAATCAGACTGACCTGATGTCTGTAGCATGACACGTAACCAACAATGAGCCGTGGGGAATATTAATTTTACAATCACTTTTTTTTTTTACATTCTTTTAGGAAAAGGTGGGATTGTAAGCTAATCGATGAGGATTGTATTTAAAGGATAAAAAGTTTGTGTTGAAGGATGAAAATTATGTTTGTCTCAATAAAATAATGGTACAAACGAAACTAATGTAACTGAGCCTAATTATATAGAAAGTGCACTGATTTCTGAAACGTCCACACGAAACTTACGAGTGTCCACACTCACGGTTGTGTCTCTCTCGTAAAATCTATATCCAGCGCTATAGTGCATATAAACTTTTTCAGTAAATTCTCATATAGCTTATGAGAATATGTGTGTATCCTGAGATTAAAACAGATTAAGATTGTATAGCTCGGGAAAGTATCCTTTCAGGAGTCGGCTCCCCAAAGCAGCGATTCGTGTGAAGAAGTCGCTTGCGTGGAACTTAAATGTCTTTAACAGAACACGAAGGGACAAGAATGTGTGCAATATGGAGAGTTTTAGCTGTAAAGATTAGAACTGGTGAAACTAAGGAACGTACACCACCGGCCATAATTACGGGCTTTTTTGCCTGATGCCCCGTCTACGTGATAGGGTACCTGAAGAGAGTGACAAGAAAGGACTACAAATAAACTGCAAGAAAACCGAATGCATGGTCATCATCAAAAAGGGCAGCCCAAAATGCCAATTAAAGGTGAGGTACTCTAAAATCAAACAGGCACAGAAATTAAAAATACCAGAAGATGGAAAGTGCGACTCCGAAGTCCAACGGCGAATTGGCATCTTAAAGTATTAAGAAACAGGACAATTTCGCTAGAAACAAGGAAGAGAGTACTGGATTGCTCTGTGATGTCAGTTCTTCAATATGGCAATGAATGCTGGACAATATCATCAATGATGAAGGAAAATCTTGAAGCAACTGAAATATGGTTCTACAGAAGCATACTGGATATAAAGTGGGGAATCAATTCCATATTAGAATCAAAACATAAACTGACCCCTCACTTTGTGACCACAGCAGTTTCTATACATTTATATTCCAGAGATCCAAAAGCACAAGGATGCATTCCAGGAGCTGAGAAGAGTATTAAGAAACAGGACAATTTCGCTAGAAACAAAGAAGAGAGTACTGGATTGCAATGTAATGTCAGTTCGTCAGTGAATGCTGGATAATATCATCAAAGATGAAGGAAAAACTTGAAGTAGCTGAAGTGTGGTTCTACAGAAGGATGCTGCGGATATCATGGACAGAGTATGTGTGCAATGACGAGGTTTTGGAAAGGATGGAGACGAAAAGGAAATTAAGAGACAATTAAAGCTCCTGGGACATGCGACGAGGAAGGAAGGTTTGGAGAACCTGTTACTAACAGGCCGGATAGAGGGAAAAGAGACAGAGGAAAGCAGCGGATAACATATTTAAAAGATCTGCTTCAAATTTTCCATTCATCTTTGTTGATATTGTCCAACATTCACTGCCATATTGAAGAACTGACATCACATAGCAATCCAGTACTCTCTTCTTTGTTTCTAGCGAAATTGTCCTGTTACTTAATACTCTTCTCAGCTCCTGGAATGCATCCTTGTGCTTTTGGATCTCTGGAATATAAATGTATAGAAACTGCTGTGACCACAAAGTGAGCGCTCAGTTTATATAGTGATTGTAATATGGAATTGATCCCCCACATTATATCCAGTATGCTTTTGTAGAACGACATTTCTGCTGCTTCAAGTTTTTCCTTCATCTTCGATGATATTGTCCAACATTCACTGTCATATTGAAGAAGTGACATCACATAGCAATCTGTTACTCTCTTCTTTGTTTCTCGTGAAAGTTTCCTGTGTCTTTATACTTTACTTAGCTTCTGGAATGCGTTTTTCGCCATGCCAAGTCGCCTTTGGATCTCTGAGTCGCACATTCTGTCTTCAGTTAAAACACTTCCCAGATATTTGAATTTTCGTACCTGCTTGATTTTAACACCGCTTCACCTGTATTTGGCACTTTGGGCTGCTAAACAAGCTAATTTAAGGTGACCGACTGAGAATAGCCGGTGTTCACTTATAGATGACTAGCAGTATAGCCCGGCGTGGCTCGGGTGTAATCAAAGTTTTTATATATATATTATCGATTTTCTGCACTGTTGTAAGAACTGCAACCTTGAAACTTCTGAATATCGTTTCTTATGTCTTTGTGTATCAAATTTGATTAAAATCGGACCACTCCTTCTATAAACCGATCTTTTCGATTATCGATTTTCGATATTTATCGGGAGTACCTCGACACAAAACCTAGCTAAGAACACTCGCAGATGTGTTCTTACACAGTACAACTGTGTAAATTTACACAGTACAACTGTGCAAATTTTCAAGAAAATCGGTTCAGCCGTTTCGGAGTCTATAGGTAACGGACATACACACACAGACACATAAACACACACACACAGAGACAGAGTTTCATTTATAAATAAGTTTAGATTTAAATAAACAAGCTAATTTAAGGTTACCGCTTGAGAATAGCCGGTGTTCGCTTATAGATAATCCTATAATAAAAAAATGCCAGAAAGAATTTTTCGATGTTAAATTCCAGGGGGAAAAAATCTAAAGACAAATAAATTGAAAACTCAACAAAATATATTGCTATCTTCTCCAACATAATAAAAAAAATGGAAAATGTCCTTTATTTTATTTCCATTTATAAAATTAAAAAAAAAAACAAGATTTTTCTCTATTCATTCGCCAATGTTAGTGCCTGGGTGTGTCGATAACACAATATGACAAAGTGATGCTGAAATTGTCGCAATTTTGAATAATGAAAATGGAAATATTGAACAGAGGCAATTACATTTCTTTTTAGGGGAATGTTTTCTCTTTTTAATTCCAGGGAGTCGAAAACGGTCCCTTAGATTCTCAATTCAATTTTATCTAATGAGCATCCATAAAAAAAGCATAAATTGTAATGCAACTACCTATTACTACTGCGATAATAATAATAATAATAATAATAATAATAATAATAATAATAATAATAATAATAATCCTGGAAAACTGCTACAGTACAAAGAAAAATCTTAGTACAGCCTGGATAGACTATCGAAAGGCATTCGATAGTGTACCACATGACTGGATTTTAAAGACTTTAAATATATACAAGATATCGCCCGTCATCATCAATTTCATCAAACAGTGCATGTCTATATGGAAAACAACCCTTTACCTCAATCATATAAATGGAACCTATAAGTCTGATGAAATAAACATCAAAAGAGGTATATTTCAAGGTGATTCTTTATCTCCCTTACTATTCTGCATATCATTAATAGCACTAACCAGTCAACTTAATAAGACAGAATGTGGTTATAAAATAGGCCAAAAGAAAATAAGTCATCTATTTTACATGGATGACTTAAAGTTATATGCTAAGAATGATAATGAGCTGGAAGGTCTTCTGCAAACTGTAAAATGCTTCAGCGAAGACATTGGAATGAAATTTAATTTGAATAAATGTGCTAAAGCTACAGTTTTACGTGGATCAATACAAGAAACATCCTCAATTAGCCTAGACCCTGCTGTAACAATAAAAGAATTGAAACCAGAAGAAGCTTATAAATACCTAGGTGTAAATGAGAGCGAAAACATTCACCATAAAAAAATGAAAGAAATAGTGCGTAAAGAGTACTATAGAAGGCTACGAATGATATTAAAAACTGAATTAAATTCACAGAATAGAGTTATGGCCATTAATAGCCTTGCAATCCCAGTTGTCCAATATAGCTTCAATATCTTAAACTGGACTCTAAACGACATCAGGCGAATGGATGCTAAAACAAGAAAGCTTCTCTCTAAGCATAAGATGCATCATCCAAAGGCTGATGTAGACCGTCTATACATACCCCGTAAAGAAGGTGGAAGGGGTCTTATTCAGCTGGAATTGTCATACAAGACAACAACTATTGGCTTACTAACATACATAGAAACAACAAAGGATTGGATGATACAATTAGTAAGGCAACATGTAGAAAGAAAGAAAAAATATTCAATAATAAAAGAAGGCAGTAAATTCAAACAAGATTTACAGTTAGTAGATTCTGTAGAAAAGCAAAACAGTAGCCAAGAACCAACTATTGCGGCAAAAAATATGAAAATGAAAGCCAAAGATAAAGCTCTTGAAAAGATGAAACAGCGCTGGCAAGACAAACCTCTGCATGGCCAATATCCAGTACGTGCCAATAAATCCAATGTTGACAAAGTTAATACTCATCGATGGTTACGTGCATCTGGATTAAAGTCTGAAACTGAAGGATTTATACTTGCAGCACAAGACCAAAGTCTTTTCACGAGAAACTTTCAGGCAAATATTATGCATAATAATATGGATGCAAAATGCAGGTTTTGTGATAAACACCAAGAAACAATAGACCACCTAATCTCAGGCTGTTCTGTGCTTGCCCCAAACGAATATAAAAATCGCCACGATAGAGTTGGGCAATATTTACATTGGGCAATGTGCAAACATTATGGAAAAACTGTAAACAAACACTGGTATGAACATCATCCAGCACCGGTTACAGAAATAGAAGACGTAACCATTCTATGGGATTACACCATCTACACAGACAGAAAAATTGAAGCAAACAGGCCAGACATTATTGTTAAAAACCAGAAGGAGAAAACTTGTCTATTAATTGATATGGCTTGTCCAGCGGATTGTAACATAGCAATCAAGGAATTTGAAAAACTGTCAAAATATAAAGACCTGGAAATTGAAATAGAAAAAATGTGGAAATTGAAAACAAGAGTTGTGCCAGTGATGGTAGGTGTGCTTGGAATGATAAAAAATGGAACAAAACAACACATTGAAAGAATCCCTGGAAACCCCAGCTTAAGAGATATACAAAAAATTGTCTTATTAAGTACAGCCCACACACTAAGGAAAACTTTATCTATGTAATGCTGGAGATGATAGGGAAGATAGAAAACATGAAATGGAGCCATAACAACACGCCACTACCTGCCTTAGGTCTCCCCGCAGACTTGGTTGGTAGTGAGACCAAAGCAGAAATCGAAATATGATGAAAAAATGACATAATAATAATAATAATAATGAAACTGAAGGCTTTATTCTTGCAGCACAAGACCAAAGTCTTTTCACTAGAAACTTTCAGGCAAATATTATGCATAATAATATGGATCCAAAATGTAGGTTTTGTGATAAACACCAAGAAACAATAGACCACCTAATCTCAGGCTGTTCTGTGCTTGCCCCAAATGAATATAAAAATCGCCACGATAGTGTTGGGCAATATTTACATTGTGCAATGTGCAAACATTATGGAAAACCTGTAAACAAACAATGGTATAAACATCACCCACCACCGGTTACAGAAATAGAAGATGTAACCATTCTATGGGATCACACCATCTACACAGACAGAAAAATTGAAGCAAACAGGCCAGACATTGTTGTTAAAAACCAGAAGGAGAAAACTTGTCTATTAATTGATATGGCTTGTCCAGCGGATTGTAACATAGCAACCAAGGAATATGAAAAACTGTCAAAATATAAAGACCTGGAAATTGAAATAGAAAAAAATGTGGAAATTGTGAACAAGAGTTGTGCCAGTGATAGTAGGTGCACTTGGAATGATAAAAAATGGATCAAAACAACACATTGAAAGAATCCCTGGAAACCCCAGCTTAAGAGATATACAAAAATTGTCTTATGAAGTACAGCCCACACACTAAGGAAAACTTTTTCTATGTAATGCTAGGGATGATAGGGAAGATAGAAAAACATGAAATGGAGCCATAACAACACGCCACTACCTGCCTTAGGTCTCCCCGCAGACTTGGTTGGTAGTGAGACCAAAGCAGAAATCGAAATATGATGAAAAATGACAACATAATAATAATAATAATAATAATAATAATAATAATAATAATAAGAAGAAGAAGAAGAAGAAGAAGAAGATCTCACCATTCTATGGGATTACACCATCTGCATAGAAAGGAAAATTGAAGCAAATTGGCCAGACATTATTGTTAAAAAACAAAAAAACTGTCAAAATATTTAGGTCTTCCCGCAGACTTGGTAGGTAGTGCGACCATAGCAGAAATCGGATTATGATGAAAAATGACATAGTAACAATTCTATTATAATTGTGCTTTCTACTTCCTTTTTTATTTTGCACGACCATTACGCTCTGCCAATACCTCATAAATAATAATAAAATAAAATAAGTTTGAACAGCTCATGATAAACTACTCTCAGGTGATCCCATCAAATGCAGAGCAGAAGTTTCGAACCATGAAGTGGCATTTTGATGACGGTTAGTTATCAGGATATTGGGGATCCTGGACTCGACATTTTCAACCCCACCCTAAAAAGGGATAGTTTAGGTTTTTTCCTTTTATTTTTTAACGATTGTTAAACTTAGCTAGGGTATGCATGGTCATTGGCCCCACTTTCCTTTCTTTTTTTTTTGTCCTCTCTTTTCTTGGTTTAATTTCCCAACCCATCCCCCTTTATGTGACTAGAGATGTTAGTTCCCTGGTAGATGCGGGGCATTTTTCGTTCGGGTGTGTTTATTTTCGTATTTTTTATTGTGTATGTGTGTGTGCGTGCTTGTGTGTATAAGTGTGTTGATATCTACGATCCCCGCCAGAATTTCGCCCCGCTAACTAATGTTTCTGTTACGATTAGAGATTGTGGGGGTTTATTACTAACATCCATTTTGTTTAGTTTTTGTATATATTTTCATTCATTGTATAAAAATCATTGGGGTTATCAATTTCAAATGTTATTCCCCCTCCCACAGACAAATTGTACATATGGGTTTAGTTAGATTTTCACAGAGTGTATTTAGGCATTATGGTGTTTGTAGCAAGAATGGTACGTAAGAATGTGATGTTTTGGTGCAAGGGATATTGCATTGTCTGCTTGGGTCAGTGAGTGAGGCTAGCTAAGTTAATGTAAGACAGAAAAAGACCAGCCATTCCGCATCCTCCTTTGGCCTTGTGCCGCATTTTTTGTATTTTACAAAAATAAATATTGAAGTTTCGAACCATGAATATTCGGATTTGTTCTTTCCGACGGAGCATAGTCGCCTTAAGATTTAACAAAAAATCTGTGAGCTTTATCTACATGTTTCTTTTGAATAAAATATTCCTATAGAATTCCCTGCAAATACACTTTATTTGGCTCTAAAACCGACACGTCTAACATTATGAAAAACAGAGGAATGATATATATTGAATCTTAAAATTCTTCATATGACTTCTTTATCGATAAGTTACCAGGATGTGCGTTGTAGTGCAATGGATATCGGCTCGTATTGACAAATGAGGGAGCCGAGTTCGAATTCCAGTTGAATTCCTTGCATTCACTTACGCACAAATACCCTTGGGTAAGTTATTAATCCGTCTCTTTCCTCCAGTTATGGGTTAAATAATAGGACAGATTGGGTTCTATAGCCTTGGCTGGCAACCAGTTTATCGGGATATGCAGGATCATCTTCTGCCTAGTCAGTCATGTCTCGAAAGAGACATGATCGCCCAAAGCGTGTATCACGTATGGCACTTAACTGACTGACTGAATATGATAGTTGGAAACATGATTAAGGCTTCGACAGGGCATAAAGTGGGGGACCCGTTTTCTATTGTTATGAATTAATAAACTGATCCCCTACTAATTACTACTTAATAATACATCTCTTCCTCCTCTAGCTATGAGTCAAATAACAGGACATGTTGGGTTCTATAGCCTTGGCTGGCAACAAGTCTACCGCAATGGCAACCTACTGAGGGATAATCTTCTGCCCAGTCAGTCATGTCTCTTCCATGTCTTGTACATGTCAATATATATATATATATATATATATATATATATATATATATATATTGTATATTCCGGAAGAAGAACCACCAAATTAATGAACAACAAAAAAACCGGTTTGAAGATAGAAAGTAGATTATATTGAACGTAATATACAAACTGGAACGCGGGTTAGTCAATTCAGGAATACTATTAGTAGATATAAATATATACAAATCTTGAAGTGAAATAGTATGTCCGGGTAACTTATTCTAGGTGAGGGGAGCTCAGAACTAGTCTGGTCGCTGGTTAACTTCGGTATCTGTCGGAACTCTTCGGTCATTGTAACGGATCTCTACGATTACTCTCCACTGTAAACTGCAACTACAACTGAGATTCCAGATCTGCCACTGTTCTCTCTATGGCAGGATTATATATACACTCAGTCGAGTCCATTGTCATATACAAAAGTGGGGGATCCCACAACGATATATATATATATATATATATAGTGTATCAAGGTAGTAAATAATTTTCTAAACATGTACTGTTAAATATAAGAGGCAATGAATGTCTATTATGCGTAATCATGAGCGTTCTAAACATCTAATTTTGAATTTAATTTCAGTTGAAAATAAAGACTAAAATTCTCCAACATTTGGATAATTTTTTATTAAGTTGATCAGAGTACAATTAAACAACATTTCTTGGAAAAACATAGCCATGTAGGTAATATCAGACAGATTTTAGTCAACAATACAATAATCCTCACTCATACACACAGTAAAAAGAACCTTCAGATATATCGGAGGCCAACTACATTAAATTCAAACAACCCACACTTAATGAAATCAAGTTTAAATCTGGTCATAACATATTACATTGCATTTGAAAATATGTTGTCATTTCGCGCTATCAGGCGGTGCGACGTCATAGAACCGCATTGCAAATTTGCGAACTGCGTCTGTTATTTTTGGTAACTATTGCCGTTACTTAGCGGAGTTTTAAGTCAACACAAGATAGATCGCCGCTGATGGTGGATGTTTTTGTGTTACCGTCCTTATAACCTCTCTGAAGATGGCTCATGTGAGCCGAAAGCTTAGAAGCAAATGAATAAAAAATTATTCAAATGTTGGAGAATTTTTGTCTTTATTTTCAACTGAATTTAAAGACAAAATACGATGTTTAGAACGGCTCATGATTAAACATAATAGACATTCATTGTCTCTTATATTTAACACTATATGTTTAGAATATATATATATATATATATATATATATATATATATATATATATATATATATATATTCGTATTAGGGCACTCTGCTGCAGATAATCTAATCTGAGAAAGAAGTAGAAATCGATTACACCCTGTCATTTTAGTGGATCTAAAAGTGACCGTATTTGGAAAGAAATATAACTAAAGCAGTTGTTTCAATTGTCTATGAATGAGGAAGCAAAAGTAGACCTTTAGAAAAAAAAAAAGAAAAGGAGAATCCCCTTATATATATATATATATATATATATATATATATATATATATGCTTTATAATTATTTGATTATCAGGAAACTGGAAGGTTCTATTTGACGTGATTTTACTTGACAGATAGAATTGATACCCTAAAATATAAAAAAGATCAGATATAATCATTTCGTTTATGTCCAAATCAGTTGTAATGAAAATGTCCAATCCAAATTATTAAGTTTCAACAATAATTTTCTTACTGACTAACCGAATTAGTCAATTTCCTTTTCATTAAACCAATTTTTAAAAAATCTATTCGAATTTAACTTTATTGAACGACATCTTACCGTTTTATTAAAATGCCTTCAACCATCTTTCGTTCTCTCTAATGCGCGATGTCCTTTTGGGTTTTTTCCCAGGAATTTTAATTTGAATGGCGTGCAACGGAAAATATGTTTTCAGAATTTAATGGCGAAATTTACAGACTGCTATTTAATGTCTAATCTCTGAGAGGGCAGTAAAGACTGGAGTATATTTTCACCGAAAAAGACAGACACGCGAGCAACGAGAAAGCGTTATGAAAATTGAAACAACGAAGTCACAAACAAATTAAACCCGTTTCTTTTATTAAATAATTTTCTAAATATTGGAATTTAACATGATTGAACGAAACATTTACCGTTTTATTCAAATACTAGCAGTATAGTCCCGGTGTTGCTCGGGTGCAATGAAAGCTTTAAAACTAATCCACCGACTTAGCAGACCGCCTGCAGTCTCTCTCTCTCACCGTCTCGACGTGGCTTCCCTGTGTCTCTTCTATAAATACTTTCACGGCTTCTGCTCCGATGAACTTAGATCACTGGTGCCCCTAGGTACGAATTTGCACGAGATACTAGATTAGCAACTAGATCCCACCTTTTTACAGTGAAACCGATAAAATGCAACCGCAACTTCTACTCCAACAGTTTCTTTTCTCGCACTTCCCGACTGTGGAATTATCTTCCACATGACTGCTTCCCCGACGGCTACAATCTCCAGGTGTTTAAATGTAAGGTCAATAGACACCACCTAACAAACTAACTTCCATTCTTTCAAACACAATAACTTCCATTCTTTCAAACACTCTTCCCACCCACCCAACTATCTAACACCCCACTTCTGACATATCCTATATCTAACCACTCTTCCTATTTACCTCCCCCTATGTAGCCCCAAGCGCAATAGTAGCAGTGGAATGCCTTGCTTGGGGTGAAATTATTAAAAAAAAAAATGGTCCCGGAACTCAGAGTCAGCCTAAAGAATATTTGTGTGAAGTTTGGTGAGAATCAGATAAAAATTGTGGATTTGTATTAAGAACATACAGAGAGATAAACAGACAAACATCTTGCCTTTTATATATATATATATTATCGATTTTCTGCACTGTTGTAAGAACTGCAACCTTGAAACTTCTGAATATCGTTTCTTATGTCTTTGTCCATGAGTGTATCAAATTTGATTAAAATCGGACCACTCCTTCTATAACCCGATTTTTTCGATTATCGATTTTCTATATTTATCGGGGGTACCTCGACACGAAACCTAGCTAAGAACACTCGCAGACGCTTATAGTACAGCTGCATAGATTTTCAAGAAAATCGGTTCAGCCGTTTCGACGTCTATAGGTAACGGACACACACACACACACACAGACAAAGTTCCATTTATAAATAAGTTTAGATTTATATATATATATATATATATATATATATATATATATATATATATAATCGATTTTTTGCACTATTGTAAGAACTGCAACCTTGAAATTTGTGAATATCGTTTCTTATGTCTTTGTCTATGAGTGTATAAAATTTGATTAAAATCGGACCACTCTTTCTATAACCCGATTTTTTCGATTATCAATTTTCGATATTTATCGGGGGTACCTCGACACAAAACCTAGCTAAAAACACCCGCAGACGCTTATAGTAGAACTGTGTAAATTTTCAACACACACACACAGACAAATTTCCATTTACAAATAAGTTTAGATTTAAATATTTGATTAACCTTCAATGACCTTCCACGGTTCTTTTTATTTCGCCGATTGCATTCTCCCAAATAATTTTTTTGTTTCATAGTTACTAAACAGTTAGAATTCATTTTCCTTTATCTTCGACCCGTTGAGAGATACCGATATAGTCTCATATTATCGGTAATGTTTGTTGAATTTGGCCTATGGTTATACACAACCGAAATCGCCACAAATTAAAATATCAGAAAGTTGAAGGAATGGTTGGAAAATGAAAGCATTTTGTTTGTAAAATTAGTGTAATTTTATTAATAAAAGTGAATAACATATTTGTAAAAAGAGGTAAAATACTCGAGTAGAAAATGCATCTAGTTTTTTTTTATAATCATATCGCCCTGAGCAAGGCAGTTTACTGCCACTGGTGCGCAGGGGGTTACATAGGAGGAAAGTTATGAGAAAGAGTGACAGGTTATAGGGGGTGTCAGGAAGTGGGTAAGAGACGGATGAGAATACTGATAAGAGTGGGATAGACGGAGCATGACAAAGAAAGAAAGAAAGAAAGGATCGTAAGATTTTTTATAATCCTATCGCCACAAGCAAGGCATTTTACTGTCTTGTTTTGCAAGGGATTACATAGGAAGAAAGTTATGAGAAAGAGTGACAGGTTATAGGAGGTGTCCGAACGTGGGTAAGAGAAAGATGACGGTGGCCATAAAGTGACGGATCAGTTTATATATTGATTGTAATGTAGAATTGATCCCCCACTTTATATCCACATTATAATACTATAGAATTCTTTTTTTTTTATATATCTCCCCAGGCAAGGCATTTTACTGCCACTGTTTTGCAGGGGGTTACATAGGAGGAAAGTTATGAGAAAGAGTGACAGGTTATATAGAAGGTATCAGGAAGCGGGTAAGAGAAGGATGACGGTGGCCATAAAGAGAGGGATCAGTTTATATATTGATTGTAATGTAGAATTGATCCCCTACTTTATATCCACATTATAATACTGTAAAATTCTTTTTTTTTTATAACCATATCTCTCCAGGCTGCGCGTTGTAGTGCAATGGATATCAGTTCGGAACGAGAAATCGAGGAACCGAGTTCGAATTGCAGTTGAATTCCTTGCATTCACTTACGCGCAAATACCCTTGGGAAAGGTATTAATCCGTCTCTTCCCTCCAGTTATGGGTTAAATAATAGGACAGATTGGGTTCTATAGCCTTGGTCGGCAACCAGTCTACCGCAGAAAGCAATGGCAACCTACTGCGGGATAATCTTCTGCCCAGTCAGTCATGTCTCTTTCGAGACATGATCGCCCAAGCGTGTATCGCGCATGGCACTTAACTGACTGACTGATCTCCCCAGGCAAGGCATTTTACTGCCACTGTTTTGCAGGGGGTTACATAGGAGGAAAGTTATGAAAAAGAGTGACAGGTTATATAGAAGGTACCAGGAAGCGGGTAAGAGAAGGATGACGGTGGCCATAAAGTGAGGGATCAGGTTATATATTGATTGTAATGTAGAATTGATTCCCCACTTTATATCCACATTATAATACTGTAGAATTCTTTTTTGTATAATCATATCGCCACAAGCAAGGCATTTTACTGCCACTGTTTTGCAGGGGGTTACATAGGAGGAAAGTTATGAGAAAGAGTGACAGGTTATAGAGGGTGTCAGGAAGAGGGTAAAAGAAAAATAAGAATACTGATGAGAGTGGAGTGGACTATGGATTCTATATAATCATTCCAATTGGAGTAGATAGACTAAACTATCGCCCGGTTCACACTCCACCCACGTCTATTGAACAGGTGAAGAGGCTCATCCCTTTATTCCTGTTTAGGATGCGGTTTCCGGTTTTCTCTTTTCTAATCTTCCCACTCTTACGTAGCCCCCTGCACATCAGTGGCGTTACCGCCTTGCTTGGGGTGATATGATTAAAAAAAACAAAAAAAAAACTTGAGGTCTGTTGTGAGAGTTAAGCCGGGGAGGCGCAGTGTTTTACTTTCAGTGAAACTAGCCTGTTCCATGCTAATGGGAGGGAGGAGCGATTGTTATTTAATTTGTGTGAATGAAATGTTCAAATAGAAAAATGCACGCGGTTAAATGTTCAAGAGAGATTATAGTAGAATGAGTGTATGTAAAAAGATTAATCAGTCTACTTAACGAATAATGTCTGCGTTCCTTTTTCTGGCCGAAGAGTGATGTAAAATGTTTTTATGAGGCAATTGAAGATGTCTTTCTGTTGCTGTTGTTTTCTTTGGCGGCGTATGAATGAAGATGAAGAAAGGAAAATTGGCAGAAGAAGTAGAATGAACATTTGTCGACGAGACATGTCTTCGGCTTGAAGTTTTCTTCCTTACATTGTGACGAGATGCTATAAGATATCGCTCGCATTCTGACTGACTTTGACTGGTCAAGGGACGTCCTTAAGTAGTGAATCTCGTCATGCGAAAGGCTCCGAACGGCATTTCTATTTTCTAGGCGTGAAAAAAAATTGACTGGCGTCATAGATTAATTTGCTATTTCCTATCCAGTCAGCATTCAAAATCTTAGTTTTCACACTCACTTGTGAAATTTGCTTTGGTTTCGGTTTTACCAAACTTTTTTAAGTCGTTCTGATCCCTTTTTGCGGGTGTGCAATATTACTTTTTTGCGTTTGACTTAATTGTTAGATGATATAGTATTTACATCCTATATACTTAACATATAATTGGAAAAGGTGGGATTTATAGCTTTTACTTGGGTAATAAATCGAAATAAATGAAAGAGAATCGATTGTAATTTGAACCTCATTTTGGATGAGATCAGTCATTTAATTACAGTATCTGATACACGGTTGGCCGAAAGAGACATGACTGATTGGGTAGAAGATTTTCCCGCATAAGATTGCCATTACTTTCTGCGGTAGATTGGCAGCAAACCAAAGGCTAAAGAACCCAGTCTATTCTGCTATTTAACCCATAATTGGATGGAAAAGAGATGTATTATCTAAACTTATTTATAAATAGAAAATTGTCTATGTGTGTATTTGTGTGTGTGTGTGTGTGTGTGTGTGTGTGTGTGTGTGTGTCCGTTACCTATAGACTCCGAAACGGCTGAACCGATTTTCTTGAAAATTTACACAGTTGTACTATGTCTGCGAGTGTTCTTAGCTAGGTTTTGTGTCGAGGTATCCCCGATAAATATCGAAAATTGATATTCGAAAAAATCCGGTTATGGAAGGAGTGGTCCAATTTTAATCAAATTTGATACACTCATAGACAAAGACATAAGAAACGATATTCAGAAGTTTCAAGGTTACAGTTCTTACAATAGTGCAGAAAATCGATTTGACTTACATCCATTCATTTTTCTTTCATTCTACGGTTTCGCTTTAACTGGAAACAACTATTGCTTTTTAGTCTTTCGTGCCAACGTCCAAAGAGTCTGAGCTCCAGGACCATGGATTAGTTTTAAAGCTTTCATTACAACCGAGCAACGCCGGGCTATACGGCTAGTATATATATATATATATATATATATATATATATATACTAGGTGCGATTAGTAAATTGTCCAATTATTTTATTATTTCAAATATTTTTTAGGCTGAGTCTGATCTCCAGGACCATGGATTAGTTTTAAAGCTTTCATGACACCCGAGCAACGCCAGGCTATACTACTAATATATATATATATACTAGGTGCGATTAGTAAATTGTCGCAATTATTTTATTATTTCAAATATTCTTTAGGCTGAGTCTGAGCTCCTGGACCATGGATTAGTTTTAAAGCTTTCATTACACCCGAGCAACGCCGGGCTATACTGCTAGCATTATTATAACAATAAGTTGTGATCAGTGTGGGATCAGTTTATTACTTCCTAACAATAAAAAAAAGGTCCAACAGAAGCTTTAATTTCCGATAATATTAATTTGTACTAATTTTTAGGGGATCAGTTTATTACTTCATAACAATAAAAAAAAGGTCCAACAGAAGCTTTAATTTCCGATAATATTAATTTGTACTAATTTTTAGGGGATCAGTTTATTACTTCATAACAATAAAAAACAGATCCTCCATTTTATGCCCAGTAGAAGCTTTTAATATATTTTCAACTTTTCTATTCATTCGGTCAGTCAAGTGCGATACGTGATACGCTCTTTGGCGATCATGTCTCGAAAGAGTAGAAGATTGCCCTGCAGTAGTTTGCAATTAATTTCTCTGTGGACTGGTTGGCAAACAAGGCTATAGAATCCAATCTGTCCTGTTATTTAACCCATAGATCGATGGAAGAGACGGGTTAATACCTTTCCTAAGGGTATTTGCGCGTAAGTGAATGCAACGAATTCAACTGGAATATGATAAAAATTAAAATATAGGGAAATATTTTACGTATACATGGGAAGTGTTCTAAAAGAAGACGGAAATTGCGACACAGAAATCCGAAGGTGAATTGGCATGGCGAAAAACGCGTTCCAGAAGCTGAGTAAAGTATTAAGACACAGGACACTTTCACTAGAAACAAAGAAGAGAGTACTGGATTGCTATGTGATGTCAGTTCTTCAATATGGCAGTGAATGCGGGACAATATCATCAAAGATGAAGGAAAAACTTGAAGCAACTGAAATGTGGTTCTTCAGAAGGATGCTGCGAATATCATGGACAGAGCATGTGATCAATATTGAGGATTTGGAAAATGATGGAAACGAAAGGGAAATTAATATTGAGCCTCAGGAAAAGACATGTGAAGTTTATAGGACATGTAATGAGGAAGGAGGGATTAGAGAACTTGATACTAACAGGACAGATAGAGGGGAAAAGAGACAGGGGAAAACAGCGGATAACATCTTTGAAGGTCCTAAGCAGGTGGATGAAAGAACAGGGGTTGTGTGGTGCAACAGGAGAAAGCGTGCTAAGAGACACCAGGGATAGGGAGACGTGGAAAGCCATGATCGCCTACGTCCTGAAAGGACAAGGCATATAGAAGAATATATGTGCCAACTGTTTATAAGAAATTATGAAGTGGATATAAAATGGGGGATCAATTCTATATTATAATCAATATATAAACGGATCCCTCATTTTGTGGCCATGCTAGTTTCTATACATTTATATTCTAGATTTATGGGCTTGAGCTAGTGGATGGCAGAACGAGGGTTGCGTCGTGTTGCAGGAGAAAGCGCGCTAAGCGGCACCAGGGATAGGGAGACGTGGAAAGCCATTATCGCCTACGTTCTGAAAGGACAAGGCACTTAGAAGAAGTCTACCAGGCTTCCACAGAAAGCAATGGCAACCTACTGCGAGACAATCTTTTGCCCAGTCAGTCATGTCTCTTTTGAGACATGATCGCTTAAATTGTGTATCACGTATGACACTTAACTGACTGACTGAATATAATAGTTGGAAACATGATTAAGGTTTCTAGTGGGTATAAAGTAGGGGACCGGTTTTCTATTGTTATGAAGTAATAAACTGAACCCCCACTAATTACTACTTAATAATCTCTTCCACTCTACCACAGAAAGTATTGGCAATCTACTGCGGGACAATCTTCTGCACAGTCAGTCATGTCTCTTTCGAGACATGATCGCCTAGGCGTGTACCATGTATGGCACTTAACTGACTGATACGGGGGATGCAGTTCCCAGAGGCATCTCAAGGCGGTATACGTGGGACGTAGTTTTGGGAGGTATTTTTAGGAGGTATACCTGAAATGTAGTTCTTGTGGGTGTTTCTGGGAAGTATACATTGGATATTTTTTCGGGAGGTATTTATAGAAAGTATACGTAGGTGTAGATCTGGTTGGTATTTCTGGGAAGTATACATGGTGTGTAGTTCTACGAGGTATTTCTAGGTGTTATTTTTGTAGCTGTCTGTATAATTGACGTGTTTGCAATACTTTGGTAAATGTATTTGGTTGGCAATTCTACGATTCTTTTTTTTTTATAAATAATAGGGTATTATTTTTGTTTCAGGGTTCATTATTTGCTCATAGCTGAGAACTTAGCTAGAAGCTACCACCCCGGTTCTGGGTGAACTTTGGGACAACAGCAATTTAAGAGTTGGTTCTAGGCTCCTCAAAATCTCTAATCTCCCGATCAGATATCTTGCTGCCGGATTAAATTTATTTTCATCCAAGAAAATTAATAATAATAATAATAATAATAATAATAAGAAGAAGAAGAAGAAGAAGAAGAAGAAGAAACTATCGCCCGGTTCATACTCCACCCACGTCTATTGGACAGGTGAAGAGGCTCATCCTTTGTTCCCTGTTTAGGATGTGGTTTCCGGCCTTCTCTCTTCCAATCTTTTTGCTTTTCTTCTTTTTTTTTTTTTTTCATTGGAGTAGATAGGCTAAACTATCGCCCGGTTCACACTCCACCCATGTCTATTGAACAGGTGAAGAGGCTCATCCCTTGTTCCCTGTTTAGGATGTGGTTTCCGGATTTCTCTCTTCCAATCTTTTCACTCTTACGTAGCCCCCTGCACATCAATGGCGTTACCGCCTTGCTCGGGGTGATATGATTAAAAAAAAAAATAAAATAATAATAATAATAATAAGAAGAAGAAGAAGAAGAAGAAGAAGAAGAAGAAGTAGATTAATAATAATAATAATAATAATAATATTAAGAAGAAGAACAAGAACAAGAAGAAGAAGAAGTAGATTATTATTAATAATAATAATAAGAAGAAGTAGAAGAAGAAGTAGAATAATAATAATAATAATAATAATAATAATAATAATAAGAAGAAGAAGAAGAAGAAGAAGAAGATGAAGAATAATAATAATAATAATAATAATAAGAAGAAGAACGATAATAATAATAATAATAATAATAATAATAATAAGAAGAAGAATAAGAAGAAGAAGAAGAAGAATAAGAAGAACAAGGACAAGAACAAGAACAAGAATAATAATAATAATAATAATAAGAAGAAGAAGAAGAAGAAGAAGAAGAATAAGAAGATGAAGAATAATAATAATAAGAAGAAGAAGAAGAAGAAGAACGATAATAATAATAATAATAATAAGAAGAAGAAGAAGAAGAAGAAGAAGAAGAATAAGAAGAACAAGGACAAGAACAAGAACAAGAATAATAATAAGAAGAACGATAATAATAATAATAATAAGAAGAAGAAGAAGAAGAAGAAGAAGAAGAAGTAGATTATTAATAATAATAATAATAATAAGAAGAAGAAGAAGAAGAAGAAGAAGAAGAAGTAGATTATTAATAATAATAATAATAATAAGAAGAAGAAGAAGAAGAAGAAGAAGAAGACGATATGAAACTGTTTATAATCTACGAAAACCGTAGAAAATAATTATCATGAACGATGAACAAATGAAAAAAAATATTTAACTGATGCATTTTTCAACGTCTCTTCTGAATAATGTCGTCTGGCGTTGTTTCTGTTTGTCCAATCTTTGTCTGTTATATTTTGTAGCGTTTCAGGCATCCTCTGGGGCCTCTCAATAAATAAGTACACTAAATTTGTTGGTTCAAAGATCTAGTGCGCTATCAAAGAAATCAGTTAGGCATAAATACGTACAAAACTTCGAGAATAATATAAAGAGAAGCAACATGAATGCGGGTATCTTTCTCGTTTTATATTGCAACGTTTTTTTATAATATTTTATTTTACGATTTGATTCAGAGGCAGACGTGTGCCATTTCTGTTGTTGAAGGCGGGAAAAATGACAAAGGATATAACTGATGTATTTTACGAGAATCTCATTGTTGGTCTCTTGTTTCATTTGTTAATTTCACTTTCTCTCTTGCTAAATTTTTCTCTTTCATTTTTTAGTGTCAATTCACTGACCGACGAAGATTTAGTCTAATATATGCGTGTTTATCGTTGCTTTATTTTTGTATAATTCTCGGACAAGATAAGGCTTTATTTATTACCGAACAAAATGGATTGATTTATTTGGTAACGGGTGAAGAAAATATGCAAAAACTAAAAAGACATAGGAAGGTGAAGGAAACGAATGAGTCAGACGTGAGAGTAGAGAAAAGAAGTGGAAAATAATTTTCAAAAAAGGAAGAAATAAATAACGCGTAATAAAAGATTCGAGTAAAGAAAAAATAGGCTGTACGTTGTGCGGTCGATATAAAAAGAAATTACTACGCATTAAGATAAAGTACTTAATTCCTATAGATGTGAGTATATCATCATAAATTTTACTCACACTTTTTCCGCTCCTCCTTTTATATATATATATCATGTTTTGCACATCTATCTATCTATCTATCTATGTCTGTTCATTATCTATCTATCTATCTATCTATCTATCTATCTATCTATCTATCTATCTATCTCTGTTCATTATCTATCTATCTATCTATCTATCTATCTATCTATCTATCTATCTATCTATCTCTGTCTTATCTATCTATCTATCTATCTATCTATCTATCTATCTATGTCTTCATATCTATCTATCTATCTATCTATCTATCTATCTATCTATCTATCTATCTATGTCTGTTCATTATCTATCTATCTCTCTATCTCTCTATCTATCTATCTATCTGTCTATCTATCTATCTATGTCTTCATATCTTATCTATCTATCTATCTATCTATCTATCTATCTATCTATCTATCTATCTCTGTTCATATCTATCTATCTATCTATCTATCTATCTATCTATCTATCTATCTATCTATCTATCTATGTCTGTTCATTATCTATCTATCTATCTATCTATCTATCTATCTATCTATGTCTTCATTATCTATCTATCTATCTATCTATCTATCTATCTATCTATCTAACTCTGTTCATTATCTATCTATCTATCTATTTATGTTCAATATCTATCTAATCTATCTATCTATCTATCTATCTATCTATCTATCTATCTGTTTTGGACACGGAACAAGAAGATAGCTTCAAAACAGTGTATTAGGATAACAAGAAACAGGATATTCAAAAAAAGTGTTAATAATAAGTAATATAGAAATAAACAAGTCCGAAGTTATTACGCTGCCTGGCTAGTAGCTGTCGTTAATTGCTATCGTTAACTGCTGTACATGATGACCCGTAGCTCCTCGTAACTAGCAACTCTTTAACTGCTCCCAACGGCTTCGTTTTCAATCTGCGAATATTGTTCCCCAAGAAGCAGAGATCTCGAAGCGTGTACGATTGGTTTTACAGTTCCATCAGTCATTTAATGAAAATTACATGCCCCTACGCCATACGAACTCGCATCGCTAGCCACAATGTTTTAAAATTCGGGTTGTAATGCGTCAGAAACAAGTCTGGCGTTAAAGTTTTCTTTATATTTTAAATCCGCTGTTAAAAAGGTCGGTTCACTCTGCAGGGCCAGGAAGTTTTTCCCGTCTGAATCCATCTTGCGCATATATAAATCTACCATCCGCGCGTGTATTGAATACCGCTGTCACATCTGGTCGGGTGCCCCTGCTATTCACCTCGGGGTTCTTGACAAAATCAAACGGATAATCTGCAATGTGATCGATCCCGACTTGGCAGTTAGGCTGCAGTCGCTCTCTCGCAGGCGTGATGTGGCTTCCCTGTGTCTCTTTTACAAATACTTTCACAGCTTCTGCTCCAATGAATTTACCTCATGAGTGCCCCCTAGGTATGAATTTACACGAGCTACTAGACTAGCAACTAAATCCCACCCTTTTACACTGAAAGAGTAAATTGTAAGCACAAATTCTACTTTAACAGTTTCTTTTCTCGCACTTCCACACTGTGGAATTCCCTTCCTTAGATTTGCTTCCCCGACAGATACAATCTCAAAGAATTTAAATGTAAAGTCAATAGTCATCTCCTATCTCACTAACCTGCATCCTCTCTCTCTCTCTCTCTCATGCTTCTTTCTCCATCCACTCCACTCTCATCAGTTTTCTCATTCTTCTCTTACCCACTTCATGACACCTTCTATAACCTGTCACTCTTTCTCATAACTTTCCTTCTATGTAATCCCCTGCAAATGCCTTGCCTGGGGAGATATGATTATTAAAAAAATTCTATACTATTATAATGTGGATATAAAGTGGGGGATCAATTTTACATTACAATCAATACATAAACTGATCTCTCACTTTATAGCCACAGTCATCCTTCTCTTACCACTTCCTGACACCCCCTATAACCTGTCACTCTTTCTCATAAATTTCCTCCTATGTGCCCCTGCAAAACTGACAAGGTTGCTTGGGACGATATGATTTTTAAAAAAAGTTTAAGAATACATGCAGTATTAAATATCTCTAGGCGCATTTACCGATTATGGTAGTAAGTATGGACACACGTCATCCCAACCTTGTAAGCATTTTATTCTACAGTTGCAGACTGTTATACGCAAAGCCCACAACTCTTGTTCTGAATGAGAGAATTCAAAAGATCCCGCAGAGGCTTATGGTCTCTGCAGATATTGATTTTCGCACTATATATGTAACGAAAAGTATAGCCCGGCGTTGCTCGGGTGTAATGAAGGCTTTAAACTAATCCATGGTCCTGGAGCTCAGACTCTTTGGATGTTGGCACGAGAGACTAAAAAGCAATAGTTGTTTCTAGTTAAAGCAAAACCATAGACTGAAAGAAAAATGAATGGATGTAAGTTAAATTTTGATTTCCTGGTATCGATATCAAATAAGTTTTTTTCGTCGTAAACTGAATGTTGAAAGCTAAATAAGTCCTCTGAGTAAATGGTATCATGGCTGAGACTAAGA
>JBBBDQ010001880.1:1165000-1205000 GCA_037127315.1 Ascarosepion bandense
TCAATTGGAGTAGATAGATCTATCTATCGCCCGGTTCACACTGCACCCATGTCTATTGAACAGGTTAAGAGGCTCATCCCTTGTTCCTTGTTTAGGATGTGGTTTCCGGCTTTCTCTCTCCCAGTCTTCTCACTTTGTTTTCTTGTTTTGTTTTTTTTTTCAATTGGAGTAGATAGATCTCTCTATCGCCCGGTTCACACTGCACCCATGTCTATTGAACAGGTTACGAGGCTCATCCCTTGTTCCCTGTTTAGGATATGGTTTCCGGCTTTCTCTTTTCCGATCTTTTCACTATTACGTAGCCCCCTGCACATCAGTGGCGTTACCGCCTTGCTCGGGGTGATACGATTAATATATATATATATATATATATATATATATATATATATATACAGCGAAACAGATCTGTCTACGAATGACTATATATACATTATAATACATTTTAGATTATTACAATGAGTAATACATACTTCACCGCGTCCTGATGTTATTATCGCGGCTCGTCAGACCCAAATGTTACAACAGTTGGTCCTCAAAATAGCCTCCCCACAAAAAAATTCTTTTCTTTTATTTAATTTTATATAGACGCTCACATGTCCGTATTAGAATAGACATTTGTAACGGTTATTTACGAAAATTTCTCGCTCATTCGAAAAGAATACCAAAGAAAGAGGAAAGCAAGGATAAAGAAAAGAGAGACGATTGATTAATGTAAAGAAGAGAAGAAACAAAATATATATATATATATTAATTAGGTTTCGTTAAATAATATAGACAAGTCTTGTCTATTTATTTTATGACTCTGATAAGCTTGAGAGTGCTATCGTTAAAAGACATCAAGAAATCGCAGTAATTGTTAATTTTTTTATCCCGTCTGAGCTTTCAGCTTACATAAGACATTATTAAAGAATGAAAATGTAAGTTATAAACAAAGTAGAATTAAACAAAGAGACTTAAACAAAGAGACAAGTCCATTTTTAACGTGGCGGATGGCCGAAAACGGTGACAAAAACGATAGGACTATCAAGCTTATCAGACTATAGGAAAGGATTCTGCATAAAATAAATAGACAAAACTAGTCTATATATTATTTAACGAAACCTGCATTAATGAAAAAAGCTGCCAAAATACACACACACACGCACACACACACACACAAACATATATATATACATATATATATAAAGAGAGAGAGAGAGAGAGAGAAAGAGGGAGGAAGAGAGATAGTGAAGGTGCTGGCGGGGTACAAAAAAAAGAGAAATATAATATAATTTGATGAGAACCTGTGATGCTGAGATATTAAATAAGTTTATGTTTTTAAGGAATTGTCTATATTTATAAAGTAACCAAAAACTACAACTATTTTTAAAAGGGAAAATAAAATCGAAATCTTGGAAAAGGGCGAAAAGATAAAAATAATCGAATAAATTCATGAAAAAAAATAAGATAAAAATATTAATAAAATAAAAAATTTATAAAGTAAAAATTTAATAAAATAAAATAATAAAATAAATAACAATAAAATAAAATAAATTCAGAAACCAAAGTATAAAAAAATAAAAAATTAACAAAATAAAATAATTAATAAAAGAAACAATTAATAAAACAAAAAATAATAAAACAAAAAATTAACAAAAAATAACTAATATATAATAATTAATAAAATAAAAATAATAAAATAATAAATTAATAAAAATAATAAAATAAAAATAAAATAAACACATTATAAAATAAAAATAATAAAATAAAATGTTAATAAAAATAATAAAATATATTATTTATATAAAAGAATTAACAAAAGAAGAAATTGATAAAATAAAAAAAATAATTGATAAAATAAAACTAATAAAATAAAAAAATAATAGAATAAAAAACAAATAAAAAATTTTAAAATTTAAAAAAACATTAATAAAATAAGAGAATTAATAAAATAAAATTTAATAAGTAATTAATAAAAAATGAGAGAAAATATAAAACCCAAAAGGCGTCGATTCAAGGATAATCGAAGAGTGAGTAGAGAAGAAAAAGTTTGGAATTTTAAGGGAAACGAAAAATGCTGTCAGAATGGAAAGGAGTAATAATAATCAAATAAATAAAACTAAATTATTTTAAATGCAAAAAATTATCGCACGTGTTCTCAATATGAGTCAATGTAAAGAATTTGCAGTATGTTCTTTTTGATATTATTGATTAGCTTTTACCAAATTGTGGGGAAAGATAAAAAAAATAAAAAGGCAAGGCATACGTGTCCGTGTTCGCTGAAAAAGAAAATTAGAAACGTTTTGAATTGATTATTGAAATCTTCAAGAGAAATTGAAGAAATATTTATTTCGCTAGTGAGGAATTTAAATAATTTTTGGCGAATGACACAAGAAAAGTTCCCGAAGCTATGATTGTCAGATTAGGTAAATATTTGATGATTTTTTTGTTATCAGATAGAAGCGACGGTAGACAAAGTTGATGGGTAGTATTGGGTGATAAATTTGGGATCCAAACGATTAAGACAAACAAAAAAATGTTTAGCTTTGATTAATTTCATAAAGTCATTTTATTCATCTGACAAAAGTCTTTTTTGTTTGTTTTTTTAATATTTTTAATTCTAAATTGAATTTAAATCCAAGCTGTTATTTTTTTAATAAAATAATGAATGCAGAGATTAAAAGAGACACATTTATTTCTTTATCCTTGCAAAGAAATCATTAAAATTCAATGATTCTGATTTTTATATCACACAAATCGGATTTTTTCCAATTATCTCATTATAAGCAAGACTCCTGTGAATGATAGAGGCAAAAAGGAAAATACACGAACAGGGTTCAATTGAGAGAAACGGAAATAAAAAGACTTTGATCTTAAATTTGTATACTGAGTTAAAATCTATCCTGACCAAGCATTTCTTTCCTAGTTCCTTTTTCAAAGATCTGACATGGCTGCCCTCTGTCTTTTCTAAAAACATTTTCATGGTAGCGGCTCGAACAAGTATTTTTCCGGGTCCCCAACGACATTAATTTCGATATGCTACCCTTGGGAAATATATTAATCTGTCTCTTCACGCCAATTATGGGTTAAATAAAAACCACAGATTAGGTTCTATAGCCTTGGATAGCAACCAGTTAACTGCAGAAAGTAATGGCAACCTACTGCGGAATAATCTTCTGCCCAATCAGTCATGACTCTTTTTAGACATGATCGCCCAAGTGTGTATCACGTATGGCAATTAACTGACTGAATGAAGATAATAGTTGGAAACATGATTTAAGTCTTCTACTGGGTATAAAGTGGGGGATCGCTTTTCCATTGTTATGAAGTAATAAACTGATCCCCCACTAATTACTACTGATTAATACAATACATCTCTTTTTCCATTCAGCTATAGTTTAAAGAGCAGCATAGAAAATCTTCTGCCCAGTCAGTCATGTCTCTTTCGAGACATGATCTTCCAAGCGTGTATCACGTATGGCACTAAACTGACTGACTGAATATAATAGTTGGAAACATCATTTAAGTCTGCTACTGGGCATAAAGTGGGGGATCGGTTTTCTATTGTTATGAAGTAATAAACTGATCCCCCACTAATTACTGCTTAATAATATCATACATCTCTTCCCCCTCTAGCTATGAGGCAAATAACACGACAGTTTGAGTTCTACAGCTTGTTTGGCAACCAGTTTACCGTAGAAAGCAATGGCAACCTACTGCGGGATAATTTTCTGCCCAGCCAGTTATGTCGCTTTTGAGACATGATCGCTTCAAGCGTGTAATTAGGTCTCACAGATTTGAATTAACTAGATGTAACCGCTATTTCTACTTTAACAATCTATTTTTCTTACTTTCTAACTAAAGATTTGTTTCCGATTTCTTGCCTCCACAATGACTACAATCTTCAAAAATTTAAAAGCAATGTCAATCCCCGTCTTCTGTCTATTTGAATCCTGTATTTTTTTTTCTTTCTTCGATCCTTCAAAGAAAAGAGAACCTGTTTCCTTGTTAGTAGCTAAGATCTCACTGTTTTTTAGTTAGACTAGCTAGATCCAACCCCTCATCTATTCTAATAGTTTCTTTTCTCGCATTTCTCACACTTTGAGCTCCTTCCTAATCTCTTACCTCTCTGATAACTCAGTCAGTCAGTTAAGTACAATACGTGATACACGCTTGGGCGATCCTGTCTCGAAAGAGACATGACTGACTGGGCAGAAGATTATCCCGTAGTAGGTTGCCATTGCTTTCTGCGGTAGACTGGTTGCCGACCAAGGCTATAGAACCCAGTCTGTCCTGCTATTTGACCCATAACTGGAAGGAAGAGACAGATTAATACCTTTCCGAAGGGTATTTGCGCGTAAGTGAATACAGTGGATTCAACTGGAATTCGAAATCGGCTCCCCGGTTTCTCGTTCCGAGCCGATATCCACTGTACCACAACGCACATCCGCTCTGATAACTACAGTCTTCAAAAATGGAAATGGAACGTCAATCGCCATCTATATACATATGTCTGTCTGTCTGTCTTTCTGTCTGTCTGTCTGTCCTTTATACAAATCCACAATTTTTATCCGATTCTCATTAAACTTCACACCAATATTCTTTAGGCTTCCGGTCAGGTCATGGACTACTTATTTTTTCCGATTTTCTCCCGATATAGGAAATCGATACCCAGATATGCGATCAACACCGATCGAGATCAGGTTTTCAGCCCTTTTCTCGTGGTTCTTACTGAAGAATTTGCTCGAACTTGGTAAATTTATAGTTTTTAGTCTCAGACATTAGTAGATCTTAGACAACTCATTTTTCCCGATATCGGAAATGGATACCCACGATATTCTATCGAATCTGGTCCAAAACCGATATGCAGCCATCAATATGACTCATTTTCTCCAGTTTTACTCCCAATGAGTATGATAAGTTTTCATTGACTTACTTAGGTTAGTTTATCCTTGGATGACTTATTTGACTCTGGTATTGGAAATCGATACTCTGCTATCCTATCGGATCGGATCAAAATCAAGCTTTCAGCTCTTTTTGGTTTTTGCTTCGGGTTTTGCTCTAAGTAGGTATAATTGTAATTCTTAGTCTCAGCCATTTACTCAGAGGACTTATTTAGCCTTCAAAATTCAGTTTACGACAAAAAAACTTATTTGATATCGATACCAGGAAATCAAAATTTCACTTACATCCATTCATTTTTCTTTCAGTCTACGGTTTCGCTTTAACTGGAAACAACTATTGCTTTTAGTCTTTCGTGCCAACGTCCAAAGAGTCCGAACCCCAGGACCATGGATTAGTGTTAAAGCTTTCATTACACCCGAGCAACGCCGGGCTATACTGCTAGTATATATATATATATATATATATATATATATATTCAGATACTTCAATCCAAGGGGGAAAAACAGGAAGGTAAATTCCAAAAACCCGATCCTAATTAATATTAAAAATTTTATTTTAATATTAAAAAATGATACAGGAAGAGAGCTTCATGTAATAAAATATTACAGAGCAAATATATATTAAAAAAGGATTAATTCAATGATGTTGAATGACCATTTCGATGTGAAAATCCCCACGGTGGATAACACATCACCTCAGCAACCGAAAAATCCTTTCAGAAACTGGAGAAAAATTGCGATAATTTACCACTCGCACCTAATATATATATTAGGTGCGATTGGTAAATTGTCGCAATCATTTTATTATTTCACATATTCTTTAGGCTGAGTCTGAGCTCCAGGACAATGGATTAGTTTTAAAGCTTTCATTACACCCGAGCAACGCCGGGCTACACTGCTAGTTTTCCATTATCTTTAGTTCAGTTCCATTTTTTTTCTTTCCCCAATCCTACCTAACTTCAGTTTTCATTTTATCTTTTGGTTTTACTCTTTGTAAACACCCTGCATACTGCTGACATTGTCGACATGCTTGGAGTGAAAAGATAAAAAAATGCAGTGTTACAATAACGGGAAATATTTTTTGCATCATAAATACCCTAAAAATTCCATGAAACTTATTTGCATGTAATCTTACGGCAGGAATATTTTGTTGTTATTAAGAAAACTGCGTCTGTGTACCTGTCCTCTCAAGTCGTGAGCGGTCACGACTCATTTGCTGCCCCTTTGTAGCTCTTAATGTTTTCTCGGATGCAAGGAGTTAATGAGATTTACTAAAACGGAAAGAGCAATGAAAGAGCAAAGGATACAACGACAAAAGATATATATATATAGATAGATAAAGCATTACATTTTTATTTTTCCAACATCCTATCAGGTAATCAGAGAATGTTCGACAAGCGATAAATTGGAAATTATCACCATAAAACTTGAGGTTACAAGTACCATGTTGAGAAGTAAAACTATGCTTCTTCTATGTACCGTCTTCTCTTCAGGACTTTGGCTTTCATAATCCCTATTCAGCTAACTCTTTAAAAAGCCCATTCTTTTTCTGTGAGTCGTGTAACTTCAGGGCAGTGGCGATCATAGCTCTTTACATTTTCCTGTTTTTGTAACCCCCCTAAATTTTGCCTTTTACTTATCAACCCTAATCTTGTTCAGCTGACCGTTTACAGAAACCCATTCTTCTTCTGTGAGCCTTGTACATTCAAGGCGATAGCGTTCATGATTTTTTTACATTTTCTTGTTTTTGTAACTCTCCCTAAATTTTGACTTTTACTTATCAACCCTAATTTTGTTCAGCTAACAATTTACAGAAAACCATTCTTCTTCTCTGAGTTGTGTGCTTTTAGGGCAATGACGATCATGGTTTTTTACATTTGAAAGAAAAAAATCTAAGAGACAAGATAACAATAGATATATCATTTCACTTTTTTAACATCATATCAGCTATTCAGAAAAGTGTTCGACAAGCGAGAAATTGGAAACTGTCACCCTAAAACTTGAGGTTACATGTACCATATTAAAAAGTAAAATTACGTTTCTTCTTTGTACCGATTTCTCTTCAGGACGTTGGCTATCATAATCCCTGTTCAGCTAACTCTTTACAAAAGCCCATTCTTTTTCTGTGAGCCCTGTAACTTTAGGCCAATGGAGATCATGTATCTTTACGTTTTACTGTTTTTGTAACACTCCCTTAATTTTGATTATACTTATCTACCTTAACCTTGTTCAGCTAACCGTTTACAGAAGCCCATACTTCTTCTGTGAGACCTGTACCTTCAGGGCTATAGCAATCATGGCTCTTTACATTTTCTTGTTTTTGTAGCTCTCCCTTAATTTTGCCTTTTACTTATCTACCCTAAATTTGTTCAGCTAACCGTTTACAGAAACCCATTTTTCTTGTGTGAGCCTTGTACTTTCAAGGCGATAGCGGTCATGGATCTTTACATTTTCCTGTTTTTGTAACTCTCCCTAAATTTTGATTATACTTATCTACCTTAACCTTGTTCAGCTAACCGTTTACAGAAGCCCATACTTCTTCTGTGAGACCTGTACCTTCAGGGCTATAGCAATCATGGCTCTTTACATTTTCTTGTTTTTGTAGCTCTCCCTTAATTTTGCCTTTTACTTATCTACCCTAAATTTGTTCAGCTAACCGTTTACAGAAACCCATTTTTCTTGTGTGAGCCTTGTACTTTCAAGGCGATAGCGGTCATGGATCTTTACATTTTCCTGTTTTTGTAACTCTCCCTAAATTTTGATTATACTTATCTACCTTAACCTTGTTCAGCTAACCGTTTACCAGAAGCCCATACTTCTTCTGTGAGACCTGTACCTTCAGGGCTATAGCAATCATGGCTCTTTACATTTTCTTGTTTTTGTAGCTCTCCCTTAATTTTGCCTTTTACTTATCTACCCTAATTTTGTTCAGCTAACAATTTACAGAAACCCATTTTTCTTGTGTGAGCCTTGTACTTTCAAGGCGATAGCGGTCATGGATCTCTACATTTTTCTGTTTTTGTAGCTCTCCCTTAATTTTGCCTTTTACTTATCTACCCTAAACTTGTTCAGCAAACCGTTTACAGAAGCCCATTCTTCTTCTCTGAGCTGTGTACCTTTAGGGCAATGGCGATCATGACTCTTTACATTTAAAAGAACAAAATCCAAGAAATACTAGATAACGATAGATATAGCATTTCATTTTTTTTTTCAAGATCATATCAGGTATTCAGAAAAGTGTTCGACTAAGGGCTTTCAAAGATAGGAAACTGTGAAGAGTCATGATCGCCTACTTCCTAAACAAATATTGCACATAGACATAAGTGACAGGTGAAATACCTTGAATACTTAATGATTGGGTATTTGATTGTTTTTTTTGTTTTTTTACCCCTTATCAACTATTTGCAGGATATTTAGAGGCAGAATCATTTTTAGACTATAAGAACATTTTGCAGATAACAGCGGTTTTTAATGGTAAAATTTCTACTAATTTTAATACGAGTGAATATTAATTTCGAGTAAATGAATATAACGAACCCGACTAGAATTGAATCTCAGATCCCCGATTTCCAATTCCAAGTCATCATACATTACACCATCTGCACATCCAAGTTTTTAGCACCTGGTATAATTAAAGCTGACACTCACCTATATACTGACCTGGCTTGAAGTTGATTAACCTCAGTGATCGCACGAGAATAAATGAGGAATGATGGCAAGGAGAATTTGACACTCACATGATATATCGAAAACTAAATGGACAAGGAGAAGCACAGAGTTAACAATCTAACGAAATTATGCGAATGGGTGGTGAACGGGGTGGGGTAGAGATAGAATAAAATCAAATGTTAGGAAGACGTGGAGAGTCATGATAATCCATTTCCTGAAGAGAAATGTCACAAGGAAGAGGATCCTCAGAACCAGAAAGGAACACATACTGATTGATAAACTGACTTGATTTTTGATGTGTTATCAACCTTTCGCATGTTATATAAACCCGGAAGATATTTTTTAGACCGTAAGAATATTTTAGAGATAATGTCTTTTGGCTTATACAAGTTTTACTAATTTTTTTTTTTTTTTTTTTTTTAATCATCTCACCCCAAGCAAGGCATTCCACTGCCACTATTGCGCATGGGGCTACATAGGGGAAGGTAAAGAGAAGGAGTGGCTAGACATAGGGAATGTCAGGAGAAAGGTGATAGAAGAGTAAGGATAGCGAGGATGAGTGTCGGGCAGATTGGAAGAGTGTTTGATAGAATGGGAGCAGGTTAGTGTGTTAGGAGGTGTCTATTGACCTTACATTTAAACTCCTGGAGATTGTAGCCGTCGGGGAAGCAATCGTTTGGAAGAGAATTCCACAGTCGGGAAGTGCGAGGAAAGAAACTGTTGGAGTAGAAGTTACGGCTGCATTTTATCGGTTTCGCTGTAAAAGGGTGGGATCTAGTATTTAGGGGGCACCAGTGATCTAAGTTCATCGGAGCAGAAGCCGTGAAAGTATTTATAGAAGAGACACAGCGAAGCCACGTCTCGCCGGTGGTCGGTATCTATCACATTACAGACCCTCCTCTGAACCTTATCGAGAAGCCCGAGGAGAACAGCAGGGGCACCCGACCAGATATGGCAGCAGTATTCAATGCACAAATATATATATCTATATTAATAGAGCCAAATATATATATATCTATATTAATAGAGCCAAATATTACTAAGAGATTCAAGGAATAAGAAATTGTGGAGAGCCATGATGGTTTACATTCAGAAGAGACACGGGACATTGAAGAAGATTTTGTGATGTAATGGTCACACAGCCAGTTAAGTGATTTACGTGATACACACTTGGACGATCATGTCTATTTCCATTCATAACTGACTAGGCAGAATATATTCCAGCGGTAGGTTACTTTCTGAACTAAACCGATTACTTACCAATTCTGTAGAACCCAATCTGTCCTGCTATACAATTCTTTATTTTCAGATCATTTAGTTAAGTGCCTTACGTGCTACACATTTGGGTGATCATGTCTTTTTCTTCGTTACATGACTGACTAGGCATAAGATTTTCTCGCGGTAGGTTGCCATTTTTTCTGCGGTAGACCGGTTGCCAACCAAGGCTATAGAACCTAGTCTGTTCTGCTCGTCAATCCTTTAATCTATATCAGTCATTTAAGTGCCATACGTGATACACGCTTGGGTGATCATGTCTTGAAAGAGACATGACTACTAGGCAGAATATTTTCCCGCCGTGGGCTGTCATTGCTTTCCTGCGTTAAACTGGTTACCTACAAATTCTGTAGTACCCAAGCTATCCTGGAATTCAATTCTTTTATTCGGATTAATTAGCTAAGTGTCGTACGTGATACATGTTTGGGTGATCATGTCTCTTTTTATTCATGACTAACTTGAAAATTTGCACTGTTGTACTATAAGCGGCTGCGAGTGTTCTTAGCTAGGTTTTGTGTAGAGGTACTCCCTATAAATCTCAAAAATCGATAATCGAAAAAATGGGGTTATAGAAGGAGTGGTCCGATTTTAATCAAATTTGATACACTCATAGACAAAGACATAAGAAACGATATTCACAAGTTTCAAGGTTGCAGTTCTTACAACAGTGCAGAAAATCGATAATATATATACATATATAAAAAGCAAGATGTTTTGTGTGTATCTGTTTATTTGCCTGTATATCTATTTTTTTTTTCAGCCCTTTTTTTTAGTTTTTGCTTCGGGTTTGGCTCTAAGTAGGTATAATTGTAGTTCTTAGTCTCAGCCATGATACCATTTACTCAGAGGACTTATTTAGCCTTCAAAATTCAGTTTACAACGAAAAATTCTTATTTGATATAGATACTAGGAAATCAAAATTTAACTTACATCCCTTCATTTTTCTTTCAGTCTATGGTTTCACTTTAACTGGAAACAACTGTTATGGTTTATAAAATAGCGAGTGTTCTAAAAATAGAAAAAGATAGACACACTGACGACAAGAATTCAAAATTGGGCGGCAAAATAAGGAACCGTTTCTTTTCGTAGGAGAAGGAGTAAGAGTAAGAGTCAGAAGTAGGAGTTATGGACAGTAGTTTTATGTAGGAGTTTTGAAAAGGAAAAGACGCTAGTCAGTTGACCACTAGAGTCCAGAAAGGATAGGCTCGTTTACTACTATCATCCCACAGTGAAGAGAATTTAGCTAGTCTGCTCCTGTATCCACACAAAATTTAAAGGTTGTAACTTGATGTAAACAACCTAAAGTTTATACCAAAAATAAACATCATTAATTCAAGTTTGTGTTATCTTCTTATTATACCAAAATGATGCAAGCAACACAACACAACTATTGCTTTTTAGTCTTTCGTGCCAACGTCCAAAGAGTCTGAGCCCCATGACCATGGATTAGTTTTCAGCTTTTATTACACTCGAGCAATGCTGCTACTAGTATATATATATATATATATATATATATATATATATATGTATGTATGTGTGTACTTCTATAGGTTTGTATAATTGTAATTAATTTTTTTTTTTTTACCTAGTGTTGTCTTTATTTAGTTTATTTTCAAATGACTTAATTTTTTTAAAAATAATTTTATTTTAAATCCTATATCTTTTTATTCCCTTTTATTAATAATTATGCCTTTTTAAGTAAAGGCCTTTTTCTAATACTTCAACGTTTTGGGGAAATTAGGTTTTTCAATTTGTCCAGCGTCTGTAATATTTAAAAAAAATTTTTTCTTTAGTTTCTTTCTTTTTCCCTCCCTTCCTTCTTTTATCTCTCTTACCACCGTGTTGCTTAAACTTACGTCGATTTAACACGGCTGTCTGTTAATTTTTAGTTACATTCTCCCTTTTTTTTGCGAACCCAGACGATGTCAATTTTTTCTTTTCTTATTTTTTTGATTTTATTCTATCTTTTTCTTTTTCTTTCTCGTTTTCTTTTTCTTTTTCTTTCCCTTTATTTTTATTTTTATTTTATTTTATTTATTATTTTTTATTTTATTTTATTTTTTAATTTCTTTGCAATCTATTTAAAAAGGAAAAGTAGACTAATTTTTCTCCAGTTTCTGAAAGGATTTTTCTGTTGCTGAGGTGATGTGTTGTCCCCCGTGGGGATCTTCATATCGAAATGGCCATTCAACATCTTTGAATTAATCCTTTTTTAATAATATATATATATATATATATATATATATATATATATATTAGGTGTGATTGGTAAATTGTCGCAATCATTTTATTATTTCAAATATTCTTTAGGCTGAGTCTGAGCTCCAGGACCATGGATTAGATTTGGAGCTTTCATTAAACCCGAGCAACGCCGGGCTATACAGCTAGTATGACATAAAGGTAACGAGAAGTAAGCTGAAGAATTGTTTCTGCATTGGCATGATCAGTCTAGATGTTGTCACCACCGCAGACATAAAACGAAAGAAAAAAAATAGCATACCCAATACAATTTCTTTCTTGGTTCCCGAAGATTTTTCCTTTTTAAAACCTGAAGCGTTGGACGAAACAGAAATCAAAGGTAGAAAAAAATTAACAGAATTAACAAAAAAAAAAAAAAAAAAGAAAAGAAAAGTGTGATAAATATAAGAGGTAAGAAAAATATAAGTTTAAATAGGAATCCAAAGTCATATGCTTTGTGATGGGAGGAAAAAAATATTTCCCAAAACTCTAAATCGAATGCTTATTTAAAAAAAAAAAAAAAAAATCCACCCTCCACAAAATATAAAATAAAAACTAAACAAATTTTAACTAAGTTACAAAACAAAAGATTAAAAAACAAAACAAAACAGTAAAACCAAAAGTACAAGAAATCGAACAATATCAAAACTGTTCAAAAGAAACAGAAAAAAATCAGTAAAACAAAACTGACTAGAAAGACACAAATCTTTTTATTAGTTCTTTAACTAAACGCCCATTTTGTAAGATGGCGTCGGTTGTGTAGACGAAATGTAAAAATCTATTATACAAACGCAGGAGATTGCCAAAGGTTGCCTGGACTTTTTTTTTCATTTATAATGACTGATCCGGGAGCGCCTAAAGAATGCCAAGGCTTTGTTTTACAACCGAGCAATAAAAGAAATGAAAATAGAAAAAGGAAAGAAACGCACGCGGTTGAAACTGAACCTCGTCGAAAAAAAAAAAAGGCGTTTGAAACAAAATAAAGATCAAAATGAAAAGAAAGGAAAGATACGGGGAATTAAAAAAAAATGGAAGTAGTTTGAAGATTTGAATATAATGGAATCAGGACAAATCTACTTTAGAGATCAGGGCAAAGTTGAAGGAAAAGATAAGTATTACACAGTGCCGTGGAGCTATAATAAGAATAGATATGGTACTACAGAAGGATGCTGAGAATACCATGCTAAAAATAACCGAGGGAGATTACTTTAAGAACAGGAACTTGGAGGGATAGTAAAGGGTAAAAAATTGCCTAAATGAAAGGATGATGTTGAGAGTGATAATCGCCCAGATTCTGGAAGGAAAAGAAGATTTAGGAGAATAAAAAAAGGGGGAGGATGAGAAGAAGCAAAGTAGGAGATGGTGGGGGTGGTGGAGAAACAGAAAAAGAAAAGTAAGAAGAAGCGGAGGAGGAGCAGGTATTGTAGGAAGAGGAGGAAGAGGAGAAAATGGTGGAGAAGAAGAAGAAGAAGAAGAAGGTGGTGGTTGAGGAGCAAAAGAAGAAGAAGGAGGTGGAGGAGGTGGGAAGCAGGAGGGGGGGTAAAAGAATAAAGAGAATGAGGAGGTATTGGGTGTTCATATTATAGCCATGGAACTGGTTAGGAACTTATAAAATCATTAATTTAAGAATTATGGCTGAGTTGAGAATTCAATTAGGAAAACTGTGAAATGTTAATGTGTTGTATATCAATTCAATGAAAAACAGACTGAATCCGAAATTGAAGATCTTCTCAGCTTTGCTGATTAAAAAAAAAACCGACACGGACATATATAAGTTTTTAATATTTTTAATTTTATTCGTTTTTCCGCAGTTATGTGTGGGACGGTGAGGAGTCGGGGTTTAGTTGGCGGTGGCCACACACACGAGTTCTCAACTTGACTGCTGTCTGCAAAGCTCAACTCTATAAACTGACATTCTGTGAAATTTGACGTCACATAGTTAACTCATTGACACCTAGTATTTACGCTAAACTCGGTCTCACTTCAGGCGTTGATCCCCCTTTTACTGCTTTCTGTCAAAACCATAACTCAGCTTGCACCTGTTGTGCTATGCACCCATCGACATATCCCTAAGCAGAATACAAAATACACTTCCTGGCAAAGTTCCACACCGATCAAGATATTATACAACACACGAATATTAATTGACAACTTGAAAAATTTAAAATTTAATTAATCTTTTAATCTATTTAGAAAAAAAAGCATCACATTAAAATTAAATATATATCCGTTGATATGGTTCTCTACTTTATTAATTGATTCCCTTCAAGCAAGTATGTAATGCTACTAAGACGCAATGGCGTACTTGATGTGAAGGAGAATGAAAAGACTTCAACAAAATCCGGAAAACTAATCTTAAATAGGAAAAAAAGATAGAAACATGTACTCCTATCTAAGGGACTGCGGAGGAGTTTGAACTTGATTATAGGCGAACCATTCTATTCCCATTGAGAGAAAAGTTAAATAATAAACAGAACTTCAGAGTTTAGGAGGAACCGTTAGAAATGTACAGTTGAAGCATAATTTAGAAGAAACAGAAATCTCAATTCTAAACAAGTGTTTCAAAATATTGGAGACTAACATCAATAATTAATATGAATAATCATCTGTTTGATTCTTCTGCTTGTATGTGCCATGTCCTTTCAGGACGTAGGCGATCATGGCTTTCCACATCTCCTTATCCCTGGTGGTTCTTAACACGCCTTCTCCTGATACACCATGCAACACTCGTTCTATCATCCACCTGATCAATTCCTTCAAATATGTTATCCGTTGCTTTCCGCTGTCTCTTTTCCATCTATCTGACCTGTTAGTATCAGGTTCTCCAAGCCCTCCTCCCTCATTGCATATCCCAAGAACTTCATCTGTCTCTTCCTGATGCTCAGTATTAATTTTCTTTTCGTCTCCATCCTTTCCAAAACCTCATCATTGCTCACATGCTCGGTCCATGATATCCGCAGTATCCTTCTGTAGAACCACATTTCAGTTGCTTCAAGTTTTTCCTTCATCTTCAAAGATATTGTCCAACATTCACTGCCATATTGAAGAACCGACATGACATAGCAATCCAGTACTCTCCTCTTTGTTTCTTGTGAAATTTTCCTGTTTCTTAATACGTTACTCAGCTTCTGGAATGCTTCTTTCGTCATGCCAATTCGCTTTCGGATCTAATTTGACTTAATAAATACTTAGTAAAGAATCAACGAACAGTAATTTTTTAAAAGAGCGCGATCTTTTTTTTTTATAACCATTTCACCCCAAGCAAGGCATTCCACTGCCACTATTGCGCAGGGGGTTACAGAGAGTGATTGGATATAGGAAACGTCAGAAGGAGGGGGATGGACGAGTAAGGAGATACATAGGAAGAGTGTTTGAGAGAATGGGTGAGAGTTAGTGTGTTAGGAGGTGTCTATTGACCTTACATTTAAACTCCTGGAGATTGTAGCCGTCGGGGAAGCAAGTATGCGGAAGGGAATTCCACAGGCGGGAAGTACGAGAAAAGAAGCTGTTGGAGTAGAAATTGAGGTTACATTTTATCGGTTTCACTGTAAAGGGTGGGACCTAGTTGCTAATCTAGTATCTCGTGCAAATTCGTACCTAGGAGGCACCAGTGATCTAAGTTCATCGGAGCAGAAGCCGTGAAAGTATTTATAGAAGAGGCACAGGGAAGCCACGTCACGCCGGTGTGAGAATGACTGCAGGCGGTAGCCAAGTCGGTATCGATCACATGACAGATTCTCCGTTGTATTCTGTCAAGTACCCCGAAGAGAATAGCAAGGGCACCCGACCAGATGTGGCAGCAGTATTCAATACACGGGTGGATGGTAGATTTATATATGTGCAGGATAGATTCAGACGGAAAGAACTTCCTGGCCCTGCACAGAGAACCGACTTTCATAGCAGCGGATTTAGTAATGGGTTCTCGATGTAGTCATTCCACTTGAGGTCCGCTGAGAGTGTGAGACCAAGGAGGCGTAGTGTTTTATTCTCTGGGAGGTTAGCCTGTTCTATCTATCATGCTACGATGGAATTGCATTTCATTCACGCAGATTGCGTTTCGTGAATTTTATCATTTTATAATTAATAACAGGTGTAACCCTTAGAAAATATTGTTATTACGTAAAACTATTTTTATTAATCATATGTTGTAAAGCTTATTATATTCTGATGACCCCCAAATATATTCAAATAATTGTTTTCTTTTTGTTTAAACGTCACATTAATCTATCAGAGAAATTCAGCTTTAAATTTGCTAATTTTCCTCAAATAACGTTTCGGAAATCTTTTATACTTTGCAAGATTTTTAAAACTGAGAATTAACTTCTGTTTACAACTGTGCCAAATGGCAATTTCATCGATTTTTGCTAAAAAATCGATTCCTATCAATGCTATTTCTGTTTGAAATATACCACAGAGTATTTTGCTTACTGAAAATAATAAATGATTAATCCTTTAGCCTGAAAACACCACTCATGGTAGAAACCTAGGTCGCGTAAAAATTCGTTCACAAATGGAATATATATATATATATATATATATATAATAAGTAATTTTGTTTGATTTTCTCAACAAATGCTTTAACAATAAAAAATACTTGTTACAAAATAAATTTAATATTTAGCATAATAGCCTTTTGTTTTGATCACAGCCTTCATTCTGTCAGGCATTGACATCACAAGCTTCTTCAATGTATCTGATGGTATCTCCTGCCAAGCAGCTTGTATTTGTCCCCGAAGTGTGTCTTGCGAAGTAACATTAGATTTATCAATTTTTTTTTATCCAAAATTTCCCATAGGTGTTCAATAGAGTAATTTCAAAATTAGTTGTTTGATAAAAGATAGGAAAAATTTAATATAACTTCTTTTTAATACATTTTTTTACATTTAATTTTAAATAATCAATATTTATTAGCAAATTGCTTGGCTTTTCACCCTGTATTTGAATTTCAGTGATGTTTTTAGGAAAATCACCTCTGTCCTCATACTTTAGCACACTACCGGTAGTGTGCAAAAGTGTTAGGACAGGGGTGATTTTAAACGTTATTTTGATGCCTCATAACAGATAAAATAGTTCTTGTCCTAATACTTTTGCACAGTACTCTCTCTCTCTCTCTCTCTCTCTCTCTCTATATATATATATATATATATATATATTTTTTAATAAACTCAGATTTTCATGCGTTATGGTCCAACATATGTAATTTTTAAACTGACAGTATAATAGATATTAATTTAAGTTCACTCATTGTTCATGGGAGTTAAATCTTTTAAATTTAGGTTACTGCTTGTTTTAATAGCAAGAGTAAAAATTTAAATAATCTGTGATTACATCGAGATAAACAATTCAAATTTAATTTTTATTAGAATTAAAATTTTAAGTTTTAAATTTTCAAAATGCAGGGAGATGAAATCATAGGGGCGGTATTTATAATTATTAATAATTATATTTGGGGGAAAAACGGAAACTCAAAAGTATAGAGGAATCTATTTCAATCAAGGTCTAAGACTTTTTCATGGCAGCATGTAGTTATTAAATCTTTTTTTTTTGTTAAGTAGATTAGGGTTATTTATATGGTTATTTTATATATATATATATATATATATATATATATATATATATATATATATATGTACTCTGTTATGATCTGAGGTTAAGGACAGCATGGTTAAATAAAAAGAAGACAAGAGGAAAACAGTATTTTAAATCGTCTACGTCTTTCGTCTTGTGATGGACTTTATCAAGGCAATAAGACGAATTGAGTTTTATTCTAAATTATGTATCTATAAACAAACATTGTTGGCAACTATAAAAACGCTCACAAATCATTAAAAAATATCAACAGAATATTATAGTTTTTGAATTCTTTCATGTGTAGTGCAGTCACGAGATGTTAAAATGAAGGGGATTCAAATTATGCAAATTATACTAAAACAGATTAACATATATAATAAAAAGTTCAAAGAAAACGGTTGAATTCCCTCCATTTTAACATCTCGTGACTTTGCACGACACATGAAAGAGTTCTAAAACTAAAATATTCTGTTAGTCATTTTGAATTATTTGTGAGTGTCTTTTATAGTTGCCAACATTGTTTGTTTATAGATACGTAATTTAGAATGAAGCTCATTTCGTTTTTTGCCTTGATAAAGTCCATTACAGGACGAAACGCTTAGGCGATTTAAATACAGTTTTCCTGTTGTCGTCTTATATATATATATATATATATATATATATATATATGAGTTGAATATATGAACCGGAATCCAACAAGATGAATAAAAGAAATAGGAAAAAAGTGTCTTTAATCTATCATGTTTCATTTATAATAAGCTTTTTCAGATTCAGATTCGTCCGTATTAAATTTCTAAAGAAGCGTGTTAAAATGAAACATGTTTGATTAAAGACACTTTTTCCTACTTGTTCTTTATTTATTTTGTTCATATTGTTGTGGATTCCGGGTGAGGAACCGCACAAAATAATGAACAACAAAAACAAATATGGAGATAGAAAAGTAGGTTATATTGAACGTAATATACAAACTTGAAGGCAGGTTAGTAAATCCAGGAATACTATTAGTAAAAAATAAATATATACAAGCCTTGAAGTGAAGTCGTTGGAAATAGTATATCCGTGTATATTATTCTAGCCGAGTGGAGCTCAGAGCTAGTCTGACTTCTGATGCGGTAGTCTGTGAGTAACTTCGGTATCTCTCGGTAACTTAAGTATCCGTTCCGGTACTCTCCGATAACTCGCACGGATCACTAAGATCACTCTCCACCGCTAACTGCAACTACTGTTCTCTCTATGGTCTATAGCCGGAGTATATATACACTCAGTCGAGTCCATTTTCATATACAAAGGGAAAATCCCACAACACACACACACACACACACACACACACACACACACACACACACATATATATATATATATATATATATATATATATATATATTCCTTGAAAGGTACGGACTCACTAAGACAAACATACGTCCCTCTGCCATTCTGAAGATGAGATTTTGATCTCGAAATATTAATGCATAATAAATAGCTGATACCCAACAACTTCTTTACCTTCCTTTATTTTACTCAACGCATTGTGACTGCCTTCAAGACCTAACCATACACTTAATAAACACAATGCTTCAAGCAAATTACAAAACGTGACTATATATATATATATATATATATATATATATATATATATATATATATGTAAAAATATAGTTATGATCTGAGATTATGGACAGGATGGTTAAATAAAATAAAGACAAGAGGAAAACTGTATTTTAAATCGCCTACGCGTTTCGTCCTGTGATGGACATTATCATGGCAAAAAGAACTGAAACAAAATATTCTGTTAATCTTTATAAATGATTTGTGAGCGTTTTTATAGTTGCCAACACTGTTTGTTTATAGATACGTTATTTAGAATAAAGCTCATTTCGTCTTTTTGCCTTGGTAAAGTCCATCACAGGACGAAACGCGCAGACGATTTAAAATACTGTTTTTCTCTTGTCTTTATTTTATTTAACCATATATATATATATATATATATATATATATATATATATTTCATTTATAAACAAGTTTCCACCACGAGTGATTTCTTCAGGCAATTTTTACTAACTGATTTTACATTTTACTGTTTTTTCTTTTTAAGAAAGCTCTTGTAACGTTATATATATTTATATATATATATATATATATATATATATATATATATATATATAGGAAAAACTACTAAAAAGTTGTAAGTTTAAAAATGTATTTTTTTTTACAGTATTTATTTATTTATTTCTATTATTATATATACATATTTGATATTTCAGACCGGCCTCGACCTTTCATCAGAAACAAATGATTTTAAAATTTAAACTAGAAGGGTCCGTCGTGAGGAGCGTCTGTCGCGAGATGTTTACATCACGTGACGTAGAAAGCGATAGAGTTTTTTGAATATTTTTAAACGTAAACCTAACTGCAATAATACTTTTAAATGTTGTTTTAAAGAAAAAAATTTTTTCAGTGTATCTAAAAAATGTTTAACTATTGAAATATATATATATATATATATATATATATGTGTGTGTGTGTGTGTGTGTGTGTGTGTGTGTGTGAACGGATAGGTCGAAGAGGTCCTCTTAAGTGGCAACCGATGTCACCAGACCTCACGCCCCTGGTTTTTGTTTTGATTTTTTTTTTCTATGGGATCATCTGAAATCAGTCGTTTATCAGACGCTCCTAAGAAATATTTAGGAACTTCAAGAAATAATGAAAACTGACTGCAATAAAATGACAGGGGACTCTTCGACGTGCATTTAACTTTTAAATAATTCAGATAATTAGCAAATATATATATATATATATATATATATATATATATATATATATATTGGAGTAGACAGACTAAACTATGGCCCGGTTCACACTCCACTCACATCTATTGAACAGGTGAAGAAGCTCATCCCTTGTTCCCTGTTTTGGATGTGGTTTCCGGCTTTCTCTTTTCCAATCTTTTTATTCTTACGTAGCCCGCTGCGCATCAGTGGCGTTATCGCCTTGCTCGGGATGATATGATTAATATATATATATATATATATATATATATATATATATATATATATATATATATATACCAGCATGCAGTGTGGATATGGATGAATCCAAAGGAGTATCTTGTACATACAGTGGTAGGATAACTCTTTAAGAGAGCTCTAAACATATTTGCATATAAATACATATGGAGCAAATATAAAAACATTGAGGCAGACACGTTATTTTATGGTGAATCGGAAGTGTAGGCCTATTTTCAGGCGAACCATCAGTCAGTCAGTTAAGTGCCATACGTGATACACGCTTGGGCGATCATGTCTCGACAGAGACATGACTGACTGGGCAGAAGATTATCCTGCAGTAGGTTGCCATTGCTTTCTGCGGTAGACTGGTTGCCGACCAAGGCTATAGAACCCAATCTGTCCTGTTATTTAACCCATAACTGGAAGGAATAGACGGATTAATACCTTTCCCAAGGGTATTTGCGCGTAAGTGAATGCAATGAATTCAGCTGGAATTCGAACTCGGCTCCCCGATTTCTCGTTCTGAGCCGATATCCAATGCACCACAACGCACCTCCGCAGGCGAAACATCATTCGTGTAAAATCCCTTGTAAAATAAAGACGAAGCTGATGATGGTTCGCCTGAAATTTTTTTTTTATTTATTAATCATATCACCCCAAACAAGGCGAAAACGCCACTGATGCGCAGGGGGTTACGTAAGAGTGAAAAGACTGGAAAAAAGAAAATCCGGAAACCCCATCCTAAACAGGAAACAAGGGATGAGCCTCTACATCTGTTCAATAGACGTGGGAGGAGTCTGAACCGCGCGATACTTTAATCTATCTACTCCAATTGAAAAAAAATAATAAAAGAAAAGAGTGAAAAGATTGGAAAAGAGAAAAACCGGAAACCAAATCCTAAACAGGAAACAAGGGATGGGCCTCTTCACCTGTTCAATAGACGTGGGTGGAGTGTTAACCGGGCGATAGTTTAGTCTAGGCCTAAACTTCCTATTCTCCAATAAATAACGTGTCTGACTTAATTTTTCTCATATATATATATGTATATATTTAATCAACTCTATTCCCTAAGCATCCCTCTTTTCAAGATTCTAACGGACAATTTACAAGACTTATTCCCTTGTCACTCACACCCACCAACATCCCATACATAACACGCCAAATATAAGAAAAGAGGCTTTCCATTCCTTTCCAAACCACCTGATGTAATTTCAATGTCGAAACAAAATTTACACTTTGTAATAGATAAAACTTTGTACATCTTTTAAACTCTAATTTATAATAAATATTCATAGCTCTATATTATATATCGAGCTCTGTTTTAAATTAATGTTTTGAACGTTTTAAATTTTTCTTCGTTCCTTATTCACTCGGATATATATATATATATATTTAATCATTTCACCCCGAGCAAGGCGGAAACGCCACTGATGTGCATGGGGCTACATAAATGTAAAAAGATTACTTAGAAAAGATTGAGGAGTATAAACTAGTTAGAAAGGAACAATAGAAAGCTGAGAAAGCAGGTGCGATGACAGATACATAGGTGGAGAGAAAGGGAAGGTTATACGGGGGTGGGGATATATATATATATATATATATATATATATATATATATATATATTGTTTTTCATTTATGAACGAGTTATTTCGCTAACTTGGTTTCCACCACGAGTGGTTTCTTCAGGGGATTTTTAATAACTAAAAAATCCCCTGAAGAAACCACTCGTGGTGGAAACCAAGGTAGCGAAATAACTCGTTTATAAATTAAAAATATTCAAATGTTCTACAATATAATTGTATTGAACACTTTTTAATACAAATGTGTACTGGTCTAACCCTATTAGGACCTAAAACTAAATATTATACAATATATATATATATATATATATTGTTTAATCACTTAGTATGTGGTCATAATAAAATTAAGCCAGTACGCATTTGTATTAAAAAGTGTTCAATACAATTATATTGTAAAACTTCTGAATATTCTTCATTTTTAAACAAGTGATTTCGCGACCTAGGTTTCTACCCTGTGGTATCTTCAGACGATTTTCAATAACTGATTTTACAGTTTATCTTTTTTTTTTGTTTTTAAGGACGCTCAAGTAACGGTGCTTTATTTTTTTTTTGAACGCTCACGTGGCAGGAAATTTTTGAAGGGGCAATTTTTAATATTACAAGAAATTAACCATACTATAAAATGCCTATTAGGTTCATACAACCATGGATGAAAACGTTATAATTTCTTGTTATTTTAAAAACGTTACGTGAGCGTTCTTAAAAAAGGAATAACGGTAAAGTCAGTTATTGCAAATTGTTAGAAGACACCACACGGTAGCAACCTAGCTCGCTTAATAACTCGTTTACAAATGGAATATATATATATATATAATTAATATTAGAATAGGATCAATTAAGGTTAATGACTATAACCAAAATAAGATGAATTATATATTGAATAGATATGAAAATAGAAGTTAAGTATTAAAATAAGGTGTAGAACCATTATTAGTTTTAACTAATAAAGTAAGGTGAATAACCACAATTGATGTTGATCAATATTAATTATAAAGTAAGGTTAAAGACCATAATTAGGAAGGTCAATAACCATAATTAGAGAAAGGCCAATAACCATAACCATAATTAGAGTAAGATTTATAACCATAAATAAAATTACAGTAAGGTTAATAACCATAACCATAACCATAATAAATCGAATCATATATAGACTAGATATGAGAATAGAAATTTATATGAGAATAGAAAATTAAAACTTACAAATTTAATAATGAAAATGATTTCCAAAAAATGATCTAATTAAAAATCAAAGATTCCAAATTAAAAATTGAATAGAGAAAGCGATTCCCAAAAAAATCAAAAATTAAATATGTAAGACAAATAACACATTCCCTAAACCCCATATTAAGATTAAACACGCAAACTTACACCGATTGTAAAGACTCTGCAAAAATAAAAAGAAAAAATATATATATATCCGCACCAACCAATAAATTTCAACGGTCACAGACTGACTCCATTATCTTGCTAACACCCACCCACCCACACACTAACACTCTCCACAAAAAATTCCAACTGTCAACGAAATATCACAATATCAACCCCCCGACAGCCAATATCCCTAACAAAACGACATAAATGAAAATGAAAAGGATTCCCAGTACCACATCGCCTGACGAAGCATCGATACTCCGATGCAGAAACGGACGCGCCTTCGTAGCGATTATATATAGAGAAGTTATGTACATGTTCTAAAATATAATTTATAATATATATATATATGTAAACTTATCACTATACTCGTTTCGAAAAACCCTCCGAGTATATACGCGGAAGGAAAAACTGGATGTAAAAAAAGAAAGATCTAAGCCCGTGAACATCAGTCAAAGTATGAAGCCCAAAGAAAAAAACCCGAGACGAGTAATCTATAACAAAAAGCACTCAATACATAAGCAGAGCAGACAAAATAGATAACAAACCTACCTAGGTTTCAGCTAACCGGATCTTTGGAGCCAGCCTTCCCTGAAGATCCGGTTAGATTTATTTTCTTTCTCTTTTTTTTCTTTAATCACATCACCCCAAACAAAGCGGTAAGGCCACTGGTGTGCAGGGGGCTACGTAAGAGTGAATAGATTAGAAAAGAGAAAGCCGGAAACCACGTCCTAAGCAGGGAACAAGGGATGGGCCTCTACACCTGTTCAATAGACGTGGGTGGAGTGTGGACCGGGCGATAGTTTAGTCTATCTACTCCAATTGAAAAAAATAAATAAATAAAATAGATGAGTGAACAGATTGGAAAAGAGAAAAACCGGAAACCACATCCTAAACAGGGATGAGCCTCTTCACCTGTTCAATAGACGTGGGTGGAGTCTGGGTAGAAACCTAGATCGCGTAATAGCTTGTTTACAAATGAAGAATAAATGTTAATATATATTAGTCATCCACATACAGGTCTGTTTCGATAGTGTGGCTAGACACATCAACTTGATCGTGGCCGGGATCAAAACTTGACCGATTTGGTGTCAGTCGGAGTCGCTACTCCTAAGCCATAGGCGCATGGACTCAGAGAAGGGAAATTTTAACGTGTTGTATATAAACAGTGTATACACACGCCAGTCACCGAAAGAACTCAATTCATTTCTAAAGAGTAACGCATATATCGCAGAAGTGGTAATGTTTTTAAAATGTTCTTCTCTAGAGAGCTCAATCGTAATGAGAGCACAATATATGTCATCCACATACAAGCCATTTGCTTCTGGCCGGGATCGAAACTCAACCAATTTAGTGCCACTCAGAGTCGCTATATATATATATATATTAGTCGTCCACATACAAGCCTGTTTCGTAATGTGTGCAGCTTTGTGCAGGCATATGCGTGTGTTTTCGTTCTTCAAACACAACTTAGCTACTGACAATCATTTTTCTTATTTTTAACTGTTCTTGAGCCAAGGAGATGTTGGTTGGTTGGTTGGTTGGTTGGTTGGTTGGTTGGTTGGTTGGTTGGTTGGTTGGTTGTTTTGTTTTTATGGCATATCAACACCTCGGCGGGTCATTTATTGTCAACTAAATTTTATTTATTTATTGCTGGTAATACCTTTTTCTTTCAATAATTTATTGTTGTTTTTATATAAGTTTTGTGTTTAGTAATCCCTTTTTCTTTTCGAGTATCAAGATTCATTGGGATTTGTTTTTAAAAGCAGGGTCCCCAAGTACTACCCTTGTTATTTAACCCATAACTGGCGGGAAGGGACGGATTAATACCTTTCCCAAGGGTACCAGTGCTTAAGTGAATACAGGGTATTCAACTGGAATTCGAACTCGGCTCAACGATTTTTCTTTCCGAGCCGATATCCACTGCACCACAACGCACATCCGTCATTAAACGCTTACAGCAACCTGTATTCCCAAGCGGTCACCCATTTAAGTACTGACCAGGCTCAACGTTGCTTAACTTCGGTGATCGAGCGAGAACCGGTGTATTCAACGTGATAGGCCGTAAGCCCAAGGAGATGTCTTTATCTAGCTAGGGTCTGGGTATAGAAGGATCGAATAGATAGAAGTATGGTTCTACAGAAGGATGCTGAGGATACCATAGAGAGAACATGTGAGCAATGACGAGGCTTTGAAAACGAAAAGGAAACTTATACTTAACATCAGGAAGAGATAGTTGAACTTTCTGCAACACGTAATGAGGAAGGAAGGCTTGGAATATCTGATACTCAGTGGGCGGATGAAAGAACAGATGAAAGCAGCGCGTGGCATCTTTGTTAGACTTGACCTAAAGGATGGCAGAGCAGGTTCTTGGAAAAATAACTGTTGTGGGAGCTTCCCCTTTTTGTATATAATGGACTCGACTGAGTGTATATATAATCCTGCCATAGAGAGAACAGCGATCTGGAATCTCAGTTGTAGTTGCAGTTTACAGTGGAGAGTAATCGTAGAGATCCGTTAAAGTTATCGAAGAGTTCCGACAGATACCGAAGTTAGCCAGAGACCAGACTAGCTCTGACCTTCACTCAGCTAGAATAAGTGACCCGGACAATACTATTTCCAACGACTTCACTTCAAGACTTCTAAATATTTATTTGTATTAATAGTATTCCTGAATTGACTAACCCGCGTTCCAGTTTGTATATTACGTTCAATATAACCTACTTTCCATCTCCAGACCGGTTTTTGTTATTCATTATTTTGGCGGTTTCTCATCTGGAATACACAACAGAAAATAAATTAAATGTTGTTTTCTTAGTGCAAAACTCAGTGTTAAATGCCCTCTACAATATCTTTGGGGATTCAAATATTTCTACCAAGTCTTTGAAACTCACTCCCTATCACTTGTAGCTCCTAGTATGCTTGCTCCTGTTACTCCTGGCAACCCCCGATCCGTCATCCATCTGATCAGGCCCTGCAAATATGTTATCCGTTGCTTTCCTCTGTCTATCTTTCCTTCTATCTGGCCAGTCAGTATGAGGTTCTCCAGGCTCTCCTTCCTCATTGTGTGTCCCAGGAACTTCAGTTGTCTCTTCCTGATGCTCAGTGTTAATTTCCTTTTTGTTGCCATCCTTTCCAACACCTCATCGTTGCTTGCATGCTCATTCCAAGATATCCGCAGCATCCTTCTGTAGAACCACATTTCCGCTGATTCCAGTTTTGTCCTCATTTTTGATATTGTCCAGCATTCACTGCCGTATTGAAGAACTGACATCACATAGAAATCCAGCACTCTTTTCTTAGTTTCTAGTGAAATTTTCCTGTGTGTTAGTACTTTACTCAGCTTCTGGAACGCGTCCTTTGCAATGCCAATTCGCCTTCGGATCTCTGTGTCGCACTTTCCATCTCCTGTTAGAACACTTCCTAGGTATTTAAATTTGTGTACTTGCTTTATTCTCGTATCCCCCACCTGTATTTGACATTTTGCATTGCACCTTTTGCTGATGCGTATGCATTCAGTTTTAATAAAGTTTATTTTTAGTCCTTTTTTGTCACTCTCTACTGCTACCTTCTGTGGGAGGTTTTGTAGTTTCCTTTCCGTGTCTGCAATCAGCACTTACCCGGAAAATATTATTTCACTTCAAGATTTGTATATATTTATTTCTACCAGCGGTATTCCTGAATTGACTGACCCGCGTTCCAGTTTGTATATTATGTTCAATATAACATACTTTCCATCTCCAGACCGGTTTTTGTTGTTCATTATTTTGGCGGTTTTTCATCTGGAATACACAACAAATTGGCGACGAACTCACGTATACCCCAAGTCCGCAACAAATTGGCGAAGAAGACTCGAACTCACGCACACAAGTCCCACAACAATAACAAAACAAATTTTATTAAGAGCTATGAGAGACAGAAAGATGTGCTATCATTACCCCTGTCCTGAAGAGACAAAGCACATAACACGAAAATCGAGGAAGAAATTTGTTATATCAAAAGTTCACAAATATATATATATATATATATTGTTTTTAGGCTGCAGTCAGTCAATCAGTAAAATATCATGTGTGATACACGCTTGGGAGATCTTAAAAGAAACATGGCTGACTGCGCAGAATTTTTCCCGCATTGGGTTACCTTTACTTTCTGCGATAAACTGGTTGCCAACTAAAACTATAAAACACAATCTGTTCTGCTATTTATCCCATAGCTGGAGGGAGAAGAGACTGTTTAATACCTTTCTCGAGGGTAGTCGCGCGTAAATGAATGCAAAGAAATTCCACTGGAATTCGAACTCGATTTCCCGTTCTGAGTATCAATCTATATATAAATTGAAATTGAGTCTAATTAAATGACTAGAAATAGTTCTTTAGCATTATGTGAGGTTTTATCAAATCTATTACACGGGTTACAATAGATAATTTGTCACGAGAAGAGATGGAGTAGACAGTGCCCCTTCGATGAAATGAAAGTCGTGGGGGTGACCCTTCTATGACATTTCCACACCTCTGTAAACAGAAGAATAAACAGTTCCGGTAAAAACTGGTGCGCGACCTTTGAATCCCGACCCTTCCTCTTTCGTCAGCTTTAACTGTCCGCAGTTCCCATCCATACCCCAAAACTTTTCCCTCCGCCCTTCCATCTTAAACGGTACAGTGTCAATCAAATGAAGGTCACACGTTTTTATGAACTTCTACGTTTAAAAAATAAATGGAAAGGCGTTCTGTTATTTTGTTATGAGAAGCACACAAATCAGTTAAAACAGTAAGCGGTTTTGGGCTTCACTAATGATTTCACCCCAAGCAAGGTAACACAGCCACTAAGACGCAAGAGAGCTTTACTGAGTGCTAACGAATATAAAAAAAAATCTACTATAAACCTGGCTTACGGCCATATCATGTTGAATAGACCGATTTTCGCTCAATTACCGAAGTTAAGCAACGTTGAGCCTGGTCAGTACTTAGATGGGTGACCGCTTGGGAATGCCAGGTGCTGTAAGCGTACAATGACGGATGTGCGTTGTGTTGCAGTGGATATCGGCTCGGTAAGAGAAATCGGTGAGCCGAGTTCGAATTCCAGTTGAATACCCTGCATTCACTTAAGCACTGGTATCCTTGGGAAAGATATTAATCCGTCCCTTCCCTCAAGTTATGTGTTAAATAACAAGGGTAGTACTTGGGGACCCTGCTTTTAAAAACAAATCCCAATGAATCTTGATAAAAGAAAAAAGTATTACTAGACACAAAACTTATATAAAAACAATATATTGTTGAAAGGTATTACCAGAAATAAATAATTTATTTGGCAATAAATAACCCGCCGAGGTTGATACGCCATAAAAATAACTAACCTACCAACAACTATTAACCTTGGAACACTAACCATCAATTACACCATTAACCGATCTGAAAATATCAAAAAAAGAATTAAATATAAATATTTATTTGAAATATTTTACATGCAGGCACTTCAAACTTTGTACTCTGAGTTATTATTAATAGCAACTGAAAAATATTATTTAGGAAAGAAAATCAGGTACTGAAAATTTAATAAAATTGGAATTAAAATGGTGTCATTTGCGCTGGGTACCATATAGAGGTGTGTTGTGGTGCAATGATTATTGGCTCGGAACGAGAAATCGGGAAACCGAGTTCGAATTCCAGTTGATTTCCTTGCATTCACTTACCCACAAATACCCTTGGGAAAGGTATTAATCCGTCTGATCCTTCCAGTTATGAGTCAAATAACAGGACAAACTGGGTTCTGTAGCCTTGGCTGGTAACCAGTCTACCGCAGAAAGCAATGGCAACCTACTGCGGGATAATCTTCTGCCCAGTCAGTCATGTCTCTTTCGAGACATGATCGACCAATGCATCTATCACGTAGGGCACTTAACTGACTGAATATAACAGTGGGAATCATAATTAAGGCTTCTGCTGGACATAAAGTGGGAGACAAGTTTTCTATTGTTATGAAGTAATAAACTGATCCCCCACTAATTACTACTTAATAATATAATCCAACTTTTCCCCTTCTAGCTATGAGTCAGATAAAAGGATAAATTGGGTTCTATAGCCTTGGCTGGCAACCAATCTACCGTAGAAAGCAATGGCGACCAAGTCAATCTACCAAGTCAGTCATGTCTCTTTCGAGACATGATCGCCCAAGCATGTTTAACGTATGGCACTTAACTGATTGAATTGATCAACGAAAATTACGCCGATATAATCTATAATTTCTCACAGTCAGTTGCATATGCGGTCCAGTGTCCATATTCGGACCCGTTGACTTTCTGAATTGGACGCCTCATTCCAGTAGGAAAATAAAGTTTGATTTCTCCATCTTAAAGCGGAGGTATTGTATTTGGTCTGTTTCTTTGTCTGTCCGTCGTCAACATATCTTAACAACTCCTGAATGGATTCAGATGAAACATTCAGGGTTGACTGGTCTCATGACTGCACGAACTAATTAGAATTGTGTTTGATTTAGTTCGGGATAAAGTTTCTGGATTATTTTTCTGGGTTTATTGATAAGATTTTTGTTTTTACGTTTGACATGCAAATAGGGATTTATATTTGTAGGCCATTTTGAATAGTGGATTACCTCCCTTAGTTTCTTTTAAGTCGTGTTCATTTTTTTATATTTTCTCTCTTGAGTTTCTTTTTTCTTATTTTAATAATCATCTCTTGGCAATTGTTGAAATTATGTCGGTGTTGCCTTGGCAGAGGTTTGCCCTTTCTCGTTTCATATTTTCTCTCTTGAGAGCGGTAAAGTTCATTGCAATTATTCTTTCTCATTTTAAGAGTCATTTCTTGCTAATTGCTGAGATGTTGTCAGTATTGCCTTCGAAGAGATTTGCTCGTTCTAGTTTTATATTTTCACTCTTAAGAACAGTCAAGTTCATTGCAGGCATTCATTCTCGTTTAAATATTCATCTATTGTTAATTGCTAAGATGATTTTAGTATTGCCTTGGTGGATGTTTGCTCGTTCTAGTTTCATATTTTCACTCTTGAGAGCGGTCGAGTTCATTGCAATTATTCTTTTTTATTTTGATAACCATCTCTTGCTAACCGCTGAGATGATTTCTCGATTGCCTTGGCGGAGGTTTGCGATCTATGACTGCTCTTTCTAGTCAATATTTTACACATTTCATTTTTATTTGTTCACTCACACTTATTCGTATATGACCAAGAAGAACAAGAAGACCACTTACGGAAACAATGATCAAGTGCCAAGTTCTACTGAATATTGTCACTTTTCGTTGAAGGTAAATTTTTTCATCATTTTTAACAATGGCAATTTTTACTATGGAATATAATACGTGTAACCATCTTTTCCCTCAGAAACAGGAAATGTCCATAATAATGCTTTTTTTAAAAAATTTTCTTCTCTAGAGAACGATTTTTTTATATATTTTCTTCTAGTCAAGTTAATAATGTTGAAACATGTCCAACATTCCCTCTTTATTTGAATATCTCTGCCACATCTAATATGGTGCTCTTATTTAGAGAGTATTGATAAAATACAAAGAAGAATCTGCAATGTTATTGGTCCTATCCTGGCATCTCCGTTTTTGCCACTTTCCTGTCTCCGTATCGTGGGTTTGTTGTGCGTTTTCGATCAATATTTTCATGTTAATTTTTCTGATGAACTTTCCTCAATGTCACTTAGTCTTTATGAAGTTAAAAGCAGTACAAGATTTGCGGTAAGGTAATATAGCCGTAAGTTCTACACTGAGAGTTTCTTCTACAATTATACCTACTTAGTGAAAAACACGAAGCAGAAACCAAAGTACAAGGGCTGAAAACCTGATTTTGATCAAAGCCGATAAAATATCGGGGTATCGATTTCCAATATCGGAGCCAAATAAGTCATTTAAGTAAGTCCATGAAAACTTGTCGTACCCATCGGGAGTAAAATTGGAGAAAATGAGCCATATTGATGGCTGAATATCGGTTTTGGATCAGATTCGACAGAATATCGGGGATATCGATTTCCGATATTGGGGAAAATGAGTCGTCTGAGAAGATCTACTAATGTTTAGGAGTAAAAACTATAATTTTACCAAGTTAGAGCAAATTCTGCAGCAAAAACCACGATAAAATGGCTGAAATCCTGATCTTGATCAGATCTAATCGGATATTGGGGTATCGATTTCTGATATCGGGGGAAAATCAGAAAAAAATAATTCTCCTGACCGGAATCCTAAAGAATATTTGTGTGAAGTTTCGTGAGAATCGGATAAAAATTGTAGATTTGTATAAAGGACATACAGACAGATCGACAGATACACACACAAACGTGTTGCCTTTTATATATATAGATTTTCAAAATTTCAATTCAGCGAAAATCGTATATTTTGTCTTCTTAAAACCTCTTCTTTTATTGCCATTCCCCATAAAAAAATTCTTTTATTCAATAATCTATGAAACATTGTAACCCCTTCCTTATTCAGACACTGATTTGTTTGTTTATTGGAATATAATATCCTTATAGGTCGTTTGTAGCTGAAATATAATTGAAATATTTTTATATCATTTTCTGGCTGCAACTTTAGTTGAAATTTATTATCATATTGTCTTAAAAGTATATTGTTTGTATCTTTTTATATAAATATATAGCTGGTATTTACAAAATTTACATTATTCAGACTATTGTCCTCATCTTTGTTGCCATTTATACGACGTTTCGGCTGATGTACGCTCCGGCCTTCTTCAGCTGCTAGAACTTTCGAACCGACGCTTTATTACAATCACTGGGATATTTACAGTATTTACATTATTCGGACGATTTTCTTTTTTGTTGCCATTTGTACTTCGTTTCGGATGTTTTACGCTCCGGCCTTCTTCAGGTGCTAGAAATTCAAAATCGACTCTTTATTACAATCACTGGAGTATTTACAGTATTTACATTTTTCAGACTATTGCCCTTATCTTCGTTTCCATTTGAACGACGTTTCGGCCGTTGTACGCTCCGGGCTACTTCAGGGGATGAAAATTTGGAACCGAACGTTTTTATTACAATCACTGGGGTATTTACAGTATTTACATTATTCGGACTTGTGTCCTTATCTTTGTTGCGATTTGTACGACGTTTCGGTTGTTGTACGCTCCAGCCTTCTTCGGGTACTAGGAATTTCAAACCGAACGCTATTATTACAATCACTGGAGTATTTACAGTATTTACATTATTCGGACTATTGTCCTTATCTTTGTTGCTATTTGTACGACGTTTCGGCTGTTGTACGTTCCGGCCTTCTTCAGGTGCTAGGAATTTCGAACCGAACCCTTTATTACAATCAATTGGGTATATGATCTTCATCCCTTGTGTAGTGTCTCTGGTAAAAAAGGGTTGCTGAACAGTAGGTTTATAAATCCCAAAAATTCAGTTGTCCTTATGGACACACGGCCCAGTGGATATAAAGGTTGGATAGTTCCTGTAACCTTATCCAATGAGTTGTGATATCAATACCAGGTTACAGCAGTGGGGAACCAGTAACTGACAAGGTTACAGAGGGAGATAACTCATGACTACCAAAAGAGGCACTACTACGCAAAGAATGAAAATCATATACCCCAGTGATTGTTATAAAGGGTTTGGTTCGAAATTCTTAGCACCTGAAGAAGGCTGGGATGTAGAACAGCCGAAACGTCGTACAATAGTCCGAATAATATAAATACTCTAAATACCGCCTTATCTCAGAAATATAGACAATTCCTCGTGGAATTCTCTTCCGCATACTTGCTTTCCTGGCAGTTACAATCTCCAAGAATTTAAATGTAAAGTCAATAGTCATCTCCTGTCTCACTAACTTACATCCTCTCTTTCATACTTTTCTAAGTCCACCCCACTCTCATCAGTACTCTCTTCCGTCTCCTACTCCTGACACCCCTTGCAACCTCTCACTCATCATAGCATTCCTCCTCGTCTACCCAACTCTCATTAGTACTCTCTTCCCTCTCCTACTCTCTTCCAGACAAACCCTGCAACCTCTCACTCCTCATAACATTCCTCCTCGTTCACCCCACTCTCATCAGTACTCTCTTCCCTCTCCCACTCTCTTCCTGACACCCCCTACAACCTCTCACTCCTCATAACATTCCTCCTCGTTCACCCCACTCTCATCAGTACTCTCTTCCCTCTCCCACTCTCTTCCTGACACACCCTGCAACCTCTCACTTCTCATAACATTCCTCCTCGTCTACCCCACTCTCATCAGTAATCTCTTCCCTCTCCCACTCTCTTCCTGACACCCCCTGCAACCTCTCACTCCTCATAACATTCCTCCTCGTCCACCCACTCTCATCAGTAATCTCTTCCCTCTCCCACTCTCTTCCAGACAAACCCTGCAACCTCTCACTCCTCATAACATTCCTCCTCGTCCGCCCCACTCTCATCGGTACTCTCTTCCCTCTCCCACTCTCTTCCTGACAAACCCTGCAACCTCTCACTCCTCATAACATTCCTCCTCGTTCACCTCACTCTCATCAGTAATCTCTTCCCTCTCCCACTCTCTTCCTGACACCCCCTACAACCTCTCACTCCTCATAACATTCCTCCTCGTCCACCCCACTCTCATCAGTAATCTCTTCCCTCTCCCACTCTCTTCCTGACACCCCCTACAACCTCTCACTCCTCATAACATTCCTCCTCGTTCACCCCACTCTCATCAGTAATCTCTTCCCTCTCCCACTCTCTTCCTGACACCCCCTACAACCTCTCACTCCTCATAACATTCCTCCTCGTCCACCCCACTCTCATCAGTAATCTCTTCCCTCTCCCACTCTCTTCCAGACAAACCCTGCAACCTCTCACTCCTCATAACATTCCTCCTTGTCCACCCCACTCTCATCAGTAATCTCTTCCCTCTCCCACTCTCTTCCAGACAAACCCTGCAACCTCTCACTCCTCATAACATTCCTCCTCGTTCACCCCACTCTCATCAGTAATCTCTTCCCTCTTCTACTCTCTTCCTGACACTCCCTGCAACCTCTCACTCCTCATAACATTCCTCCTCGTTCACCCCACTCTCATCAGTAATCTCTTCCCTCTTCTACTCTATTCCTGACACCTCCCGCTACCTCTCACTCCTCTACATTCCTCCTATGTAACCCCCTGCAAAACAGTGGCAGTAAAATGCCTTGCTTGGGGCGATAGGATTATAAAAAAAATGATTTCTATACTATTATAATGTGGCTTTAAAGTGGGGGATCAATTCTACACTACAATCAATATATAAGCTGATCACTCACTTTATGGCCACATTCATCCTTATCTTACCCACTTCCTGAGAACCCCCATAACCTGTCACTCTTTCTCATAACTTTCCACCTATGTAACCCCCCTGCACAACAGTGGCAGTAAAATGCCTTGCTTGGGGCGATATGATTATAAAAAAATAATTTCTATACTATTATAATGTGGCTTTAAAGTGGGGGATCAATTCTACAATACAATCAATATATAAACTGATCCCTTTATTGCCACCTTTATCCTTCTCTTACCCACTTCCTGAGAACCTCCATAACCTGTCACTCTTTCTCATAACTTTCCTCCTATGTAACCCCCTGCAAAACAGTGGCAGTAAAATGCCTTGCTTGGGGCGATATGATTATAAAAAAATAATTTCTATACTATTATAATGTGGCTTTAAAGTGGGGGCTCAATTCTACACTACAATCAATATATAAACTGATCACTCACTTTATGGCCGCATTCATCCTTATCTTACCCACTTCCTGAGAACCCCCATAATCTTTCACTTTTTCTCATAACTTTCCAACTATGTAACCCCCCTGCACAACAGTGGCAGTAAAATGCCTTGCTTGGGGTGACACGATTATAAAAAAAAATTATTGCTGGTATTTTAACTATAAAAATTTATTTCTATACTTTTATTTTGTTTAGGGTTTAGGGTTTTATTATTTACTCATAACTTGGATTTTAACAGGTGTTACTAACCCAGGTCAGCGTGGACCTCGGGACAGCTTAAAGGTGATTCTACGGTCCTCAAAACTTTTAAACTTTCGCTCTTAGAGTCAGATGTAATTTATAGTCACAGCCAAGACTTTCTTCGCATCTCAGTGGCTTTATTGCCTTGTTTAGGAGTGAAATTACGGAAAAAGTTAGGAAAATGAACTATTTTAAATAGAATATCTCTTGCAAAAATCCCTCCTTAGTAACTGGAAATAAAAATGTGCTTAATTCTCAAATTTTGTTTTGCTTTTTATTTATTTTTCTAATCGTTTCACTCCAAGTAAAGCGGTACCGCCACTGATGCGCAGTGGGCTACAGAAGAGTAAAGGTTTAGATAAGAGGAGAGGGAAGAGAAAGACGAACCAGTTTCAGGTGGTGTCAGAGAAAGGGCAAGAGAAGGATAGGAACACAGGTGTGAAGACAGTTGCGAAGGTGGAGAGAAAGGAAAAGAACAAGATATACAGGGTGATGTAGAAAGAACTGGAGTCAAGTGGATAAGAAATAGGAATTGACATTGCATTTAAATTCTTGGAGGTTGTAGCCGTCAGGAAAGCAAGAATATGGAAGGGAGTTTCACAGGCGGGAAGTGCGGGAAAAAGAAGTATTATTATGGAGTAAAAAATTCTGAGCCTTCATCCTTCCGGTATACGTCTGATCCAATTCCGCGAATGTCTTGTTTGTGTATAGAAAGTTAATGTCTGCATCAGGTTCTTCATTGGTATACTGACACGTTCTCCTACGGCTGAGTCATAGGCCAGTCTCTCCCTGGCTAACGATAGTGCCTCCACCGTAGGTACCATGTCGAACAAACTCACCACCTCCAGACTCACCATCTGCTTAGATTGAATGAGAGCATCTTTGATTAATTACACGGAGTGAACGGACTTTCGGACATATGATGGCGACTTTCCTATCAATAGGTCAACTATATCCACAAGGAAGCGGCTCAGTGGGTAGCTCACAGAGGCTTGGCAACTAACAATTGGCAAGAGCGAAATACCGTCTTTGTGAATTTTGGGTAGATCATGTCTGTGAGGCAGCTTGCTGTAACCTTATGACAATTGCCTGTATGTTTTTAGTCCGGAAGTGATCATTATGCTCGGTCACGACCTGCAACAGTTATCGTTCCGTTATCAATGTTTTTCGTGGTGAACAAAAACATCCGGAAGTAGCATAACTCATGGAACAAGAACAATTTACCCCAGTGATTAAAATAAAGGGTTCAGTTCAAAATTCCAATCACCTGAAGATGACAATAAATATAAAGACAACATCCGAACAATATAAATAATATTAATATGAAGATAGAATTATTACTAACTAGCATGATAACTCGGCGTTGCCCGTGCAACTCAGAACATTTTAGTAGTAGGACTCGGTTATACAAAAAAATAATTATATAAAAATTGTTGTTTCAAAATTGTTAAAAAATTCCATTAAAAATATAATTTTCTTTGGTTTTGCGTAAACGTGAGTTGATGTTTTGTGTGACATTGTAAACAACATTGCATTTGTTTTTGTTTCAAAATTAGTGGGGGAAATATTTATTTTTTTTTTACTAAATGAATTTCAGAAATTTTTGAAGAATATTTAAAACTGTAGACACTTAATTTTAGAGGAGAAAGTTACATTAATGCCACAGGAATTACAGACAGTTGATTTGCTGCATGAAATATTTAGCGAAAAAAAATTTTTTTCTGAAGTATGAAATATTAAATATGAAAAAAGAAAGACTAAAATAATTAAATTAACTATTGGCATTATATTTTTTTCATATTTTGTATTTGTTTGAAAAAACAATTTTTTCAAAAAATATTTCTTTCGTTTCAAAATTATGGCGAAAAATATTCACATTTTTTTGTTGACCAAATGAATTTTTAAAACGTCGGAATTAAAATTAATTATAAAGGCTCATTTTTTTTTTATTAAAAATATTTTAGTCACGTTTGACACGTGTGATTTGATTTCTGTGACGTAATTCAGCAACCATCTTAGATCTTAGATGTTTTACTGAGCAAATGTAAACAATCGGCTCCATTAGCCAAAAAGATTATTGGTGACATATTTTAAGTACTTGGCATGTTATTTGCTTCCTTGTATAAGGTAGGTTATTTATGCTATGTACAGGGTGATTAGAAAGTAACTCCTTATTATATGTTTGACGGATTCGCTCGTCTTGTAAAAATTTTACCTATTCCTATTTTCTTTAATTTCATTCATCATCTTCTCATTCATCATCATCATCATCATCATCTTTTTCTTTCCTATCTTCTTCTTTTTGTTTTTCTTCTTTTCTAAACTGTTCCACTCAGATCGAGGATGTAAGCCCACAGGTACTTTTTCATTTTCTTCCTATTTTCTTTAATTTCATTCATCAGCTTCTTTTTCATCATCATCATCATCATCATCATCATCTTCTTCTTCTTCTTTTTCCTCTTCTTCTTCTCCTTTCCCTTTTCCGCTGTTAGTCTAAATTGTTTCACCTCAGATGAATGATGTAAGCCCACAGGCCTCATTTGATTTTCTTCCTATTTTCTTTAATTTCATTCATCAGCATCTTCTTTTTCTTTTTTCTTCTTCTTTTTCTTCTTCTTCTACTTCTTCTTTTTCGTCTTCTTCTTCGTCTTCTTCTTCTTTTTCTTTTTCTTCTTTTTCTTCATCTTCTTCTTCTTCTTCTTCTTCTTCTTTTTCTTCTTCTTCTTCTTCTTGTTTTAAGTCAGCTCAAAGATGTAAGTCCACAGGCCAATTTTTTTAAATTTGGCCACTTTTCGTTGTTTCACTCATCAACCCTCTTCTGCTTATTGTTGTTGTTTTCTTCTTCTTCTATGAGCCCTGTCTCTTCAGGATAATGGCGAATATGGTTCTCCACAATTTCATATCCTTTGTAGCTATTAACAAAATATGTTGTCATTTTGTTAAACACACCTGAAATATTCTGTCACCCATTTACACAAGATTCTTTTTCTCTCATGTGCCATGTCCATGCAGAACGCTGGCGAACATGATATGCAAAATTCAATTTCGTCATCTCTCCTAAACTTGTTTCGCCATCCATTAACTCAGGCTCTTTTATGTGCCGTGTTATTTCACTAAACTAGCTTTTAAGCTCTCCACAATCTTCCGTACTTTGTACGTCAGTGAAGGGCCATCCGTGAAACACGCTTGGGTGATCATGTCTCTAAAGAGACATGACTGACTGGGCAGAAGATTATCTTGCAATAGGTTGCCATTACTTTCTACGGTAGACTGGCTGCCAGCCAAGGCTATAGAACCCAATCTGTCCTGTACTTTGATTCATAGCTAGAGAGGGAAGAGATGTATTATATTAAGTATTAATTAGTGGGGGATTAGTTTATTACTTCATAACAAGAGAAAACCGGTCCCCCACTTTATATCCAGTATAAGCCTTAATCATGTTTCCAACTATTATATTAATTCAGTTAAGTGCCATACGTCATACACGCTTGGGTGATCATGTCTCTAAAGAGACATAACGGAATGGGCAGAAGATTATCCCGCAGTAGGTTGCCATTACTTTCTGCAGTAGACTGGCTGCCAGCCAAGGCTATAGAACCCACAATCTGTCCTGTAATTTAACCATAACTGGGAGGAATAGACGGATTAATACCTTTCCTAAGGGTATTTGTGCGTAAGTGCAATGAATTCAACTGGAATTTGAACTCTGCTTCCCGATTTCTCGTTCCGAGGCGATATCCAATGCACCACAACGCACATCCTTACTTTGTACGTCATAATAAATTTCGTCTTTCTGCGATCTCTCCTAAACCTTACTAAACCATCGATTTACTCAAAGCCTTTCTTTTTCTATATGCCGTGTTCTTTTAGGACTCTGCCTTTTACGATCTCAACAATTTTATGTCTTTCTTAGCTTTTTTTTTTTTTTATCTATATATATAAATGGCAATCTGTGAGTCTGTGTGTGACGGTTCCCTATGCACGCCTACATTTTTTAAGCTACGCCATTCAAACTTTCTAGGGACACATATCTACAGGGAAGCCAGATTGACACATACGTTTTGAGTTTAAGTTCAGCAATTTTCCCTTTCGCACTTTTTGGCAAATGCGGCCAATTGTTTACATTTGCTCCGTAAAACATCGAAGATTTAAGATGGTTGCTGAATTACGTCACAGAAATCACATCACTCTTGACGAAAATATTTTTTTATTAAAAAAAAAATTAGCATTTATATTTAATTTTCATTCTGACGTTTTAAAAATTCATTTGGTCAACAAAAAAATGTGAATATTTTACCCCGTAATTTTGAAACAAAAGAAATCTTAAAAAAAACAAAAAGTTTTTTTTTTCAAACAAAAACAAAATACGTAAAAAAAAAGAAAAAAACTGTCAATGGTTAATTTAATTGTTTAAGTCTTTTTTTTTCATATTTGATATTTCATACTTTAAA
>JBBBDQ010001880.1:1210000-1240000 GCA_037127315.1 Ascarosepion bandense
CCAAGGCTATAGAACCCAATCTGTCCTGTTATTTAACCCATAACTAGAGCGAATACCTTTCCCAAGGGTATGTGCGCATAAGTGAATTCGAACTCGGCCCTCCAATTTCTTGTTACAAGCCGATATCCACTGCACCACAACGCACATCCGCGCATAAGGTACGTAGACGATACAGTGCTGATAGCAGACACGGAAAGGGAACTATAAGACCTCCTACAGAAGGTAGCTGAAGAGAGTGACAGAAAAAAGCAATACAAATAAACTGCAAGGAAAACGCAATGCCATCAGCAAAAAGACCAGCCCAAAATGCCAAATACCTGTGGGGGATACTAAAATCAAGCAGGTACAAAAATTTAAATACCTGGGAAGTGTTCTAACAGAAGACGGAAAGTGCGACACAAAAATCCGAAGGTGAATTTGCATGGCAAAATGACGCGTTCCAGTAAAGTATTAAGAGACAGGGAACTTTCCCTAGAAAAAAAAGTAGAGAATACTAGATTGCTATGTGATGTCAGTTCTTCAATATGGCAGTGAATGCCGGACAATATCATCAAAGATGAAGGAAAAATTTGGATGCTGCGGATATCGTGGACCGAACATGTGAGCAATGATGAGGTTTTGAGAAACAATGGAAACGAAAAAGAAATTAATATTGAGCATCAGGAAGAGACAACTAAGATTCCTTAGACATGCAATGAGGAAGGAGGGCTTGGAGAAGTTGATACTCACAGGCATGATAGAGGTAAAAAGAGACAGATAAAAGTAACGGATAACATATTTGAAGAGCCTAAGCAGGTGGATGACAGATCGGGTTGTTACAGGAGAAGGTGTGTTAAGAGCCACCAGGAATAGGTAGACGTGGAAGGCCATGATCGCCTCCGTCTTGAAAGAACAAGGCACATAGAAGAAGAATAATTTCGAATATTGTAATTCAACTCGTTGACGCTGTATTCTGATTTCTTTTATTTTCCCAAGTACATTTGATCTCATCAAGGATCATCTTCAGGGGCGAATTCCTAAGACAAAAGTTAGCATATTTGAAAGTTGTGAACTTTTTAGGCGCGTACGACGCAGTCTGTTAATTCAAAATTTAAAACTTACGGCTATGGTGAGAAGTTATTTTAATATATGTTTGTTGAATTTTTGTGTTACAGTTATTTCTTAAATTACAATTTATGCGTTTTAAAGAATTCTGTTATCATTGCATATTTTTTAAAAAAATACGATTTAAATGCTTCAAAACCATGATATTATGGACGTTTTAGAATATTGTTGACTAGCAGTATAGCCCGGCGTTGCTCGGGTGTAATGAAAGCTTTAAAACTAATCCATAGTCCTGGAGCTCAGACTCCTTGGACGTTGGCACGAAAGACTAAAAATCAATAGTTGTCTCCAGTTAAAGCGAAACCGTAGACTGAAAGAAAAATGAATGGATGTAAGTCAAATTTTGATTTCCTAGTATCGATATCAAATAAATTTTTTTCGTCGCAAACTGAATTTTGAAGGCTAAATAAGTCCTCTGAGTAAATGGTATCATGGCTGAGACTACGAACTACAATTTTACTTACTTAGAGCCAAACCCAAAGCAAAAACTAAAATAAAAGGGCTGAAAAAAATACAGACATACAGACAGATAAACAGACACACACACAAACATCTTGCCTTATATATATTTTTTTTTTTCGATTTTCTGCACTATTGTAAGAACTGCAACCTTGAAATTTCTGAATATCGTTTCTTATGTCTTTGTCTATGAGTGTATCAAATTTGATTAAAATCGGACTACTCCTTTTATAACCCGATTTTTTCGATTATCGATTTTAGATATTTATCGGGGGTACCTCGACACAAAACCTAGCTAAGAACACTCGCACAAGCTTATAGTACAACTGTGTAAATTTTCAAGAAAATCGGTTCAGTCGTTTCGGAGTCTATAGGTAACGGACACACACACAGACACACACACACGCAGACAAATTTCCATTCATAAATAAGTTTAGATATGCGTGTGAGCGTGTGTCTACATTTCTAAGATAAGTTACCCACATTATTAACATTGTACGGAATGATGTTCTCATTTTTATTGTCATATTCACGACCTTTCCGCCTTTGTACGTTCTGAAATTTTGAACCGAACCATTTACTTCGATTTCCAAGACTCTCAGACAATCAGGTTCTGAGACATAGATTAGGAGATAATTTTGAATCTCAAACTCTCAGATGATAAGGTTCTGGAACAAGCAATAGGAGATTCATATAAATCACAAAATCTTAGACGATCAGGTTCTTAGAAAAAGGATTAGGTGATTCATTTAATTCACAAACTCTTAGACGATCACATTCTGGGGAAAGGTTTAGGTGATTTGTATGAATCGCAAACTCTCAGATGATCATGTTCTGAGACAAGGATTAGGAAATATATTTGAATCCCAATCTATCAGACGATCAAGTTCTATGACCAGGATTAGGAGCTACATTTGAATTGCAATCTTAGACAATCATGTTCTGGGACATGAATTAGGAGATACATTTGAATCCCAAATCCTTAGACGATCAAGTTCTGAGACAAAGATTAGGAAATATATTTGAATCCCAATCTATCAGACGATCAAGTACTAGGACCAGGATTAGGAGCTACATTTGAATTGCAATCTTAGACAATCATGTTCTGGGACATGAATTAGGAGATACATTTGAATCCCAAACTCTCAGATGATCAGATTCTGAGAAAAGGATTAGGAGATATATTTGAATCCAAAACTCTTAGACGATTAGATTCTGGGACAAGCAATAGGAGATTCTTATGAATCCCAAACTCTCAGACGATCAGGTTCTTGGACCAGGATGAGGAGATATATTTGAATTCCTAGCTCTGATATGATCAGGTTCTGAGAAAATGATTAGGAGATACATTTGAATCCAAAACGTTTAGAAAATCAGATTCTGGGTCAAGCAGTAAGAGATTCGTATGAATCCCAAATCAAGCTAGCTAACGATAACTGGATGTCGAAGTGATGCGTCTGTAGGATTTGTTTATAAATTTGAAAAGTTGTGTATTTTCAACTGTCCCTCTTTGAAACTGAAACCAGCACTTCGTCACGTTTCTTTATTAGAATATATGAGATTATCATTATTTATTAATGTGTTAAAAAAAGCATACTTTTTGAGATGGTAATCTTTTGTCTTTGTAGATATTTATTTTTTCTTGTATACTGGTTGGTAAAAATATGGTTTTGTGAACTGGTGATTCTGAATACACATCTGTTTTTAGATATGTTTAAATTTTAATTTCCTTCTTATTATTTGTTTATTTTTATTTATTTATTTTTCTTCTTTGTTATTCAATTAGCTACCTGTAGGCAATTAATTAACTAACGAGGTATTTTCTGCCTTGTTCGCTCTCTTTACATTAGTGACAAACGAAATATTATTTTCATGAGTTCAGTTCATTAATGTAGGCCGTATAATAATTAGTTGTATAATGTGGAGCTGTAGTTGACGTTCAACTTAAGTTTTCTAACAAATAATTTAACCAGAATTCCGGCGGAAGTTATCCACTTTCGGTGGAAATTACAAATGGATAACTGTTAGTCGTCTGTCGAAGACCGTGATGAAAATTACGGCAGCTGTATTTCCGGTTAGACGGTTTCGTGTATTAAAATTCTGATAATTTGGTATTTTATTGTTTATTATTATGTCATTTTTCATCATATTTCGATTTCTGCTTTGGTCTCACTACCAACCAAGTCTGCGGGGAGACCTAAGGCAGGTAGTGGCGTGTTGTTATGACTCCATTTCATGTTTTTCTATCTTCCCTATCGTCCCTAGCATTACATAGATAAAGTTTTCCTTAGTGTGTGGGCTGTACTTAATAAGACAATTTCTTGTATATCTCTTAAGCTGGGGTTTCCAGGGATTCTTTCAATGTGTTGTTTTATTCAATTTTTTATCATTCCGAGTGCACCTACTATCACTGGCACAACTCTTGTTTTCAATTTCCACATTTTTTCTATTTCAATTTCCAGGTCTTTATATTTTGACAGTTTTTCAAATTCCTTGATTGCTATGTTACAATCCGCTGGACAAGCCATATCAATTAATAGACAAGTTTTCTCCTTCTGGTTTTTAGCAATAATGTCTGGCCTGTTTGCTTCAATTTTTCTGTCTGTGTAGATGTTGTAATCCCATAGAATGGTTACATCTTCTATTTCTCTAACCGGTGCTGGGTGATGTTCATACCAGTGTTTGTTTACAGCTTTTCCATAATGTTTGCACATTGCCCAATGTAAATATTGCCCAATTCTATTATTATTATTGTTATTATTATTATTATTATTATTATTATTATTATGTCATTTTTGTAATAATTTTTATTTCTGCTATGGTCGCACTACCTACCAAGTCTGCAGGAAAACCTAAAGCAGGTAGTGGTGTGTTGTTATGGCTCCATTTCATGTTTTTCATATCTCCCTAACATCCCTAGCGTTACATAAACAAACTTCTCCTTAGTGTGTGGGCTGTACTTAACAAGACAATTTGTTGTATATCTCTTAAGTTAGGTTTTCCACGGATTCTTTCAATGTGTTGTTTTGTTCCATTTTTTACCATTCCAAGTGCACCCACAATCACTGGTACTATACTTCTTTCAATTTCCTTATTTTTTATTTTATTTTCCAGATCTTTATATTTTAACAGTTTTTCAAATTCCTTGGTTGCTATGTTACTGTTTGCTGGACAAGTCATATTAATAAGCAAGTTTTTTCTTTCTGGTATTTAACAATAATGTCCGGCCTATTTGCTTCAATTTTTCTGTCTGTGCAGATGATGTAATCCCATAGAATGGTGACATCTTCTATTTCTGTAACCGGTGCTGGGTGATGCATACCAGTGTTTGTTTACAGATTTTCCATAGTGTTTGCAGATTGCCCAATGTAAATATTGCCCCAGTCTATCGTGACGATGTTTATATTCATTTGGGGCAAGTACAGATCAGCCTGAGATTAGGTGGTCTATTGTCTTTTGGTATTTATCACAGAACCTGCATTTTGTATCCACATTATTATGTATAATATTTGCCTGAAAGTTCCTAGTGAAAATACTTTGGTCTTGCGCTGCAAGAATATAGCCTTCAGTTTCAGATTTTAATCCAGATGCACGTAACCATCGATGAATATTAACTTTATCAACATTGGATTTATTGGCACGTTCTGGATATTGGCCATGCAGAGGTTTGTCTTGCCAGCGTTGTTTCATCTGTTCAAGAGCTTTATCCTTGGCTTTCTTTTTCATATTTTTTGCTGCAATAGTTGGCTTTTGCTTGACTAATTGTATCATCCAGTCCTTTGTTGTTTCTATATATGTTAGTAAGCCAATAGTTGCTGTCTTGTATGACAATTCTAGCTGAAGATGACCTCTTCCACCTTCTTTACGGGTTATGTATAGACGGTCTACATCAGCCTTTGGATGATGCATTTTATGCTTAAAAAGAATCTTTCTTGTTTAGAATCCATTCTTCTGATATCGTTTAGAGTTCAGTTCAAGATCTTGAAACTATATTGGACCACTGGGATAGCAAGGTTATTAATAGCCATAATTATGTTCTGAGAATTCAATTCAGTTTTTAAAATCAGTCGTCGACTTCTATAGTACACTTTACGCACTATTTCTTTCATTTTTTATGGTGAAATTTTTCACCCACATTTACACCTACGTATTTATAAGTTTTTATTATTATTATTATTATTATTATTATTATTATTATTAGTACTAGTACTAGTACTAGTACTAGTATCATTATCCGCTGTTACAATGTTACAATGTTACAATGTTACGCTGTTACATTTTCTGACGGAGCGTTCCAATTACAGAAAACTTGTGAACGGTACTGGAGATCAAGTGGTAGCAAGTCTCTTCAGTATTCCGCGCCCCCCCCCCCCGATAATTTTCACGTCTGAATAGATGATTCCAGTTCTAATTTCCAGTTCAAGAGCTTTATCCTTGGCTTTCTTTTTCATATTTTTTGCTGCAATAGTTGGCTTTTGCTTGACTAATTGTATCATCCAGTCCTTTGTTGTTTCTATATATGTTAGTAAGCCAATAGTTGCTGTCTTGTATGACAATTCTAGCTGAAGATGACCTCTTCCACCTTCTTTACGGGTTATGTATAGACGGTCTACATCAGCCTTTGGATGATGCATTTTATGCTTAAAAAGAATCTTTCTTGTTTAGAATCCATTCTTCTGATATCGTTTAGAGTTCAGTTCAAGATCTTGAAACTATATTGGACCACTGGGATAGCAAGGTTATTAATAGCCATAATTATGTTCTGAGAATTCAATTCAGTTTTTAAAATCAGTCGTCGACTTCTATAGTACACTTTACGCACTATTTCTTTCATTTTTTATGGTGAAATTTTTCACCCACATTTACACCTACGTATTTATAAGTTTTTATTATTATTATTATTATTATTATTATTATTATTATTAGTACTAGTACTAGTACTAGTACTAGTATCATTATCCGCTGTTACAATGTTACAATGTTACAATGTTACGCTGTTACATTTTCTGACGGAGCGTTCCAATTACAGAAAACTTGTGAACGGTACTGGAGATCAAGTGGTAGCAAGTCTCTTCAGTATTCCGCCCCCCCCCCCCCGATAATTTTCACGTCTGAATAGATGATTCCAGTTCTAATTTCCAGTTCAAGAGCTTTATCCTTGGCTTTCTTTTTCATATTTTTTGCTGCAATAGTTGGCTTTTGCTTGACTAATTGTATCATCCAGTCCTTTGTTGTTTCTATATATGTTAGTAAGCCAATAGTTGCTGTCTTGTATGACAATTCTAGCTGAAGATGACCTCTTCCACCTTCTTTACGGGTTATGTATAGACGGTCTACATCAGCCTTTGGATGATGCATTTTATGCTTAAAAAGAATCTTTCTTGTTTAGAATCCATTCTTCTGATATCGTTTAGAGTTCAGTTCAAGATCTTGAAACTATATTGGACCACTGGGATAGCAAGGTTATTAATAGCCATAATTATGTTCTGAGAATTCAATTCAGTTTTTAAAATCAGTCGTCGCCTTCTATAGTACACTTTACGCACTATTTCTTTCATTTTTTATGGTGAAATTTTTCACCCACATTTACACCTACGTATTTATAAGTTTTTATTATTATTATTATTATTATTATTATTATTATTATTATTATTATTAGTACTAGTACTAGTACTAGTATCATTATCCGCTGTTACAATGTTACAATGTTACAATGTTACATTTTCTGACGGAGCGTTCCAATTACAGAAAACTTGTGAACGGTACTGGAGATCAAGTGGTAGCAAGTCTCTTCAGTATTCCGCCGCCCCCCCCCCCCCCCGATAATTTTCACGTCTGAATAGATGATTCCAGTTCTAATTTCCAGTTCTTCCACTGATGGAACGAAGGCTCTTTTCTGTTGTTCCCAGTACTCCTAGAACGACCAATGTGACCCTGAACTTCCTGTTCCGGAACTTTATAAACCCTCAGGAAAGCTTATAATATTTATCCATCGTTCCAATACATGGGTTTGATATGGAACCATAATTTTCTCTTCTACCAGTTTTTAGCCCAAGGTTCAACCGGATGATATCCAGTGATTCTATAATTACCGGCACGACTTTTATTTTCTGGCTGAATTACATCTTCAATTCTCTGACAAGGTAGACGTTTTTCTCTTTCTTTGTGATTAATTATGTTTCATATATGTTGCTGCTGTATGAACAGAATCTACAATATCGATTTTTTCTCTTCTTCCGTACTATTAACAGATCAAAACTTCATGTCTAGAGATTGGTTTGAATCTCAAACTCACAGACAGTCCTTTTTAGAAGCTGAATTAGTGGATGATTTAAACCAAAACACTTAGAGGAATCGATATTCTGTTAGAGATTGGAAGATCTGTTTAATCTCAAACCCACAAGCGGGTCTGGATTCAGAAAAATATTAGGAGATACATTTGAGTCCAAAACTCTCAGACGATCAGGTGAATGGACAATGATTATGACATGCATTTGAATCCCAAACTCACAGATAATCAGGTTGTTGACAAGCAGTAGAAGATATATTTGGATCCCAAACTATCAGATGATCAGGATGTGGGACAAGGATAAGAAGATACATTTGAATTTCTTCCTGATTTTCAATTCATTCCTATAATAAAATCATCAGAAATGCATTTACATTATACATATAATAACCCTATTCTATCAGTAATGCTTGCATTCATTCCTGACCACTGATAATCCCTTTCTTCCTGATTTTCAATTCATTCCTACAGTAAAATCATTAGCAATGTATTTACATTATACATATAATAGCCCTATTCTACCAGTAATGCTTGCATTCATTCCTGACCACTGACAATCCTTTTCTTCCTGATTTTCAATGCATTCCTATAGTAAAATCATTAGCAATGCATTTACATTATACATATAATAGCCCTATTCTACCAGTAATGCTTGCATTCATTCCTGACCACTGACAATCCCTTTCTTCCTGATTTTCAATGCATTCCTATAGTAAAATCATTAGCAATGCATTTACATTATACATATAATAGCCCTATTCTATCAGTAATGCTTGCATTCATTCTTGACCACTGACAATCCCTCTCTTCATGATTTCTCTCTTTCTCATTTTCTTTTAAAACCTCTCCCATTGTCTATATTTTTTTCTTTTTTTCGACAGGTTCTACCTCTTCCCATTTTTTGTGTTTCTTGTTTCGATTTACGTTTTCTTTCTTTCTTTCTTTCTTTCTTTCTTTCTTTCTTCTTTCTTCTTCCTTACAAATTGGGGAACGTCCATATTTTTTCTCTTGGAAATCACTCAATCGTAATGAAACTTGATCGCCCCCGGCAGCAAAACAGGTGCCTTGTCTGATATAACGGATCTCCTATTTTCACTTTATTTTCCCCAACCTCCCGATGCTCTGCCAACGTTGGAGATGCGTAATGTGAGATAACAAGCTGTGAATTGAGAGAATGACACGGTTTTCGAGCAAACAGAAAAGGCTTTCGTCAGCCCTGTTGGCACATACTGTTTCATCCCGGTGCAAGTGGCCAAGCAATTTGATAGACTCCTTGAGACGAGATTACCAAGGCGCCTTAAAAGGTCAAGATGGTTTCTCTAATTTCGGCTAATTTCGAATATGCTTACAAACACAACAGACAAAGTGAAGTACATTTTTGGTTGTAAAAATCCAATCAGTTCTCTCGTATTTTGACTACAGATATCAAAATAGATTCAGTTTCATGATTGATCGGAAATATAACGTGATAGATAGATAGATAGATAGATAGATAGATAGATAGATAGATAGATAGATAGATATACAGCCAGGCAGACAATTAGATAGATAGATAGATAGATAGATAGATAGATAGATAGATAGATAGATAGATAGATAGATAGATAGATAGGTAGATAATGAACAAACTGAGATAATGAAATAGATAGATAGATAGATAGATAGATAGATAGATAGATAGATAGCCATACAGACAATTAGATAGACAGACAGATAGATAGATAGATAGATAGATAGATAGATAGATAGATAGATAGATAGATAGGTAGATAATGAACAAACTGAGATAGATAGATAGATAGATAGATAGATATGAACAGATAGATAGATAGATAGATATGAACAGACAGACAGACAGACAGACAGACAGACAGATAGATAGATAGATAGATAGATAGATAGATAATGAACAAACGGAGATAGATAGTGAATAGACTGAGACAGATAGATAGATAGATAGATAGATAGATAGATAGATAGATAGATAGATAGATTTGAACAGAATGATAGATAGATAGATAGATAGATAGATAGATAGATAGATATGAACAGAATGATAGATAGATAGATAGACAGACAGACAGACAGACAGATAGATAGATAGATAGATAGATAGATAGATAGATAGATAGATAGATTTAGATTTGAACAGAATGATAGATAGATAGATAGATAGACAGACAGACAGACAGACAGATAGATAGATAGATAGATAGATAGATAGATAGATAGATTTGAACAGAATGATAGATAGATAGATAGATAGATAGATATGAACAGATAGATAGATAGATAGACAGACAGATAGATAGATAGATAGATAGATAGATAGATAGATAGATAGATAGATAGATAGATAGGTAGATAATGAACAAACTGAGATAGATAGTGAATAGACTGAGACAGATAGATAGATAGATAGATAGATAGATAGATAGATAGATAGATAGATAGATAGATAATGAACAAACTGAGATAGATAGTGAATAGACTGAGACAGATAGATAGATAGATAGATAGATAGATAGATAGATAGATAGATAGATAAGCTAGGTGTCATTATATCCTCTTCTGGACGAATCGACAAATGCGAGAGAAGATAGATTCCCTGTGGAGCATAGGCGCAGGATTACCCATATAAATTAACCAGGCACACAATTAATCATAGTTTTCAAGTCATGAAAAGACACACGCCTTGGTTAACTGCATTCTGTCCATTGACTGATACCCAGGCTAAAGTATAAATATTTCTAGGCACATATTGAGTTAGAGTTCATATATAACCCGTGTCGTATAGTTACAGCTCGGTATGAACATACAGTCAGTAAATACAATCCAGCTGAGATAGAAACCTTCACAGAATAGACAAAACGCTTATTGTAGCGTGTGTTTCGTTCTCTCTCTGTCACCCTCCTCTTCTTCTCTTTCTTTCTTTCTTTCTCTCTTTCTCTCTCTCTCTCTCTCTCTCTCTATATATATATATATATATATATATATATATATAGAGAGAGAGAGAGAGATGTCCAGTCCGTAAATGACGAGGATAATCCAACAAGATCAACTTAATATAAAATCTTAAGTGTCATATCTATATAGAGAGCTCAATGGATGTTATCCAGAGCAATATGATATTTATAAAAGAAAACTCAAAGGTTATGAACTATAGTTCATTTCTGTGAGCCAATTAGCTCATTTCATCAGACCTTACAATATTCCTTCCATTTGGTACAAAACATTTTGCCGGCATAAGCATTTGCTTTAACTGAAGAGAATGATAAAAATAAAAATGAAAATAGAATAAAAAAAGAAAAAGAAAAAGAAAAAGAAAGAAAAGGGAAAGAGGAAAAGGGGAAAAGGGTTCGGACTTAGGCATTGGCGTCAGATGTGACTGGGATTGCCCAGACCGTCGTGAAGAGGTTGACCTGAAATGAATTTCTAATATATATATATGTATATATATATATATATATATATATATATATATATATATATATTAGAACATGTACATAATTATTCTATATATAACCGCTACGAAGGTACGTCCGTTTCAGCATTGAAGCCTCAATGCTTCATCAGGCGATGCGTAAAGTAATGGAAATCCTTTTCCTTTATATTTATTTAGTTTTGTTCGAGGTGTTGGCTGGGGTTTAGTGATAGGGGGATATGTCGTTGTTTAAAATTAAACATTTAATAGAGAAAACGGTTTCCAACGGTCACAGACTTATTCCTCTATCTCGCTAACCCCCACCAACACCTCTAACCAAACACTCTCCCCAAAAATTCCAAATGTCAATGACATATACCCCTATCACTAAACCCCAGCCAACACCTCTAACAAAACTAAATAAATATAAAGGAAAAGGGTTTCCATTACTTTACGCATCGCCTGATGAAGCATTGAGGCTTCAATGCTGAAACGGACGTACCTTCGTAGCGGTTATATATAGAATAATTATGTAGATGTTATAAAATATAATTTATAATAAATATTCACAGCTCTATATCTTATATATCGAGCACTGTTTTAAATTAAGGTTTTGGACGTTGTAAGAATTCTTCGTTCTGTATTCACTCGGATATATATATATATATATATATATATATATATATAAACTTATTCTGTGTGTGTGTGTATCCGTTACCTATAGACTCCGAAACGGCTGAACCGACTTTCTTGAAAATTTACACAGTTGTACTATAAGCGTCTCCGAGTGTTCTTATTTTTTTTGTCGAGATACACCCGATAAATATTGAAAATCGATAATCAAAAAAATCGGGTTATAAAAGGAGAGGTCCGATTTTATTCAAATTTGATACACTCATAGACAAAGACATAAGAAACGATATTCAGAAGTTTCAAGGTTGCAGTTCTTACAATAGTGCAGAAAATCGATAATATATATATATATATATATATATATATATATATATATATATATATAAAAGGCAAGATATTTGTGTGTGTTTCTGTTTATCTGCCTGTATGTCTGTATTTTTTTCAGCCATTTTAGTTTAGTTTTTGCTTCGGGTTTGGCTCTAAGTATGTACAATTGTAGTTCTTAGTCTCAGCCATGATACCATTTACTCAGAGGACTTAATTAGCCTTCAAAATTACGACGAAATAACTATTTGTTATCGATACCAGGAAATCAAAATTTGACTTACATCCATTCATTTTTCTTTCAGTCTACGGTTTCGCTTTAACTGGAAACAACTATTGATTTTTAGTCTTTCGTGCCAACGTCCAAAGAGTCTGAGCTCCAGGACCATGGATTAGTTTTAAAGCTTTCATTACACCCGAGCAACGCCGATCTATACTGCTAGTATATATATATATATATATACATATATAATTATCTTTTTCCTTTATCTATTTTTTTCTTTTTTTTTCTTTTCTTTAGGCAAGAGTATTCGTCAAAATAATTGCTGACTTCGAGAGAAGCACCTGTTTCACAGATTTCAATATTCAACAAAATGGGTGTTTATTTTTTTTCCCCCTTTATCGCTTGATGGTAGAAGCATGGCGTTCACGTTTTGTTTTTATGGCGCTTAAGAGTTTTCTTCCTCATCCGGATTTTATTCGCTTCTCTCTCGCCCAAGGAAATACAATAACTAAACATCTGTTGAACACGTCCATTGTGTTTATACATTCGCTAAGGCGTGTAAAATTGAAACAGACAAAATATATATTTAATCTCAGAAGCAAAAAAAAAAAAAAACAAAAAGGGAAAAAATATTACTAAACCAGCGAAGCGGTTTCAAATTCTTCTCAAGTCATTTACACTCATTTCATGTAAATAAACATGGCAAATTTCGTTTTCACTTAAATACGATCTTACAGCCGCATCACGTTCAAACAGCAGTTCCTTTACGATCATCGAAGTTAAACAATGTCTGCCCTGATCATTAACTAATTGGATTTCTGCTTTAAAATACAAGGTGCCCAATGTATGGATGTGAAGTTAGTGCAACTGATAATAGCTTGGAAATGTTAATCAGAGATCCAAGTTCCAATCACGGTTGCTCTCGCTGGATCAGTCACTAAGTGCCATACGTGATCCACACTTGGGCGATCATGTCTCGAAAGAGACATGACTGGGTAAAAGATTATCCCGCGGAATGTTGCCATTGCTTTCTGCGGTAGACTGGTTGCCAACCAAGGCTATAGAACCCAATCTGTCCTGTTATTTAACCCATAACTGGAAGGAATAGACGGATTAATACCTTTCCCAAGGCTATTTGCGCGTAAGTGAATGCAATGAATTCAGCTGGAATTCGAACCCGGCTCCCCGATTTCGCGTTCCGAGCCGATATCCAATGCACTACAACGCACATCCTAAATATTCTTGAGAAAGCAATGAATCTATTAAAAATTTCCACAAAGCATTTAAACATCTTCCAAAAAAAAAAAAAAACTGCGTACAAAATATTTACATTTCTGCATTAAATAATCCATAGAGGTTGAAATGCCGCTAAAGAAAAAGCAACAACCAAGCATGTTTTTCTCCTTAAATATGGATTAAATAGTATAAGACAATGCGTTATCTGTCTATAAATGGCAGCCAGTGTAATGTGAGGTTTTTAATAAAAGTGGGGAAACGTTTCGTAATTAAATTATTTTTGAGTACTTAGTATTCCCAAGCAGCGACCCATCTCTGTATTGACCATGCTTCACGTTGCTTAACCTCAGCAAGAACCAATGTTTTAACGAGATGAGACTATAAGTCGTAAATCCACTTTGCCCTAACTTATCTTTCTTCTAGCCGTATAGCCCGGCGTTGCTCGAGTGTAATGAAAGCTTTAAAACTAATCCATGGTCCTGGAGATCAGACTCTTTGGACGTTGGCACGAAAGACTAAAAAGCAATAGTTGTTTCCAGTTGAAACAAAACCGTAGACTGAAAGAAAAATGAATGGATGTAAGTCAAATTTTGATTTCCTAGTATCGATATCAAATAAGTTTTTTTCGTCGTAAACTGAATTTTGAAGGCTAAATAAGTCCTCTGAGTAAATGGTATCATGGTTGAGACTAAGAACTACAATTATACTTACTTAGAGCCAAACCCGAAGCAAAAACTAAAATAAAAGGGCTGAAAAAAATACAGACATACAGGCAGATAGACAGACACATACACAAACATCTTGACTTTTTTGTATATATATTATCGATTTTCTGCACCATTGTAAGAACTGCAACCTTGAAACTTCTGAATATCGTTTCTTATGTCTTTGTCTATGAGTGTATCAAATTTGATTAAAATCGGATCACTCCTTCTATAACCCGATTTTTTCGATTTTCGATTTTCGATATTTATCGGGGGTACCTCGACACAAAACCTAACTAAGAACACTCGCAGACGCTTATAGTACAACTGTGTAAATTTTCAAGAAAATCGATTCAGTCGTTTCGGAGTCTATAGGTAACGGACACACACACAGACGCACACATACATACACACACACGCAGACAAAGTTCCATTTATAAATAAGTTTAGATCACGTTCTATGGCACCATTTCTTGGACATATGGTGACAATATTTTTAGCACGGGAGACAGGGTAGGTTCAGGCAAATTATGTCTTATTTTCTTTTGAACTCTGTTGTCTTCTTTTTCTTATGTTCTTCTTCTTCTTCTTCTTCTTCTTCTTCTTCTCTTATTATTATTATTATTATTATTATTATCTATATTATAATTCTTCTTGTTCCTTTCTTAGCTAGTTAGTTACTTATGTCCTCCGTCCGTTACACCACACTCTCTACACGAGCTTTTCCTTCCCCTCTATGTTTTTACTCTCCTCAACCTTTCGCTCACCTTTGCCGAACGGAATGTTAGTAAAGAGTGAGAGAGAAGGAGGAGAGAGCCTATAGCATTACTTTAGCAGTAGCAGCTTAAGATGGTGGTTGTGGAGTAATTGTGTGTGCGTATATGTGTGTGTACTGTACAATATAGTAAAATGGGTAGGTTTGTTGTCGTATACTAATAACGAAATTTCGAGACCTAATAGCGAAATTTTTGGCTTCAACACCCTTGGTTACTACTCGGTTGGTCTTTACTGTTTTAAATGGACACAGAAGCCTTTAAAGTAACTTTAAAAATAAATTTAATCCCTTCTAACATTTTTGAAATTTTGTCAGAAAGTTTTGTTTTGATTTGAGTTAGCGGCTAAAGAAACGTTACGACTGTTTTACAATGGAATCGTAATGATAGCATCACACACTTCATTTCGGTGACAAACACATTAATTTAAAAATTCTAGCAAAAATCAAATAATTGTCGGATTTTAATGAATCTATCAGTACTCATTCACAAATGAAGGAAATTATTTTTGAAATTATTATTGTTTAAAAATCTTGATAAAAATATTTACAATGAACACAGGAGACATGATTTTTCAGTAATAAAACAAAATTTTCTTTTTCAAAATCTCTCACAGTAAAGTAGCTTCTATGGACAGAGGCTCATCCCTTGTTCCCTGCTTAGGATGTGGTTTCCGGCTTTCTCTTCTCCATTCTTTTCACTCGTTTATTTATTTATTTTTTTCCTCAATTGGAGGAGATAGACTAAACTATCGCCCGGTTCACACTCCACCCACGTCTATTGAACAGGTGAAGAGGCTCATCCCTTGTTCCCTGCTTAGGATGTGGTTTCCGGCTTTCTCTTCTCCATTCTTTTCACTCTTTTATTTATTTATTTTTTTCCTCAATTGGAGGAGATAAACTAAATTATCGCCCGGTTCACACTCCACCCATGTCTATTGAACAGGTGAAGAGGCTCATCCCTTGTTCCCTGCTTAGGATGTGGTTTCCGGCTTTCTCTTCTCCATTCTTTTCACTCTTTTATTTATTTATTTTTTTCCTCAATTGGAGGAGATAGACTAAATTATCGCCCGGTTCACACTCCACCCACGTCTATTGAACAGGTGAAGAGGCTCATCCCTTGTTCCCTGCTTAGGATGTGGTTTCCGGCTTTCTGTTCTCAATTCTTTTTACTTTTACGTAGCCCCCTGCGCTTCAGTGGCGTTACCGCCTTGCTCGGGGTGATATGATTTAAAAAAAAAAACTTTTGTAGATATTTTAATAAAATTACACCCTGTGATATCGTTATTTGATTATCCAATACCTTTATGTTTGAAGACGTTACTATCATTTGTAGTATGACGAAGTAAAATCTTTCCAGGAAATCATAATTATCATTCCGTGGAAATTCCACGGGTTCCGCTAGCTGTTTATTATTATGGTTACCCTCCGACTTTTATATAGATAGGCCGGTGGAGGATAATCATATTTCAGGCGCTACCCGCAGTCAGTTATTAATGTTATTGAATTTATTCTTATTTCTGCTATGGTAACACTACCTACCAAGTCAACGGGATGACATAAGGAGGTCGTGGTGTGTTGTTATACTAACATCTCCTGATTTTTTTTCTATCTCCCCTACATCCCTAGCGTTACATAGACAAAGTTCTCCTTAGTGTGTGGGCTGTACTTAAGAAGTCAATGTTTTGTATATCTCTTAAGCTGGGGTTTACAGAGATTTTTTCAATGTGTTTTGTGTTCCATTTTTTATCATTCCAAGTGCACCTACTATCACTGGCACGACTCTTGTTTTCAATTTCCACATTTTTTCTACTTCAATTTCCAGATATTTTGACAGGTTTTCGAATTCTTTTGTTGCTATGTTACAATCCGCTGGACAAACCATATCAATTAAAAAGCAAGATTTTTTCTTTTTGGTTTATAACAATAATGTCCGGTCTATTTGCTTTAATTTTCGTGTTAGTGTAGATGATGTAATCATATAGAATGATGACATCATCTTTTCTGTTACCCGTACTGGGTAATGTTCATACAAATATAAGAGTACATATTATTATTATTATTATTATTATTGTTGTTGTTATACTTTCTCTCGGATTCTTTTAAATACTCCGTACCTTTGGGGTTCCAAGAAATGGCATCGAAATAGATACATTTTGTGCTCAATAAATGGTTTCTTCTTCTTCTTCTTCTTCTTCTTCTTCTTCTTCTTCTTCTTCGTATTATTATTATTGTTATTATTCCGATTTCTGCAATGGTCCCATATCTACCAAGTCTGCGGGAAGATCTACACCATGTGGTGGTGTGTTGTTATGGTTACATCTCCTGATTTGTGATTCCACCTTCCATAACATCACTATCGTTACATGGACAAAGTTCTTCATTGTGTGCGGGCTGTACTTATTATTATTGTGTCATTGTCATCTTAATTCGATTTCTGCTGTGGTCACACTACCTACCAAGTCTGCGGGGAGACCTAAGACAGGTCTTGGTATGTTGTTATGGCTCCATTTCATGTTTTTTCTATCTCCCCTATCATCCCTAGCGTTACACAGACAAATTTCTCCTTAGTGTTTGGGCTGTACTTAACAAGACAGTTTTTTGTATATCTCTTAAGCTTGGGTTTCCAGGATTTTTTAAATCATTCAAAGTGCACCTTTCATTGGTACAATTTTTGTTTTTAATTTCCACATTTCTCTATTTCAATTTTCAGGTTTTTATATTTTTATAGTTTTTCAAATTTCTTGTTAAAGTCGACCATATCAATTAGTAGGCAAGTTTGCTTGCTTTTTTTCTGTCCGGTATTTGACAAATATATATATATATCTTGCCTATTGGCTTCAATGATCATCATTATATTATTATTTCATAATCTATTTCATAATCTATTTCATAATCTATTTATTTCATAATTTATTTCATAATCTATTTAATAATCTATTTATTTCATAATCTATTTATTTCATAATCTATTTCCTAATCTATTTCATAATCTATTTATTTCATAATCTATTTCATAATATATTTATTTCATAATCTATTTCATAATCTATTTCATAATCTATTTATTTCATAATCTATTTCATAATCTATTTATTTCATAATCTATTTCATAATCTATTTCATAATCTATTTCATAATCTATTTATTTCATAATCTATTTCATAATCTATTTATTTCATAATCTATTTCATAATCTATTTCATAATCTATTCCCAGCTCTTAGACATTTTGGCTAAGTGATTATGTCTCAGTCAGTTACACAATTAGATGCCATACGGGATACACCCTCGGGCGATCATGTCACGAAAGATACATAAATGAATGGGTAGAAAATTATCCGACAGTAGGTTGCCATTACTTTCTGCGGTAGACTGGTTGCCAGCCAAGGCTATAGAACCCAATCTGTCCTGTTATTTGACTCATAGCTAAAGGGGGAAGAGATGTATTATATTATTAAGTAGTAATTAGTGGGGAATCAGTTTATTGCTTCATAACAATAGAAAAATGATCCCTCAATTAATGCCCAATAGAAGCCTTAATTACGCTTCCAACTATTATATTTAGTCAGTCAGTTAAGTGCCATACGGGATACAGGCTTTGGGCGATCATGTCTCGAAAGAGACAAGACCGACTGGACAGAAACTTATCCCGCAGTAGGTTGCCATTACTTTCTGTAGAAGACTGGTTGCCAACCAAGGCTATAGAACCTAATCTGTACTGTTAATTAACCCAGAACTAGGGGAAAATGACGGATTAAGACCTTTTCCAAGAGTATTTGTTCGTAAGTGAATGCAATGAATTCAACTAGAATTCGAACTCGGCTCCCCGATTTGTCGTTCCGAGTCGATATTCCTTAGCACCATCTCTAATATGTTCCCTAAAATGAATATAATGAACCCAAATTCAATTAGAACTCGACTCTCTGATTTTAAATTTTGGGCCTTTATCCCCACACAATCATCTATGGTTACAGAGTTTGTTTTTTTCAAGCGATCACCCAGCTAGTTACTGACCGGGGACAACGTCGCTTAACTTCTGTACGAGAAGCGGTGTTTCAGAGTAATTAAGGGAAAACACTTCATATCGGAAAGAGACAGTTACCATTCAGGGTCGGTGGTAAACAGACTCGACCTTTCGTGATAACACTTCAATAATATTTAAATTTTTGTTCCTGCTTAATTCTAGTATCCCTGGCCTGTATTTGGCATATTGGGCTGACCTTTTTACTGATGACCATGCATTCGGTTTATTTCTAGTCCTTCTTTATCACTCTATTCAGCTACCTTCTGTAGGAGGTCTTGTAGTTTCCATTCTGTGTCTGCTGGATCGAGCATTTCAGCAATGAAGAGGTCTTGGAAATGATAGAAACAAAAAGGAAATTAATACTGAGCATCAGGAAGAAACAGCTAAAGTTCTTGGGACATGCAATGAGGAAGGAGGGTTTGGAGAACCTGATACTAACAGGCCAGATAGAGGGGAAAAGACACAAGGGAAAGCAGAGGATAACATATTTGAAGTACCTGATCAGGTGGATGATGGAACGAGGGATGCATGGTGTAACAGGAGAAGGAGTGTTAAGAGCCACCAGGGACAGAGAGACGTGGAAATCCATGATCGCCTACGTCCTGAAAGGACAGGGCACATAGAAGAAGAAGTTTGGCATCCGAGAGAGTCAGTTGATATGTCATGCAGCCGTAGACAAAATTCGAAGGAATGAAGCACTAATAATTAACCTCAGAAATAAACAATTGATATCCTAATCGATTACCATCCTGATACTTACCCGGTTTGACCTTGCTTAACTTATATAATCAGACAGAAAACCAGTGTTTTAACGTGACGTGGCCGTATAAATAATCAAAGAATTCAGGCATTTATTTGGTTTGGTTTAAGTTTAACGACCCATCAACGATTTTGGTCATTTAAGTGTCAGTCTTTGAATATTGGGATCACATTTTTTTTTTAATATGGTTCAATTTCAATGAAGTTTTGTTGTTAACATTTTTCATTCAATAAAGTTTTGTTGGTTACATTTTTCATTCAATAAAGTTTTGTTGGTAACATTTTTCATTCTATAAAGTTTTGTTGGTTACATTTTTCCTTCAATAAGGGTTTTGTTGGTAACATTTTTCATTCTATAAAGTTTTGTTGGTTACATTTTTCCTTCAATAAGGGTTTTGTTGGTAACATTTTTCATTCAATAAAGTTTTGTTGGTAACATTTTTCATTCAATAAAGATTTGTTGGTAACATTTTTCCTTCAATTAAGTTTTGTTGTTAACATTTTTCATTCAATAAAGTTTTGTTGGTAACATTTTTCATTCTATAAAGTTTTGTTGGTTACATTTTTCATTCAATAAAGATTTGTTGGTAACATTTTTCCTTCAATGAAGTTTTGTTGGTAACATTTTTCATTCTATAAAGTTTTGTTACATTTTTCCTTCAATAAGGGTTTTGTTGGTAACATTTTTCATTCAATAAAGTTTTGTTAGTAACATTTTTCCTTCAATGAAGTTTTGTTGGTAACATTTTTCATTCAATAAAGTTTTGTTGGTAACATTTTTCATTCAATAAAGATTTGTTGGTAACATTTTTCTTTCAGTGAAGTTTTGTTGGTAACATTTTTCCTTCAATAAGGGTTTTGTTGGTAACATTTTTCATTCAATAAAGTTTTGTTGGTAACATTTTTCATTCAATAAAGTTTTGTTGGTAACAGTTTTCATTCAATAAAGAAACAATAATTAATATTCCTAAGCGGTCACCCTTCTATTTAGTTACCCGGCTTGACCTTGCTTAACTTACGTAATTGTATGCGAAACCAGTGTTTCAAAGTGATGCGGCCGTAGAAACAATTCAAAAGAAATCAGATACTTGTAATTAACCCTCTAGGGCCATTCGTATCATATTTGATACAGTATTTCCCTATAAGGAAACATTTGGTATTTCCCTATAAGGAAACATTTGGTATTCATTGACTGAGCAGTCAGTACTGCTTTCATTTGAAATTTATAAAATATTTCTCTTAAAAAATTTTTCAGGAAAATATTTCTTTCAAGGCTTGTTTTCATACTGTATCAAATATGATACGAATGGCCCTAGAGGGTTAACATCAGATATCAGTCAGTTAAGTGCCATACGTGATACACGCTTGAGCGATCATGTCTCGAAAGAGACATGACTGACTGGGCAGAAGATTATCCTGCAGTAGGTTGCCATTGCTTTCTGCGGTAGACTGGTTGCCGACCAAGGCTATAGAACCCAATCTGTCCTGCTATTTAACCCATAACTGGAAGGAAGGGACGGATTAATACCTTTCCCAAGGGTATTTGCGCGTAAGTGAATAGAATGGATTCAACTGGAATTCGAACTCGGCTCCCCGGCTTCTCGTTCCGAGCCGATATGCACTGTACCACAACGCAAACAGCTGATATTCCTAATCGGTCACCCAACTAGATACTGACCGGGCATGACGTTGCTTAATTTGTCTAATCGTACGGGAAATCAATGTTTCAACTTGATGTTGACAAAATTGAACTGAATCTGACAATTTATAATTGACTTCCGAATATGACAGTTGATATTCCTAATCGGTCACCCATTTATGAACTGCTTTGCTTAACTTAGGTGATGGTGAAAGAAACCCGCTTTTCAACGGGATATGGCCGTAAGCTTTCAAAACATATTTTTATCTTTATTTTTATAGTTGCAACCTGAAGACAGCGATACTATCAAATATTTTTGGCTTTTCTTTATCTGAATTCCTGTATTCTACTCCTACTATTACTACTACTACTACTACTACTAATAATAATAATAATAATAATAATAGACTGAATTCTTTTTTCTTTTACTCTTGCTTTGTTTTAAGAAGACACGATCGATCAATAATTAAGCTTTGATTTTTCTATTTTACTCTCCACCAAGATAACCGCCCTGTTGCCCTTCAATTTTGTATCACTTTGTATTGAAAATGTAATCAACTGTGAAAGCAATCATCTATGACTCATTGATGTTTGCACTCAGAACTTGAAGAGGGTCAAATTCATGATAATTTTCATTGATGCTCTCGGCAAGGTGACTGACAGAATAGCGACATGGTTATAGAAGTTTTGCATTGCCAACCAAGTGGAACAATTGCGGAAAGAATGCCTCTAAAGAAGGAGTTGAACACATAGTGTAAGAGAAAGTGTTATCTAATTCCGCAGGTCGGGGCCGGCTATCTATGCATTAACTACCATATAGGAGAACTAATCTGAGAAAATTCTTAAACAATACTATCAATTATATATTAATACCGTCGTACCTACGTGCATTGCACTCTAGAAAGAGATATCGGTGGCGAATAAGAAATTAATTAAAATCAACCTTCTTCACTATTACAAAAATTCACAATGACGTGTGAAATCCTGCTTTACCCAAATAGAAAAACGATTGACCATGTCAACGAAAAATTGAAACCAGATTTCGCAAGTAGGTGTTAAAATGAGTTTTGACCAATGGGAGCGAATTGCAAGACTTGATGACTTAGCAATCCAGTGCTAAATTTAAAAGGACTATATAAATGACCTCGGCGTTAGTCAAAAGAGACAGATGGGAGCTGAGAGACGAAAGAACTAAAATGTAACTTCAACTTCAAATAGACCCGGAGATAAGATCAGATGGCACCTCGTTCTCTTTCTCCTTATCTCTTTCAACAATTACTACTACGAACATTTTGTACGAACTCTACTCATAATTTCTTAATAATCTTTCTAATTGAACATTAACTCCTACAACTTATACTATTCTTTCCTATTAATAAATTTATATTTTAACTTGACAAATGTATATTTTACTATTCCTCAATTCTGTAAGCTGTGGGGAGTTCGGTTAAGTCTGACACAAGGCCGAATCAAAGAAACATTAACCAGCTCCCTAATTTTTCATTGAACACGAACTCTACCCTTAACTTCTTAATATTACTTTTAATTGAACATTAACTTCTACAACTTGTGTTATTCTTTCCTTTTAATAAATTTCTATTTTAACATGAAAAACGTATATTTTATTCTTACACTATTCCACATTATTCCACACTTATTCACCCATTCCAATCTACAACCAACCGACATACAACCTTCTGATGAAAACCTTCTGATTATTCTGCATAAAACCTGTAAGCTGTAGGGAGTTCGGTTATGTCTGACACAAGGCAGAATTAATAAGCATTAACCGCATCCCAAAGCTTCATATTCACTTATTCGCAAATACACCTGGGAAAAGTATGAGTCCATCTCTTATCACCCGATGTTAATAAATACACTATGTGCTTAAAGAAAAAGTCGAAACCGGATTTCGCAAGTAGATGTTATATTGATTTTATGACCAATGGGAGCGATAAAGGGACTTAACGATCAAGTGCGAAAAATCTAAATTGTTATAAATGGCTTCGATTAGTGTCAGTCAGTCAGTCATATGGAAGCAGCAGAGACTACAAGCTAAAATGTAACGGGAGAAGCTTCAAGTGACCCGGACAACATTTGTCCTCTTTCTCCTTCTTTCTCGTGTGTTGATTCTTTTTACTTCTTCTTCTCCATCCAAAGGCCTTCATACCGAACAAACGCTAAAACATACATACGTACATACGCATAAACTTTTTCTAACAAATTACTACAATGAACATTTTCTTCAACTCTTGATACCCTTAACTTTCTCATTGAACACGAACTCTACCCTTAACTTCTTAATATTGCTTCTAATTGAACATTAACTTCTACAACTTGTGTTATTCTTTCCTTTTAATAAATTTCTATTTTAAAATGCAAAATGTATCTTTTATTCTTCTTACGCTATTCCACACGATCCCACACATTCCAACCTGCCGATAACCATCCTTATGATAACGATGAAAACTTTCTGATGATGATAATTATGGATAAAACATGTGATCTGCAGGGAGTTTGGTTATGTCTGACACAAGGCCGATTCAAAGAAACATTAACCATCTCCCTACGCTACAACTGAAGCCGAGACGTCAGGTCATGACCAATAATAGCGCTGATTCTTCTTTGAATTTTATAGAAAATCTCTATATTTCGCAAGTACGTGTTAAATTGATTTTCGTTCAATGGGAGCGACTTGCAAGACTTGAGGACTTCACGAGCAAGTGCGAAAATCTAAATACTGTAAAAGGCCCCGATCAGCGTCACTGTGTCAGTCAGGGATAAAAGCAGCAAGGACGACAAGCTAAAAGGTAACGAGAGAAGCTTCTAGCTGACCCTGACATTTGACCTCTTTCTCTTTCCTTCTGCTGATTTCTTTTACTTCTTCTTCTCCATCCAAAGACATTCCTACTGAATACATACATACATACGCATATACTCTTTCAACAATTACTACTACGGACCTTTTCTACAAATCTTGATACCCAAAACTTTCTCATTGAACACGAACTCTACTCTTAATTTCTTAATAATGTTTCTAATTGAACATTAACTTCTACAACTTGTATCATTCTTTCCTTTTAATAAATTTCTATTTTAAAATGCAAAATGTATATTTGATTCTTACACTATTCCACACAAATCCACACATTCCATCCTGCCGACAACCAACCTTCTGATAACGATGAAAACCTTCTGATGATGATAAAACATGTGATCTGTAAGGAGTTCGGTTAAGTATGACACAAGGCCGAATTAAAACACACTAACCATCTCCTTACGGCTAAAATATATTAATACCGTAGTACCTACGTCCATTACGCTCTAGAAAGAGATATGAACGCACACACAGACATAAAAAGTTAAACATGAGAATGCCGGATGACGTACACACAAACACGCATTCTTTTTCTTCTTCTATGTGCCCTGTCCTTTCAGGACGTAGGCGATCATGGTTTTCCACGTCTCCTTATCCCTGGTGGCTCTTAGTAAGTTTTCTCTTGTTACACCTCGCAACCCCCGTTTCGTCATCCACCTCATCAAGCTCTTCAAATATGTTATCCGCTTCCTTCCTTTGTCTCTTTTTCCTTCTATCGTGCCTGTCAGTATTAGGTTCTCCAAGCCCTCCTTCCTCATTGCATGTCACAGGAACTTCAGTTGACGCTTCCTGATACTTGCTATTATTTTTCATTTCGTTGCCATTCTTTCTAACACCTCGTCGTTACTCACATGCTCGGTCTATGATATCCTCAGTATCCTTCTGTAGAACCACATTTCAAGTATTTTTCCTTATCTTCGATGATATTGTCCAGCATTCACTGCCGTATTCCTGTGTCTTATAACTTTACTCAGTTTCTGGAATACGTCCTTCGCCATGGCAATTCGTCTTCGGATCTCTGTGTCGCACTTTCCATCTCCTGTTAGAACATTTCCTAGGTATATAAATTTTTGTACTTGGTTGATTCTGGTATCCCCCACTTGTATTTGGCATTTTGGGTTGCTCTTTTTGCTGATGACCATGCATTCAGTTTTCTTACAGTTCACTTGTATTCCTTTTTTGTCACTCTCTTCAGCTATCCGCTGTTGGAGGTCTTGAAATTTTCTTTCCGTGTCTGCAATCAGCACTGTATCATCTACATACCTTATGTTGTTCAAATTGTGGCCTCGAAAAAGAAATCCTGGCGTAGGGTCCTCAAAATATTCTCGCTGTACAAGTTGAATAGATCTGGTGAAAAGACACACCCTTGTCTTACGCCCCTTTCTATCTTTGTAAATCTATTGAAATCGTTACCTGTCCGTATGCAGGCAGTTTGCTGCCAGTATAGATCCTTGATTACTCTGATGTCTTTCCCAAAAATGTCGAAGCTGCTGAGCATCAATTGAAAGAAAACGTCGAACAGGAAACATGAAACCAAAAGAGAATTACTGTAAAATATATATCATCTATCATAAAATAAAAGAGAAAATATTATTGTACTCATAAGGTTTTTGTGATTTAAATAATAATTTCAAAGCTTTCTTTGTTGTGTTCATCATGATTCTCCTTCAACTAATAAAAATACAGGTCCTGGGTATGACGATAAACTGCATCCGGCAGCAAGGCCTCTGATTAGAAGTTTGCGAGAAACATAGAAACACATCTTAATTTCGTCTGGTCACAATCCACCCACGTTTATTGAACAGGTGTAGAGGCTCATCCCTTGTTCCCTGTTTAGGATGTGGTTTCCGGTTTTCTCTTTTCCAATCTTCTCGCTTTTTTTTTCAATTGGAGTAGATAGACTAAAATATCGCCCGGTTCACACTCCAACCACGTCTATTGAACAGGTGAAGAGGCTCATCTCTTGTTTCCTGTTTAGGATGCGGTTTCCGGTTTTCTCTTTTCCAATCTCCTCACTCCTATGTAGCCCCCTGCACATCAGTGGTGTTACTGCCTTGCTCGGGGTGATATGATTTTAAAAAAATTGTTGCTGTTCTCAGGTCTACCCTGACCCGGAATGGTAGCACCTGTTAGGGTTCCAGCTATGGGTAAAAAAGTTAACTCCCAAATGGAGACCAAAATACTATGAAAGTATAACAAGAGACTCTTTATAGAAATATATACATAAAATTAGACTTTTATAGAAAAATATTACCAATGCATTTTTTAAGAAAAAGAATTGCCATAATACATAATTATTACATTTTTGAATACAAAACTAGAAGACATATAAATAAAATAAAATAAAATTTTTCATCAAAATCTGGCTAAATCAACTTTCTCACTGCAACCGAACATTAAAAGAATACCTTAAAACCCCACTTTTTGGGCATTAAATAACCCACAGAGGTTGATATGCCGTTAAACAAAACGCAAACTAATAAAAATGCTTTTCATCTATATATTTTGATTTATTTGATCTAATCGGGCTTTCGATTCTTGCTGTGAACAGCATAGCAAGTCGTAGTCTTTGTATTAAAACACAGTAATAACTGACTAGGTACTTACGTGTGTCACGCTTTTACTGTAATGAATGAAATTAAATGAATTTTGTCAATGGATTATGTTTCTGGAGAAAATCATTGCAATTGAAAAAATAATAAGACAACAAAGAGAGGCAACAAGAAAACGGCAGGGAAGAAGACGAGAACGATTTCGAGCAGAAGAGAGACAAGTAATCCGTAAACATAATAGAGAACGAATGCTAGCAAAGAGAAATGATACGAACGAAGAAGAGGGAGGTAGTAGATAGACTTTAATTGGGGTAGATAGACTAAACTATCGCCCGGTTCACACTCCACCCACGTCTATTGAACAGGTGAAGAGGCTCATCCCTTGTTTCCTGTTTAGGATGCGGTTTCCAGTTTTTCTCTTTTCAAGTTTTTTCACTCTTTTATTTTTTTTTCCAATTGGAGTAGATAGACTAAACTATCGCCCGGTTCACACTCCACCCACGTCTATTGAACAGGTGAAGAGGCTCATCCCTTGTTTCCTGTTTAGGATCCGGTTTCCAGTTTTTCTCTTTTCAAGTCTTTTCACTCTTTTATTTTTTTTTCCAATTGGAGTAGATAGACTAAACTATCGCCCGGTTCACACTCCACCCACGTCTATTGAACAGGTGAAGAGGCTCATCCCTTGTTTCCAGTTTAGGATGCGGTTGCCAGTTTTTCTCTTTTCAAGTCTTTTCACTCTTTTATTTTTTTTTCCAATTGGAGTAGATAGACTAAACTATCGCCCGGTTCACACTCCACCCACGTCTATTGAACAGGTGAAGAGGCTCATCCCTTGTTTCCTGTTTAGGATGCGGTTTCCAGTTTTTCTCTTTTCAAGTCTTTTCACTCTTTTATTTTTTTTTTCCAATTGGAGTAGATAGACTAAACTATCGCCCGGTTCACACTCCACCCACGTCTATTGAACAGGTGAAGAGACTCATCCCTTGTTTCCTGTTTAGGATGCGGTTTCCAGTTTTTCTCTTTTCAAGTCTTTTCACTCTTTTATTTTTTTTTCCAATTGGAGTAGATAGACTAAACTATCGCCCGGTTCACACTCCACCCACGTCTATTGAACAGGTGAAGAGGCTCATCCCTTGTTTCCTGTTTAGGATGCGGTTTCCAGTTTTTCTCTTTTCAAGTCTTTTCACTCTTTTATTTTTTTTTTCCAATTGGAGTAGATAGACTAAACTATCGCCCGGTTCACACTCCACCCACGTCTATTGAACAGGTGAAGAGACTCATCCCTTGTTTCCTGTTTAGGATGCGGTTTCCGGTTTTCTCTTTTCAAGTCTTTTCACTCTTTTATTTTTTTTTCCAATTGGAGTAGATAGACTAAACTATCGCCCGGTTCACACTCCACCCACGTCTATTGAACAGGTGAAGAGGCTCATCCCTTGTTTCCTGTTTAGGATGCGGTTTCCAGTTTTTCTCTTTTCCAGTGTTTTCACACTTACGTAGCCCCCTGCGCATCAGGTGGCGTTTTCGCCTTGCTTGGAGTGATATGATTAAAAAAAAAAATATTGTATATTTTTGATTGCTATTGCAATAATGTTGTTAAGTTCAAATATTTCTACGGATGTTTTTTTTGTCATAGAATTTGCCATCCGCTGATTCAATCATTAACTAAAGAATTATGATTCATCAGAATATTAACATCAGAAAACCGTGAAATGTTCGTAGGTTAAAACAAATAATAACAATTATTATTATTATTATAATTACTATTATTATTATTATTGATTAAAGTTTGAAACTGAAGGCTTCATTCTTGCAGTACAAGACTGTTATGTCGTCAAGTATAAATAAATAACTCAACAACAGAATCAGAATATAAATTGTATTCCGCGGAAAGACGGTTAGTATGTACAGAAGTGATTAGTAATATTTACAATAGAAAAGATACAAGAGTCCAATCCGTCGTAAGACGTGTGTATACGTGATTACTTCCTGTCCGCCACCGGAAGTGTGACTAACTCTTCACTGACTCTTCAGTAACACATTAGAGACTCTCAAGTGACTCTCTACAACTCATTATTTAGCCGTCCCTCCCAGTAAGGGCAACATATGACACATGGTCAGTTTATATCTTGGCTTTCCGGGCTATATAGCCCGGCCAAAAAATGTCTGTCTATTTTTGCCCAGTCGTGCCTCTACCCTTCGGCGGAACCACGACTGGGTTATTGCTCTCTGCTCGGAAGCAGAGAGCGCCCTCTACCCGAAGGCAGAGTGCTGACAGTGTCGTAGAGTCGTCAGTCTAGTGACTCGGTACGACTGTATTTACTAGCCTTCCCACGTAGGCTGGATGTGACACATAGTCATTTTATAGTGGGTATTCCCGGCCATATAGCCGGGCCAAAAAATTGGGTTATTGCTCTCTGCTCGGAAGCAGAGAGCGCCCTCTACGCGAAGGCAGAGTGCGGACAGTGTCGGAGAGTCGTCAGTCTAGTGACTCGGTTCGACTCTCTTGTAGAGAATCCACCATTGCTATATATAGCAATGGGAATAGTCCATTGGTAGTCACATAGGAGCGGCGCCCTAACAAAGACCAAAGTCTTTTCAGTAGAACATTCAGACAAATATTATACATAATAATGTGGATCCAAAATGTAGGTTCTGTGATAAATACCAAGAAACAATAGACCATCTAATCTCAGGATGTTCTGTCAGTCAGTTAAGTGCCATACGTGATACACGCTTGAGCGATCATGTCTCAAAAGAGACATGACTGACTGGGCAGAAGATTATCCCGTAGTAGGTTGTCATTGCTTTCTGCTGTAGTCTGGTTGCCGACCAAGGCTATAGAACCCAATCTGTCCTGCTATTTAACCCATAACTGGAAGGAAGGGACGGATTAAGACCTTTCCCAAGGGTATTTGCGCGTAAGTGAATACAATGGATTCAACTGGAATTCGAACTCGGCTCCCCGGCTTCTCATTCCA